>OY390710.1:33371624-33886010 GCA_959613345.1 Tolmerus cingulatus
AGGCAGTCATTTTCCCAGTGCACAGGTAAGGAAACATGACCAGCAGGAGGTGATCTTTTAGCAGTGCCGCCGACCTGCAATTCAGCGTTACTCACCTGCGAACCCAGCATCCGAACCCTCCCCCTCGAGTTCTAATCTTGCATACCGATCGGAACCAATGAATTGATTTGTTTTCACGAAGACGTGATTCTTTGATATCTGTGCGACTATCTTCGCGAATCTGGGTCTATCTTTCTATTTCCCACCCTCAGTGATCCGTAATTGATCGCGAATTATTGATTATGGATCGCGAGTAAGATCAGTGATCTGTTCGCTTTCGAACATCGAGATATTGAAAGAAGGCCACTTCCTGATTAATGGCCAAAGCGTGCCTTTGATCTTCGAAGTTGGTTCACTGTAGAATTGATCGGGTGCATGCAGGGAAAGATCGTCGGTGAATTTAATTTCTTGGCTTTCCAAAGTGAACCATTTCTTTGATTGATGCCGAGCGTTAGGCTGTAATCAGGGCTTGTCTCTTTTATGCTCCCCGCATGATCCGAACTAGGGAAATTTTATTGCATTTTAATTTGACCCACATTGACGTGTGCTCTCCACTGATGATGATAAATTTTCGCTTAAAACAATTTCCTTGAAAATGCTCTTAAACCAGCCGTAGTTTACTTTCTCTTCCCCCTTTATCACGAAAAGCCCCACATAATCCCTGACCTGCAAAAGATATAAATTTAACAATTTTCCATGAAATTTTACTATATCACGTTTATCTCGGACAAATTTCAAGATAAATTAGGCACTGCCTAGATTAGTCCCGATAGTCTTTTACGTCTTCTGGCCAGGCCTTAAATTCACGTGCATATTGTTTTTCGAGACAAACCCTTGGGTTGGCATTGTCTACGGCTTCACATGCACCTCGAAATGGGCTTTGTGAAAAATCCGGGGCTGGTGGTCGACCGGCTCTTTGGAGGAAGGCCAGGAGGCATTCACGATATTCATCGATAAAATATTTTGTGGGTTAATTATTCGTTGAACTCTTAGCGTGGCTGTATCATAAATGTTTGACATGACTAATCGCCTTCCTCTCCGGCGGCCTTGTTTGGACCAAGATCTTAGGAGATAGACGCGGTCGAGTGTTTGACACCGCGAAAAGGGCAACAGGTCGATCGGATGCAGCACGGATGCAACGATACAACATTTTGAACATTTCCCCTGCATTCAATTTCGTTGGGGATTTTTATTTGGTATGCTTGCTACAGGACAAGGAAAAGCTATTTGATTATACAACATGCGGATGTAGGAAATTATACTTAATCTTTTACATAATTTTTGCATTTAAAGAGTTGTTACAGTTTGAATTAATAAATCGAAATCGAACACAAAACATCGATATCGAATCGAAAATAACGATATACAAAAATATGAATACTAAGGAATCGTATCGAATAAAATACATCACTATTCCTAAACCATTGATACTTTTTGAGATCCTTGTCCCACTTTGAGAAAATATCCTGATAATTTTGTAAAATATTTCATAAAACTATTTTCAAAAAATACGACTTGATGTTTTTTGGATAAAAATTTTAAAAAACCGAACTAACGGGAATGTTCCAAACACCCTTTCGGTAATCTTCGTAGCAGCAGGAATTAATTTTATTAGTTTAGAAAACTAATGAATTAGTTATTTTACGCATCTAAGACGTGGTCGTGTAGTTATTTTCGTAATTAATTTCTTTCAATATAATGTTTCCAGTTCCATCTTACATTGCATTTATAGAAACGCGGATATTTGTTATTTGATGAGGAAATTTCTCGGTGATTTCCGAAGCACCTGCGAAGTGCTCTTGGCCTGGGCAACTTTTCTGCCCGCATCCTGTGCCAGCCGAGTGCAATTTATTCCTGAGTTAAGGTGACCCGGCACCTGATTCATTTTCACTTTCTCACGATCGCAACCTAAATGCCTTTCGCCTATTAAGCGGTGCACATCACATCGCACATTAGTGGCCAAGATCGTGCCGGTGCAAGCCGCAACCTGTACCAAACTTATGCTCGGTGCGCACATAGCATCTAAAACGGAAAGTGATTCTGAGCATCAACATAGCGCCGCGGCAATCGTCTTCTAGACACAACAAGCGCCCTCCGGCGAAATGCTAATGCGTTAGCAGTCATAGTCGGGGATTTATCGCATCAAAACAAGCTGAAAATATCGAAAATTATAAAACACTTATAGCATAAGTGCGGCATAAGCAGGCATAAGCCTTTCCAATATTTTCCAGGGGATTTTTCCTGTTCGACGACAATCTCTCGGCGCAGTGATAGACTCTCTGTACCGAGGAGGCTGCAAGTAATAGCACTTATTTTGCTGCGGTTCACATCAAAATTGGTCGGGTATGCCCGCTTCGGATTCGACAAGATCTTCTGATAGACGCCGATGATTTTGCGTCCCGATAAGGCGCGAAAACTTTGAGACTCCCGGTGCGTACATTATAAGACTTTCAAGCGTCTCGGTGATCGTTTTTATCTGAGAATTGCCCATCTGAAGAGGAAGCATAACTTTTCGCTTCGATCACATTCCCTCATAATCACAATCAAGTAAAATAATAGCTGGAAATTCACTTTTCGCAAAAGACTCCGGTGATCATAATTTTTCACCTGCGATCCGACGCGATCATACAGCTGTGCAGTGGACTCAGGCGATTTCCCAGATGCCTCGAATAGCCGCATGCAACTTCACATTTCCGGGCTGATTAGAAAATGGGTCACCTCGCTCGTGGAAACTTCTTAAAGAATAACAATTTCGCGCAGTGCTTAATTGCTCGTGAGGAGGCTTTCCTTTTCTTCTCCTTTGCATAAACGTTCCTCACAGCCATCAGCTGAGGTGTTTAGCGGTGATTTATGCTCCAATCTTAGAAAAACATTTCGAAATGAACCTTTGAGTGATTGGTTGGGTGGGTGTGCTTTTTTCCCGCCAAACAAAAATTATGAAATTTTGCAAAAAGGGTAATTATAAAAGGGGCATTTAAAAGCTTTTAGAACTAGTTCCCATGAATTTGACACGGTCAATTGCGACACGATCGCGCACCGCAAGCCGTGGATAAACTGCCGGGGGTGGCGTAACGATTCCTGAAATCGGTCAGGCGTCTCACATGCCCCAATCAATTAAAATGGCCGGTTGTCGTGAACTAGCACCTGACAGATGGGCTGGCCGCACGGTATAGGAAGACAAGGTATAGTAACCCTGAAACTCAATCCGCCATCTTGCGCGTCACTGCCCACGACATATGTGACAGTTGTAGATGTGTTTTTTTAGAGAGGTGCACCTTTAAGTCAAAATATAGTTGTTTATCGTGGTTTTTTATGATATTGTTTTTGGTGCATGAAATACTTTTAGGATTTTTATTTTATTTCTGATTGTTTATAATTTCCAAAAGTCGCGTAAAATATCAGGAATATTATTGACTTTGACCTCCTATCATTAAATTTTAGATATATTGCACCTAATACTAGTTATTTTATATTTTCATTGCTTTTCATACAATTTCGTGGGCAGTGACGTCACAGCTAGACGTCAAAAAATTCTTTACTATACCTTGTCTTCCTATACCGTGGGCTGGCCGGTGCTATTTTGCGAAATAGAGCTGTCAACTTGGTTTCAATAGTGTTTCAATTCGATCTCGATCGACAGTTGTTGACGGTTGCTATCTGTGAGCTGTTCAGACGTTAAAATTTTTGAAATGGTTGGAATACTTCAAATTAATGGTTGCTCCAATTCTGTTTGAGATGTCTTATTTTATTTTATTTAAAAGGAGAGATATAATGACATTCGAGTTTTGCTAATGATCATACATTTTAATCAGTAATAATAGTATTAATTTTTAAATGAAATACATAAAAAGTTTAGTTTAGTTAGGTTTGCGTTTAAGTTTCTTAGTAGTTTCGTAAATAAATAAAATGTTAAAGTAAGGAAAGGACTATCTTGAAATTTTGTAGATTTATTTTTATTACATAATACAATATTATTGAAATAAAATTAAAAATCTATAAAATATTAACGACCTGTTTCAAGGACATCTAACAATACTACATAGTAGTTTAAGTTAAAAAAATATAGGACTTTTATGCATAGCAACTATATAAAAATAATTTAAAAAGTAAATGTAAACTTACTTTCATTCTTTTTATCATTTATGTCCGCCAGGGATGAGATACACAATTAGACCTCCTTTTAAAAATAAAACCTCTTTAATTGCTATTACATAAGTGAAGAAATTAATGTTATTTGCAAGTTAGCGACGACAAAAGTGACAAGTGACGATATTAACGTTTCTAGCTAATTACCCCTTTCACTAGATCGTAAATCCAGCCATAATCGCTCCAGTAAGTAATGAGATCTTCTAGCTATAATTTGAGTCATAAAGACTTCCCTCCTTGCGTTTTAATCAACGTGTTGCGGGCAAAAAGGGGCTTACCGAACGAGATTCATGTTAATTAAAACCGCCATATCGTCCCCCTGTCCGCGGATTTACGGCGTAATTGCTGCTAATTAAAAGTCAAATTCCTCCTAAAAGTGATATTTATCCCATAATTGAAGCCATTACGGGGACTAAATGGAGAAACCTCCACCTACAACTCACGCTAGAAATGCGGACACCTGCTCAGGTTAATTAGTGGAGAATTCGTTCCGCAGATACTCCGTGGGGCCCTAAGCAGACCCCTACGGGGGGCCAAGACGGGGATCACTTTTACTTAGTAGGCGACGAAGGAAAGAAATCGAAATTTTGCGGACTGTCGTCTTATCGCCGCATAGGTAACCGGAATGGTCCAGACGATAAAATTTTCGAGAGTGTACCACCGCCACCGCCGGAGTGTGTCGCTGTCACAGCAGTATCCAAACCAAGAATCTGCAAGTTTCAACCAACGCCCTGATTTTCTCCGCTGCATCCACCGCGCAGGTGAATGTCTCGACCGCGACCGCGCTGCAGCGGATATCGCGGGAAAATTAAATGAGTTTCACCTATGGACGCCGAACGGAGCTATCCCGACGTCTTTGGGGCGAACGATCGGCTAGTTTCATCTCTGTTTCAAAAGCGATGAAAAATTACCCGCCGTGGTCCACGAGCCACAAGAAGGAAGCTGTGGCGGCGGAAGCTCCCGATAAAATCGTGCACGTCGTGCGGCAGGATTCATACCTCAAACCGCTCAAAATATTGTGCGAAAAAGCAGGTGATTAGAAAATTAAATATAAATTTGTTTTATAAAATCCATGCAATTAACGCCGATCTTGCTCCTTAATGTGTCAATGGTTAGTCAGGTCTCATTAACGCCCACCGCGTTCGCGGTCACGATAAGCGACCAGGATCGCGGTCCACCACACGCCATGCGAGCTCTGATCACGTTTATCTGGAAAATTTTTGTCTACCTTCATAGAATTTCCCTCCGATCACGTTTTCGATTAAAATAAATTTCCATATTAAGTCCGCGAATAAATATATAAAGAGATCAGACCCTCTCACTTGATCAGTCCCGATCCTGAGGATCGAGACATTCGCGCTGATCGATCAGCCGTTCAGCGAGATTAGATCACCTCAGGATCTCTCGAGTGTCTCAGCTATTTCGGAAATTTTTAGCGGAAAAACTCTAGGGGAATTTATGTGGAAACTTTGTCGCGATCAGAGATCACCTTCATTACCGAGTGCACTTGTCGCTTTGATCTTGCAGCCGCTGCACCAATCCGTGCCACGGAGGTGGACCAGACAGACAGACAGACATACCGCGGAGGAGGTGGCAAACCGCCGGAATTGGCATGAGAAAAGCACGCGGCCTCGTCTTGGGGCTCGTGGGGCTCTTGGGGCTTCGAGGTGTTTTCCCTATGCGGCGGCGGCGGCCCGGGAAGAGATTGCGATCGTGACTTTTGTTTTTCGAATGCAACTGATTTCGATATTTATCAGACGAAATTGATACATGCGGTGAACGAAAGACAATTAACGGCCGGCATTTCTCTGCCTATTTTAATGAATTTACAGATTTATTTTCATGAAGTTAAAACTATCGCTTTCTAGATAGATCTTGTTGCCTGTTGGGGAAGGGCAGTGTGTCGACAACTCTTGATGAGGTTAGGTGATTCGTAGAGGAAATTTCATTTCAATATTTCACTTTATTTGGGAAATGATAGTCCTATATTATAATTTTTTTTAAAAAATATATCCAATTTTAAAATAAAAAAAAAATAGTTACTACAAATAATTACAAATATAATGCAATTTAAAATAAAACGATCCTTTGCATATTATTTAAAAAAATTGAAAATTTCAGTAAATCACTAATTTATTAATATAACTCAACTGATTTACTGATTTGCGATGCTCGGTTATTATAGTATTCATTTTCTGTTTTCTTCATATAAAGGTCTCTATTTATGTATATAACATAAAGCAGAATTCGTCTAAAGATTAACAAGGAAATGTAGTAAAGTATAAAACCATTTTATGATCTCAGTTAGCAACAATTTCGAAAATTAGTTGATATAAATCGTTTCCACTCTATTTCCATTCATAGCCCCCAATTTAGAAAGATATTAAATCGCTATATGATTAAGGTAATAGCTGTAATTTCCACCCTTTATGTACGATACTATAAACACTTTTCTAATAATACTCGCGCAGTCAAAACGCTCGTTTGGTAGATCGTTTCCGATCAGGGAAAGTGGCCATCATATGCAAAACTTTCAAATCCTTAGAAGCGTGCAAAACTGCATCGCACATATCAGCATAATTTTATAGTAATTTACACATTTCATAGCCCCTTGGAATAATGTAAGACCTCCATCTTAGGCAGTAGCCGGCTAGCATAAAAACTAGTTCCCTCGAAGGGAGTTGACAAAAAAGGCTAAATACCTTTCAAAATTGGAAGCGGTCGAACATTTGGACAGACACTTTTGTCGGGTGGGAGTGGCATAAGTAGGATTAAAGTAGATTCGCTTATCCCGCGATTAAACGAATCTGTGTCTAGGCATTGCTTGCAAAATGTCTTGAGTCGCATGGAGCCCAACGTTTGGCGCGATCTTTAAGCGAACATTCACTAAGTCGCCTTAAATGGGCTGAAAGTGAAAGATCAAGATACGTGCGGCTGCGTTCTAGATCTTCTCATTTTCCGCGCACCGCGGCTTCTCGGATTTGGATAAAGGGATCCGCGGGGGGAGGGAAATCACCTGGCCTAAATACTTCCATATGTGAAATTTATTGTAATCTTTGCGCGATGACCCCCGGCGTAATTGAATTATTTCTACGTCAGCCGCGAAAGGTACACTTGACTTGATTTAAATGAGAAGAAACTCGTTACACGTTTTGCAGATCATTTGATTTAAGGAGGAATGAATAGCTCCTGGGATCAAAAATAAATAAATTTGAAAGCCCCATAATTTTTGATTTTAGAAAATTGTTGAGGGTGCTCTGTCCGGTTTTATTATATTCTATAATATCTTACACTCTTTTCAAATCTACGAGACGCATATGTATTTTGTTTCTAGCAAAAATTTAGGTGAAAGTTACACTATCAAAAATTCAATGAATATATCTCCTCCATCTTTATAAAGATTCTCAGCGCGTTTCAAAAATAGTATGGTTATGTCTAATCCCATTCCTCCTGAACTGACCCTTCAAAATACAGTGTCTAATATACAATTACTGGTCTATACCACAATTACGCTCATTACAAGTCTAACTTGATTACGTTAAACAGACAGAAAATTGCTTGACGATCATTTGCCAAGCCCTCAAACCCACAAATTAACTACGATTAGTAGCCAAGCAAGAATTCTTCTGCAAATTCATTACCACGCACCTCGAATATCAGTGGAAATCATGTTTCTACCTACTTTAACTTCTATCTCATTCAACTACGTTCGTAGCCAAGGTAAAAGTTTCAGGAATAGGTCTGGAGATTCCTAATTCCAGGTTTCGCGGTAGCCGCGTTGAATTCTTGTGAGGTCTTTTCACGGTCAAACGCGTTTCGGCATTCCTGCTCCCGGAAAAAAGAAATGCGTGGTCGGTAGCACTAATCAAGTTGTTCTCAACAGCAATTCAATTTGCGTAATTCTAGGCTTACTTTCCTCCTAATTCAATTTAATGGAAGGCAATCAGAGCAACAATTGCAAAGATCTTCTTTACTACTCAGAATCGATAGAGAAATTACGGGTTACAAACAAAGTCAGTAGTTTGTGTGTGAGGATTGTTTTTTACTTACAGTGATTTGATCAAAATAATTTATATGTACTTGATATGCATATAGTATTGTACATTATTCTTTAAAACTAAAGACTTATTTTCAAGATTATAGTTTTGCATTTTTGGTAGAGATTTTCGGAATAGGTGATTAAGAATTTGCTATCAAAATTTGGATATTATGGTTAGACATGATTTTTATAATCAGTATTTTTAGAGTCCCACATAAAATTTGAAAAAAAGATTCTTTACTAATTGAATAACTTTGATAGCAAGATCAACTCGCATTTAAACTGTGTTTTGCTTTCCAAAATTATAAACAATTTCCAAAACTCTATATGTTGATTGGTTCGAGCTGATAAGATTCTAATATTACAATATGTTATACAAAAGTTAATTTTGAAAATTAAACATTTTCGTTTTCTTAACAGAATAAATGAGTTACCATTTAAATAAGAGCAGTATGATGGAAACTTGGAAAAGAAACACCTTACCACTTTTATTGATTTAAATCGTCCTTCAGCTAAGAGAATTTAATCAGTCATTCGAAATCAATTTGCGATCCAATTTGCGTGCCTTATACGATGGAATAAGGTTGAAGTACTTTTGAATTTGAATTTGCAATCGTTCAGCGAGTCCATTACAATTCAAAAGAAACTTTTATGGTGGTCTTTGACGAGTAAATTTATCCTAGAATGGCATGCAAGGCGTATTTGATTCTATTTTTAATTAAGAGTAAAATTTCCAATTAATTTCCATCGAACATGGCCTGAATCAATTAAAACCTGACAAGAGGGCCTTGGCATGAAGGGGCTCTTGCGCGGTGTAATTGAAATCAAACTGTGCAAAGTGCGTGGGAACCTTCTGCTCCTAGCGATTCAGAGAAAGTGACTTTGAAGACTTCCTTCTCCAGGCGCTGTACCAGAAAACATTTAGCCAGGGGGTGAGATGATTTTTATATCTCAAGTACAAGCCACGTTCGCCTCGTACGTGGTGGAACAGAGGTAAAATAAGAAATTAAAATAAGAAACATCCAAAAGAGGTAAAAGAAGCCGAGCCTGGTCCAGAGCATGCCCCCTCACTTCGATCTTGGATCTTGGATCTGGTTGTGATCTCTGAATTGAATCAATTTCTCGTGCTACAATGCCTGCTTGAGGCAATGCGCGATAATTAATTGCTTTCAGAGGCCGCGTCTCACCGCGGTTGGCTAATGAATTTTACAACAAATTAAGCGCTGCCCGATCGGTGCAAAGCGCACTGTTTGCGGCGGCAGTTTATGCTAATTAATTCGTATTATCGCTAAATCGTAGTTAATGAACCTCGACAACGACGAAGAGGAAAGCAATCTGTGGATTTAGTCAACTTTCTGCCACTACACAGTGATAAATTGGACTTCATTAATTAGTAATCGTACCTAGACTCACTCGCTGATCGGTGCCTGATGACATTCTTTCGAATTTTTTCAATTATAGGTATGATGCTTTCGAATCTTACATATTCACTGTTTTCTATTTTCTGCTTACATAAGGCTTTAGTGAGAAATTTTTTATGGAAGGATCCTTAAACCTTGGGATTCACACTTCCTGCTTGAGTTCTTTAAAATCAACTTTTATCGCTATTATGAAAAATTTATTTTTCTAATTTATGAAGTTCAATTTTGCAGTAGTTCAAATTAATATAATACCTATTTGTATCGCAATTTACTTATTTTCAAGTGATAAAAATCGCCGATAGTGTGATACCTACTCGAAAATTAATGACCTTTAAATGTAAACAAAAATTCTTATCGTAAAATGAACAAGATACGAGAACTTTGCACTCTATAAAGAAAATAAATAAATAAACGTCTGGAGATATTTATAAGAGGAATATGTAGATTAAATTATGTTTGGAATCTCTCAAAAAAATATTTGTCTACGGTCTAATATTTTGAAGAAGCTAATATTTAGTTTTCGAAAATTACAGATACACTGATCACGGTCAATAACCGAAAAAGTTCGCTAATGAAATAATTTTCTAAACGTCTGTCTTTTCATCATAAAGCAGAAAAAAAATACTATTAAAAAATACAAAATCAACTATCATCAAATCATTAGGCAATATTGCATTACAACTAATCATTTTTCTAACTAATAATATTTTGAAACTTTGATGACCTTTGGCTAAAAAATGACAAGAGATGAAAGCGATGAGTGACTGTGGGTAAAAACACATGAAATATTTTTCTTGGCCAATTCATTTTGGGGGCAGAGTGAATAAAAATTACTACAAAATTTTCTCATGTTTGAATTAAGGCCCATTTCGAAATAGTTGTCCTAATCCCAGGGTTTGTCTAGCCACAATGGCCTGAAACCAAGTCGTACCCATAATTGAATAATAAGAGATAAATTTATGCACCTAAAGCTGGTAGTGGGCTGGCGTTGTCACTTGATAATTAATTGCGAGGAAGTCTGTGGACCAAAAGAGGTGGAGATACAACAGCCCGGGGCTAAGGATGGTCACTAATGGCGCACTCAGACCAGTAATCTCCTCGTCGATAATGATAGGGTTTCGTAATCTGGAAAGGAAAACATTAAGGCGGTTATTGGTCCAAGGAGCAATTACGAATTTTGAGGTGCGACCCGCAGCAGCCCATCGTCGTCTAGTGTTTAATCAGTGCGACTATTTGAAAAACTGCGTGCATTGCCCCATGATTACATATTATTTTCTATTTCAAAAGGAGACAATCACTTTCTCGGATTGAAGATCAGCTTGTCAAGACCTCCAATCAATTTTAATTGTGCGATAAATTCAACTTCAAAGAAAGTCGTTAAGATTCCTCTTGATGAGTGCGTAGCCAGTACGACACGCACTATTGAATCAAAAACAAAAACGTTTAATTTAAAACCGAATCCAGTCAAATTACCATAACTAGGCATTTTGATGTGCTGACAGTGTTCAGGGTTATGTCTTCATCAACGTGGAAAACTCCGTTGGTGGCAACAACCATCAACAGCTCATCAAATTTTATGAGTTTTACGGTTGTTCGCAGTGCTTGTTACCACTTTTTACTTCGAAAAGGCTACACATTAAATGGTGACTGGTGGTGATATCTTTTCTACCGATTATGTGCACACCTGAGGTTACCTGGCAAACAGTCTCACAAATCAGAGGGTAAACAAACCGACGAGAAAACCGTGCAAGAAAAAATCGATCCTCGGCCACAATCGTGTTCTCTTCTTGGATCGTGAGCAAAACTACAAAACTTGAGATATTCGCCCTGATCTCGAAGAAATTGCATCGTTTAAGTTGTCATGTTATGACCGTTGTCGTGGTTTTTCACTTTTTCCACAAAAAATTACTTTTCCTGCACAACATTAGTCGTTTTTTTACATTTTAGATAGTCAGTAAAACATAGGTGATCCCAGTGACACTGAAAGTGAATAAGGTGTGCTTAGGTAACCAACGATTTCTTAGTTTTGTTTTTATGAATTCATTTAGCATGGTGTCATGTCACTGTTTATTTTATTTATGCGTATTTGTTCTTGACCGGCATATCGTTGTTTATTTTTAAATTGAATTTACATTTATCAAAAAAGTTCTTAATTTTTCTAATAAAATTTTGGGTTTTCACTGTATAAAAATTATACAATCCCGGTCAAATAAAAGTTAATTTCCGAGCCAGTTTTAAAAAACCCATGGTACCACCCCCCAAATTTTTTGAAAAGAAAATACAATGTGCGATTTATTAAAGAATAGTATTTTGAAAATTTCTCTGGAGATTTATGTTGCATGCATGATTTTTTCGAAAACGATGCCCTGTTCAAAGTGCTGTAAGATAGTGCTTGTGAAAAATTTCACTTTAACTTTAAATATTATAAAATATGGATTAATTCTTTAGACCAACAAATGCGTTTTCCTTAGCTTTAAAATATAATATATACTAACTAGTATGCATATTTCCTTCTAAAAAGTATTTGATTAAATATTTTATGCCAACAGGAAACCTTTTGATGATTCCTAAAACACCGGAAAACAAATTGTAGGGCTATAACTTCCGCTAAAATGTTATAACGATTTTTAGTTCCCAACGAATTTCTTATAAAACAAAACCGACGAAGAAGCTATTAAACCTCGGTTTTCGCGCCCAAATTGCTGTTCCCCATCACATTTTGTAGGTAATTAATTACCCGACAAGTTCCCAGATTCCAATTAAGCCCAGGTGTATTGAACTGAGCCGTTCCTACCTGCGACTCAATCCAATTTACTTTTCCTATGGATTTAGCTATCTATTTTCACAAAGCACGTTCATCGGACGATTTGCATTTTAATAATTTGCTAAAAGATTTCCTCAAAGTCATCTGCAGCGAATCGGCTAGGGATGGGTTTCTGTGGTCGTTGCGAAACGAAAGCACCTCTCCCTCGTCTTGGGCTATTTTCGAGCACGTCTTTTGGAGCGTCTTGGAGCGTCTTGGGGTCCGGATCGGTCCTAATGAGTTCATAAGCATCCCGGGACCGCGATAATTAAAGTTCATCTAGCCGATTCTGCGCGGTCGAAATGCGGCTCCAAAGATCGGTGGCTGCGCGAATTTCAGGTCGCAGCATCATCAGGAAGAGCACTCCCATAGTCCCAGCTCGGGCTCAGATTTTGAGATAAGACCCCTGCGCTGGATGCTGGATGCTGGATCTTGCATCTGGTAGCCCTCGCTTCGAGCCCCGGGGGCCGGGCGACCTTTTTCCACGTCCACGAACACCCGCAACCAGTCGATTTTGATGGAAATGGAAAGTCTCGCGGGATTTCCGATGATTTAGTGCCGCCGCGGACCTGAGCTATTGTTTGCATTCGCAGATTTTCCCGCTGATTATTTACTTTTGCTCTCTGTTCACTTTCTGTCGCGTCCGCGAGTAGCAGAAAATGCCCGCTGCTATTGAACTGTCAGCGGGTCCCCGATCGGCGGCGGACCCACGTTTTTTCGCGGATTCCGCCGGTCGACGATTTGTGTTCTCACGGAGGGAAATCCTTTTTGTATCGACTTTGCAAATTGAACACGAGATCGCGTCGATACCGCTCCGCGGAGCAAATTTATTTATTAGACTGCTCTGCCGAGATTTGGAGCAGCTTTTTACAGATTGCTCTGCTGAAGGTGGGTACATCGTAGCATACTTTTAGTTTTATAACCTTTTTCATAAAACTGGATTGTTCCAGTGTACAACTTACTGGCTTATGAATAATGGAAATACTAGGTATGAAACTACTCCAGAAATAAATTCAGTTTTGTTCTGTATTTTCACCCCTTTAATCTCTAAGAGTAAAAGATAATCTCAGTAAAGAATTACTTATGATTTCTTTTAGTGATGATAACTTCGGATTCGAAAGCGGAGTTATTAGAAGTCATTGTCCTCGTCTATGAGATATACAATAATACGATAATTCAAATTCAATTTCATTGAGATTTTTAATATTGAGCAGTGGTTTTCGAAAGTGGTGTAAGCCCAGTTTTATAACATACAATTCCAACGACTTCTCTAATGATATCTAATCGTGTAGATAGTCCTCACGTGAATTTTTCAAAAATTGATTTATACAAATTTCAAAAGTAACGGTTCATTACTAACATAACAAAAATTAGATTTGTTTTTCCATTTTACAACGAGTTATCAAAATGTATGTAGGTATCGTCAAATTGTCATTTTTAGACTTTTTAAAATCTATTATATTTTTGACAAAATCATATATCAGATTTTGATGAAAGTAGTTAATTCTTACTGTTTTTAGTGTACAAAACAGTGTATACAATATTTAAATAATTGCGTTGAATTAAAGGGTTTTAAAATCAGAAAGTTACAAACTTTTATATATAAGTCCTTGTTCACTTATATAAATCGGATCATTTTTTTCAAAATATTTAGCTTAATTTTCCAGATTTTCAAAATACTTTTCGCTACTTTCTTTGAATATTTTATGAAAGTAACTAAAAATTTTGTAAAATTGTTTCTTTACGCGAATTTTTTTTTTTTTTAAATGAAATACAAGAAACTTGAAAAGGTCAAAATAATTTATTTTAAATTTCACCATGTCTCTTACGTTGTTAAACCGTCTCATTTTGTATGACCGCAGAAAATGTGATTTTTATAATTTTAAGTGGTGGTGATCATTTCCCGAACACCACTCACTAATTTGCAACCCACTTCATAAAGGCTAAGTGGCCGATTACATCTCGCGGAAAGAATTCCTCTGGCATTAAAATGGAATAGCCGCAATTGCTTCATTACAGTCGCAGTTAAACATCTTCCCATTATCCCAATTCATTTTAACGACGTCGGTGCATTTCATGCATTTCCGCCCATAAAGATAGAATCAGATGTGAACATAGTTGCAATTTCCCAATAAAGCGGCGCAACGGCAACTAATAGTGCACGGCAGCCATTTTGAATCAACTAAACAATCTCACCGACAAAATTGCTGGACCATTTTCCACTGTGCATGGACTTTTCAGGGCATCGTCCTTTTTAAGAATTTCAAGCACGCCAAGCAATTTCACTGACCCACTAAAGAAGTTGGCATGTCTCAGCGGTCGACGTTTCTGCTCAGAGGTTAATTCGATCCAAATTGCAGTTGGCCGGTTGAAATATAACGTCCATTTCTGCAGCAGCCTTCATCGCCAGTAATCGTGCAGGTCGTCAGTGGGATTAACTGTAGTAGATGGATATCATAATTCATAGGGCACTTCGCGGATTAGCGGACGTCAAGCCCAGGTGCAAACTGTCGTTGATTACATCCTACGCAGGTTGGAGGTGGAGTTAGAGTTGGATTCGTTACTTAACTCCATTAATTCCACGGTCACTGCGTTTTGACCTTTTTGCTCCTTGCGTTTTGTCTTCAATGTATAATAATATATATGTGATGGAATTTTTATGCTGCAGAATTTTAAAGACTTTGCGACCAACACTATTTGTGGTCTGCGAGGTTAAGAAAGCGATTCATTGGTCTCATCATCTTGTGGCGCGCGATTATGCAACTCGTAAATTTTTTACGCCAGTAAACACTGTAATTTCACTGTCGTTTTGCGGGGAAGGCCTTTTATTATTATTTCAATTTTGCAAGTCGTTTAGGAAAATTGCAGTACTGGCGGTTGATTCAATTCTGCCATGCGTTTGAATTATTGCCCCGCAGTGCAATTCTCCTGAATGCGGGGGTGTGGTTCGCGTTTTTCAGTCTATTAAAAGCTGGCATAGTCGGCTGGCTTCCTTAATTGGCAGTGATCCATGAAATCAATTGTAGGTGACTTTGTACCTTTAGTCGCGCGTAGGTAACACAAAGTGCAGGAAGACCGTTGTCTTGCTGGCTAAAGGAGCGTTTCCAAAAGACTTGAGATCTTCCGGCACACGATGTTTATCTTTGAAAAGTAATGCGACTTTTCGAATTGTACTCTCGAGCTCTAGCGTGAAACGCACCTACGCTATCTTAAATTTAAAGACTGCATTGCAGCAATCCTTAACTCTGGTGGAGCTCGGATTGCTCTCGCCGAAGAGGTGAAAGTGATCTACTTTGAACTTATTTTGTCGTGAGCCAAGAAACTCTGAACATAATTATGTGCTTTGCTCTCAAAATGTGATAGGTGATTTCGTTAGAAATTTTTGTTTCTTATTTGTTACATCACAAACTCGAAAACCTTATTAAAAAATTACCAAAAATTCTATTTTTCTACTTTCTTTTTTCTCGAAAACGTAATATGAATTAATGAATTATGGTCCTTAGATTCTTCAAATTCAAATTCTAATTAGAAAAATAAAATTGAATATTGTATGCACTTAAAATGCGCAATTTGCATTCAGTTCACCCCAGGGGTGGTTGGTTGAGGGCGCCGACCCAACCCCTTCTTAGGTTCGAAAATTCAAATACAAAAGATGCTTGGAAGCGGAGACCTTTTTCTGTGATGTTTGTAAAGAAATCGATAGTCGCACAGCTGGTAAAAGGGTTCCCTTGTTGGTAACTAGTGTGGGCAAGTGACATGTTATTGTTTTCCCCCTTAGAAAAACCCCAAGAAATTTACACTTCGAAGAAGTCTCTGTTTTCGTTTGGTGATTAAAGAAGAGCTGGCGTTACCAGACTATAATGAATAATTTTAACTTCGTTTATGTGGCCTCTTTATATACATATATCTTTAAAGGGTAGTTTGTAGTAAATTGATGGCAAGACGATACATATTTTACCAACTGTATCATTTTACACTTACACTCTTTTAATAAATAATTTTCATTCCACATTGAAACTGAAAATGTTACATTTTATATTAAAACAAAATACATTTGTGCAAATACTTACATAACAATTTTTGGTTAATAAAGTATTTTTCAATTTTTCAACCTCATATTACTCGAAAATGTAGCGCAATGATATATTTTCATTTTCCAAATCATAATCTGCAGAATAAATTGTATATTATTATCGTATTATATATTTGAGACATCAGTTTTGTAGATCTGCATAATTTATCTTCAAAATATTGTAAAAATTGACTGAACAAAAAAATAACCCTCCCGTAAGGTTTATTTTTCGAAATTCAACCTACTTACATACATTCATATTTGGTAATATACTGAAATAGAACTGTAAAGGACATAAAAATTAATAGTATTTTGATTGAAGGTTTAATATTTTATTTGAAATTTTTTTTTATTATTTAAAACCCCACTTACCTATCTTCCATGTAAAATATCAATTTTCATATAGAAACCGCAAAATACGTGCTAAATAGGTATAAAATCTCAACACATTTATTTATTTTTTTCAAATTCATATTGATATAAAACTGAAAAGAGGCTAGACCGACAAAATTTGGCAATGCCACCCTTACTCCAAGGGTTGTTGATCATGCGCACTTTTTCGCGGCGAAGACACCCCTCCCGGCTTTAGCGTTTGCAGTCCAAGAAAAAGCTTCTAGGTCGAATAATTTGCCTGCGCGGGTGTTGTGTTCCGAAAATTCAGTTATTTCATGGTAAAGTGCGTTAAATCGCGAACAAAAATAATTTATTAAAGTGCTTCTAATTGGTTTTGCAAAATTTGAAAAAGTGGTTCAGTTTTGTTAGTTTCTGTGATTTCTACCCCCAAAATTCTCTCCGCAGCATCAATTCCCTTTGGGGTTGGGATAAATCAATGAAGATCAAGGACGTTTTTGGAATATAACGCATTGCGAAGGATTTTTTAATTTTTTGATATGAATATATTTGATGATAGCATAAATCCGCACAAAACTGCCTTTTTGAATTATTATGTAGTAGTCTAAGAATTCTCGCAATAAGTCGGGTAATAAATAAATTTGTCTTTAACATTCGCATTTCGAAAGGTGGCCCGAAATAAATTTATGCTTCTATGTATCCTATGTAAATGCATCTATCTTTTTATCTCAGTTTTAGGGACGTGCGCCGAGTGTGCAGCTAGTGGCTAACAACTGCTAAATAGGCGCTAATTAAGGCGGCCTCATTAGCAAAGTTGAATTGGTCACTTGTTCGTGTCGCAAGTGGGAACGAGGCGACTTGCGGCCGGCATTTGCATCTTGGCGACACTTCCTGATCTGTTACACGAGCATAAGTAAGCTAACAGTACTTGCGCGTCTTAAGAAAATGAATTATTAGGCCCGTGCGGTGGTCTCGGTCTTCTCGCACTTGACCACCCCGCAGTGCCCCCGGGGAACGCTGATTGCGTGCCCACGACCAATTTTGAGTTGTTTTGACGTGGGTCTCGCGGCATGGGGCGCCGAACCGCATTCACCGGGACGGGATTATTTTATTTTTCTACTTCTTTTACGCGGATCCCGAAGGTGTGGTGGGACTGCTCAAAATAAGAAAAGGTGATAAAAGCAGAACGGGTTTGCTCCTTAAAATTTACCTGGATGAATAGTCGCATTTCTGGAAGGTTACGAGTCTTATTTTTGCGTTTTACTCCTTAAAGGTTGTCGGCGTCTATATCATTTTGTAGAATGTCACAATATTGCGATTTATTTCGATGTAGGTACATATCTAAGAAACGTAACTTAGACTGAGGCCACCTTCAAGGTGACGTCAATGGGACGCTAGTAAACCTCATCAATTGTTTAGGGTGGTTTAGCTGTAACGCGATTTCAATGAGACTCATTCAAGTGTTATTAAAACCTGTAAGAAGCTGAACACTAACGCCCACATGTTACGGATACTTGTACATAAATAACGAAAAGGATGGACAACTTCTTAATAACGATAATGATTTCTTGGGACTCTTGAGTTCATTAAAATTTAATTGATGAAACTGGATAATTTTACCAATTTAATGACGTGTATACATATGTATGTATGCACATAAATAATGAACCGTATTGGTATAACAACATACCTTCACAAATTTTAATATTTTTAAATGTTTTAAAAAATGTAGTTGGGAAAATGAATGAAGGATGCCACTCATTCATTTTTATGATATTTAGGGCACATTTAATCTGCTCTCTATGGTTAAAACATAAGTATAATTCCATTGGTTTAAATCTTTGGAGTTTAACCTTGGGAAACTTTCCCCTGCCTTTTTTAACTTGCTGTGGTTTATAAAACTTTATTCACTAAAAACGCTCAATGCAGGTACCTACAGTTTAATAGACAATATATCCCTACACATTTACTTTTCTCGTAAAACTCAAAATGATTTATGGCAAAACTTTTCACGGAAAGTAATTTGTCTTTTAACAGACTTTCCTTGACATAGTTCAGTATTAACAAAAATACGAGTAACTTAAAAATATGCCCTATTCTGTTTTTGTATGCTAGTAAATATGGAACTCTTGCAAAACTTTCGTAATTTCGAGTAAGGGGAACGAAAATTTATTCAATTTTACCCTCATGTTGAATATCAAATATCTTTGGCGGGCTTCATGAAGCCAGTTTGAAAATAAAAGTAAAATTGACTGCTACGAATGACTCAAACCCTAACTATGCAGAAAAAGGATTGAGATTTCAAAAGACTAACGAGTGGGAGATGATTCTTTTATGGCGTATCATGTGCTGACGTCATGGAGCAATAATTTAATGGTCAGAGTTCCAAGTCCTTTTTCTTTGATGATTTCTGTTTATAGATTGAAATGCTGTTCGTGGTATTTTATCATTATATTATTTCATTTGTGTTTCTGTATTATGGATATTAACACACTTTTCTGTTTATCGAGATAAAAATAGAAAGTAGTGACCTTGGTCGCAACCCACAACTATCGTTATAGACGTTTTAGGGAGTGGCATCGATTTTGTTTTAATTAAGACTAATGAATGGATGACTTAAAAGATTGTGATATATTTATTTTATTATACTTCGGTGATAAAATTATTAATACAGTAATGGACGACTAATTGAATAGTCTCTAATTTTAGTAGAGACATTTTAGCCGACTATATGTCCTCATTCATAATTTTGTTTTATGATACCGTTCAAAAATGTGTGTGTATTCCATACTGCAAATAATTATACTATAAAATCTGATTGGTTTACTTGTTACGGAGGTGTAGGATTTTCAAAGTGCTGAAATTATGTAATTGTTATTATTTTATAATTTTGGAAGTTCGGGAGATTTCAATTAATTATGAAATTCAATATTAGGAAAAAATTGTTGTGTAAAATTTAGGATTACTAATAATACGAATTTGCTAGAGGGTAGCTCTAAAGTATCTAGCCTTTTTTCTATAAGCTCTATTTCTCTGTTGAAACCAAAATGGAGTTTAGGGTTTAGTGGTTTACTTTGTGTTATAACAATATTTTATAAAAGTAATAAGGAAATCGGGAAAGAGAAACTTTTTGGAATTTCTTATTATTAGAACTGAATTTTCGTGGTGATATATTTTTATTTAACCGGAAAATAAGCATAACAAAACATCGTAAGTCCAGTTCTTCCTGTAGATTTTAAAAATTCATGTTTATTTACAACTTGCTGCGGTGTTGTCTTTTCTTTAAGATCAAAACGTATTTAACCTGGGTTCAACGTATGCTCAATGTCTTCCCGCAGTAAAAAAAGACGGTCTCGTAATACACTCAAGAAACTTGTAAGGCTGTCGGCGGCAATTTGATCGCCGAAACCCTCTTCCGTAAACAGCTTTTCATCCCCTCCGATCGCACGCATACTCGTTAAACAGCCGCGAGGTGTAAACGGCGAAAAAGTTGAGTAATATTTCGGAAAACAGCCGTCACCCGGTGTCGTTAAAAGAACACCTGAAGAAAAATAAAGAAAAACATAATAATGAATAAGACAAGTAATCACCGCGAAAAGAAAATGATAAGGTGAGCATGGCTGATCAGGTCCAATGTCCGGCAATTATTAGCATGAAGTCAAGTTCACCCGGTTCTGATTTTGTCGGTGCGCGTAGAGTTTCCAGTCGATAAAAAATTATATAAAAAGTCTGTGCAACGCGTCTTATGATTATTAAGACGCCCAACACATTCTTAAGGTAGTGTGAAATACTAAGACATACTTCGCGATCAGATGATCGTCTGGGTTTGCTATCTTTTTGCAGGCGTTTCATTTGAGATTGCAACTACAGTCTGGGTGGTGAGCAGTTCTCGGGGTCCGGCCAGGCTTTCCCCATTCCACCCCACCGTTCGGGGGACAGTTGATCTTTCGGACTGACCATGTCCACTCTTTAAGATACTAAAGATAATTGAAAGTAACATTATTTTATGTATATTTTTTTTCCGCTCGACAATTTCCTAGCCAAAGCCGCTCCTGGGCTCGCTTTCATTCGTATATGCTTTTGCGGTGCCGTGCAATTAATTATTATTTCCGTGGCCGGGGACTTTTCGGTTTTATTGGGCCAACGCACTTACTTTGATCGAGTGAAAGTAATAACGATCTTGTGCGGATCATGTTGAAAAATTTACGACGACGGATGATGATGGCGGTGTGCTTCGTGTTATCGAAATGAATTGATATGACGTTTCATAACAGTGACAAACGTGATCAGCCGGCGTAATTCGTTTCAGCATTTAAGGAAACTGATAAAAATTACTTAAGATCAGCAGCAAAATTATGCAATATAATTGCAAGCCGGCGGAAAGAAATCATCCGCTTCCAGTGGATGTAACATGTAATAAATGATTAATTTAAGCAGGAAAGTGTTCCGTCTCACACCTCCAAAGTTGCAGCAACTCCTGAGATATAAAGGAGATAATCAAAATCAGTGACAATTTTTGGTGATACGGCCTTTGTTACTAGTTACAAGGCTGCGAATTTTAATGAACAGCAAAGGCCTAGTCGGAAATAGAGCTGTCAGCCCACGTAGGCCTTTTGCAAGCCGGTTTCCACCATTTAATTCATGCAAAAATTCATTGAGCGCTCACCTTAAGCCGCTGACGCATGCGCTTATCTCATTCCGCCAATGTCTCAACAGTCATCTTACGCTGATTTGGAGGTGACTTCGACTCATTTTGCATCAGATTTTGAATCGTTCATGTTTATGTCCACTTTGTGTACATAACCCGCGGAGGTGATCTTTTGTTTGGCTCGTTGTCAGGCTTCAATAGATTTCTGTTTTGAAATATTTACTTGCCTTTTTGCAGTGGTAAGTGAGATGTAAACTTGTGGGAGAAATAACTGCCAATGGGCGTGGGGTGTTGCATAAACGAAAGTATTTACTTTGTCTGTTTAACGCCTTTGCAAAATTATTACTGTTTTTCAGCTGTGGGTTTAATAATGGATATTTTTTTAAAATGATTGCATTTTCCTGGTAGTTTGTGGGAACTAGGACTGCTACAAAATCTGATCCTTACAAAAAATGTAACCATTTTTTTTTCTTTTATAAATAGAGATGTGATACAAGATTTAAAGTTCGTTAATCTGTAGGCCGGGCGACTCTCCCATGGTTTAAGTACTACATAAGGATTTTTGAAAAACCATAAATTTTATAACTCTTATAGTTAATGCTTTGCTACTTACACATAAATGTCAATGAAGAAGTAACTAAGGGGGTTAAATAATTATAAAAACCCTCTTTTTTACACCCTTCTTAATTTCTGAATAAGGCTATTTCCGGTTTACCCGTAATTCATTAACGCAAGATAAAAAAGGAATAGACTATTAAGTAGGATGATGTGGTACTTTTCCATTTCATGGAAATTCCACCGCCGCAAAATTAATTAAGTGAATCACAATTATGCGCATTATCTTGATTATATGAAAAACAATTTTTGGTTTTATTCAAACCGAAATATCAAACTTTATGTTGCTGTCAAGAAGACAGATATCTTCAAAACGCCAATTTATGGTTTCGGCTCCAAATAGTCTTACATAATTTTATTATTCATTGAAATGAATACAAATGCTCTTTGAACTCTTTTTAGGTCATAGATGTTTTAAAAAAACTGACCTATTCAAGATATGTTAAATAGCTCCATAAAACGAAACTTCCGAATTTATTTCGCAAAACTTTCACAATACAATTGGGCAATAAATAACCATTTTAAGCAGAATGTTCGCACATCAAATGCACTGGTGCTAAATAGCCGGTTTACGCGTGAAAAATTTAATTTACACTTCACACTAAAAAATTGGTAGTGTTTTTCGTGGTGTTGGACCTGCTCACCTCCAATTTCGTTAATGAAATAATCAAGGCGGACTTTTTGCTACTGCGAAATTCACCGGGCGGTTTTGTGTGAGAAAATAAATTTTTTATGTTTTGATCTTCTTCTAGATTTATCTAAAAACAATGCAAATAGTTTGCATAATTTTTTCTGCTGATATCTAAATGCACTTTAAATTAATGTAAAAAAGGTGAAGCAAAGTGGCGTGTGTGGGAAGATTAATTGCTGCCAAAAGTAAAAACATACATAATCAAATGAATTAAGTGGAAGAGGTGGAGGCTATCTTTGCAAGTTTTTTGCTAGTTTTTAGCAATTTCGAAAGCATTTGTTTTCTCCGCTGTTTGCTCTGTTACTAATTAAATCAATTTATTGTATGTGAAGTGAAGATGAGTGTGTTTAATGAAGGATTTAGCACTCCCATCAACAATGAGGAGGAGGTTTCCAAATATATGCTTGATGGTAAGTTACTTAACTCATTTATGTATAAAAAGCAATTCCACAATTTTATTTTCTGGCATTTAATTCACAGTAGATTTCCTAGATCTACCAAATTTTGCCATTTCGAAATTTTAAATATTTTGTCAGTTGGAATGGTTTTTTAAATATTTGTCTAAAGAGTTTTTTAAATGAATTCAACTGATGCATATTTTGTTTAAAAAGTTCTCGAAGACAATCTTTCAAAATTTGTACAGACAATTTGTGCAAACAAAACCATATTTCGTAAACTTTGTACCCCTATATTATATACTACTTAAATTTTAGAACAGCAACATTCTGAAATTGTCATCTAATCTAAACGATTATTTGATCTTGTTTTCACTCAAAAGTAATTCCAGTCAATCTTGCAGCGTAATCACTGATGTGATCGTCTTCTAAAACGACATTGAAGTGCTCAATGCAGCAACTTGATTGCAGTTTCTGAGTTATTCAATTAAAAACATTCGCTTTGCTCTTAACTAAAATTGTTGTAAAATTCACTACCAACATATGCTACTAAAGAACGCTTATTTAGCTTCACAAAATAACAAACATTTAGAACTTGAACACTGTATCGAATGAATTTTGAAAACCAATACTTATGTAGTTCTTAAATTACAATTCATCTTAAAACTATATTTATCCATCACAGTGGTGATCTATCTTGAAAAAGACTACGTATTTATATTCAATCTAATTATTGCGAGAGTCATTTTTCAGTCTAAATTACTTATATGTTTTTCAATTTTTGTAATTTTGATCATTCGAAGACTTGTAGCACCCAAGGATAAATTTGAAAGTTTTATTGAATATTTTCTGCAAATTCCTTTTATGCGTATTTACGTTTCTAACAGGAATCGTAAACTTTCTCCAATCAGCTAACTTTTCATATTTTATGAATGGACAAATAAATCAAAATGTCTCAGACGGAGGCATATTCCTGCCATTCAAGCAGCTCTGGCACGATTCCTTAAAAGGTGAACAATTAGCAACTCATCGAACGGATGGGAGATTCGCGATCGCCAATCGAATCCAATCCAATTGGCACATTATAAAATTGTTCGCGCGAAACTCAAAACATCAAATTGTCTTCGAATTGCGGCAATTGAAGATGTCCGTGTCGTCGTGGCGCAGCATCCGCCATGGACCGGACCCGGTCTGGAAAGAAACCCCAGCAATTAGCGATTGTCATGACTCCTCATAACTGCGGCATGACTTCGAGGAAATTGCTGTCAACTCCGTGGGCCCGTTAGGCATTGCGAATTTTCCTGCGACTAATTTTCCTTTGTGCACCTCCAGAGACCGATGAGACCAGTAATTCAATTCACCTTGACCAGGTAATTCTATGCAAGTGCGATTTTTCTCCGGGTCCCATACGAAAAACGCCATTGTGTCAGCTGCATCCACCAGTTCTGGGGTTTCATGGTGGATAAAGTCGCAATTCGAGACCGTTGTGACGAATACGTTTTCTTTGTTTGGGATCCACTGGCACACATCCGCGAACCAGTAATCCCAAAAATTATATTTTTAACAAACTCCAAGAAAATCTAAGGAAACCTAAGAAACCTTACTTTTCTATCCCCAGCCGATAATGTTCAAGGACAACTTTTCTTAAAAAATTGCTTCAGGTTAAAAAATTAATATATGTAATACATATACACATAAAGGAAATATTCTAAAAGATATTTAAAACGCATAAAAAATGTTCTTCGAAAGATTCGAAGCCCTGCGAAAAATATAATTTTAATTTTAGACTTCTCCATTACTAGATACAATTTACAATATAACTATTTCTAGATTTTATTCAATGTTTGATACCGACATAAAAACCAAAATTGATTGTTGTTAATTTTTTAAAAAGAATTTACGAATTTATATTAGTAAAAGTTTTCGGCACCGATTTCAGACATCTAAAAAAATCTAAAACTTCGTAGTTCGATGTTCGAGTTCGATGCAAGTAAAATAAAAAGAAAGTCATCAAAAATTGGTTTTTGTAGAATATGTTTAATAACGATATTGCTCCAAAGTTAGTTTTACATTTAAAAAAAATATTCTTAAATTCGTCCTTACAACAATATCTGTTTTAAATAAGACTGAAGAATGAAAAAATTAACGACAATAATTTTGGTTAATATTTACCTTTTATTAGGGAACATTATTTCTGGATATTTAATCCTTTAAAGATTCTCTCTGTTGCACACAAAAAGTAGCCATTTTTACTCCCTAGAGTGCCAGTTACTTATCGATAAATTACCAATAAATTTTTGTCTTTATCAACATTTAGGAAGCAATTTTGTTTAAATACACTACTTAAAAATAATAATATCCCACGCCAACATTACAACATCTTGTTTCTTTTCTCGACAACGACAACTTTGAACATCTAACGCCCAAACCGGGGATCGGTGAAAATCGCGAAATCACAGTGAGATTTTGATCAAATCGGCTGACACTGACCGGGGTCTCGTTGACGATTCAATTTGACACATGCACGCGGCACGGCAGTCGCTGCAATTGACACGTTTCATAATCGTGCCGGACGTGATTTATGCCGTGCCGCGGATCGCGAAACGCGGCGGTCCTAAGTGACCGTTGAGCAACCGCGTGCACCACTCTCGATTTTGAGGCGGCCAAAAAAGGTCCGTCGGCTCGCGATCGAGGGACATGGGATCGCGTTCCCACGGCGTGGGGACCTGCTGACCGCGATGGTCGGAGCGCTCCTCCGCCTTGGTCACTCCGCCCCCGCGGCTCACCTGCGGGACCCCGTCGATGAATCTACCTGAGCGCTGGATTTAAGTAATATTTCGTGGTCGTAAAACAGATGAAATATTTTATTCCTGGCGAATTTTATTAACAATTTGAGCATGAAACGTGATTTCTGTTGCATAACGCCCGATGTTTGCTCGCCAAAAGGTTAGCAGCAGCGCGGGGCATTGTTGCCGGGCCCATTCGTAAAATACCTTCCCACACAATTTGCTAATTATGCTCCAGTTTATGCGGCGCTATGGCGGCGGCCCGCATAGACATAGAATTGTATGGTAATTTCGCGGTGCCTTTGCGCCAAGTGTATCCATCGCGGATCGATCGCGGATTTGTTTGGGCACCGCGAAAGTAAAATAGACGTGGTGTTTTTGACGCGGTTAACAGGTTGTCCGCGGGATCTGTGGCTTTGTTGGCTGCTTGTAAAATTACGATATTTAATTTAGGACACTATCCGATCGTGAGATACCTTAATTTGGATAAAGGCTGCTGTAATAATCTAATTTTAAAGGATTAAATTGGGCATTTATGTACCCTATAAATCAGGTAGATAAATCTAATGGTATTAAGCACTTATTGTTATTAGATTTTATTTTATACAGGAGCAATTTTGAACAGAAATTTTATTCATTTTATCTACTTTTACCTAAACTGATTGTCAGTTATTGTTATACATATTATTATGGTAGATTTTAAAAAAAAAGTTTTACTTTTCTATGAAAAAAGTTCTTTGGCCATAATACTAAATTTACGATGTTTCTCCTTGAAATTTACCACTTTCTTTTTCAAACACATCTAAATCACACAATAAAAATGATCTGTAAATTTAGTGCTAAGAACCCATAAGTTGTTGGTGGATATTGAACCCTAAAAATTATGATTATGTGAATAAGACGAAGCCAACCAAATTATGATATTAAAGTTCAATGGCAGTGTAATATGATACATAACTCTTCATTACATACATATTTCCCATTTGGTATTAATTAGCTTCCAGATGGAGGACGAGGCAATCTTAATCTTATGAGGGTAATAAAGTTGTACATTTAAGACGGTGAATCGTCGACGGTCTTATAGTCATAACTGATTGAAATAAAACATATTTTTAATATGAAGTCATAACTGAAATAGAATTAATTTATGAAACGCTTACTCTTTTTATTAAAAGACTTTTCATGTAGTCTTTCAAGTTAATTTAGATTCATTTCCTTGAGCTAAATAGTTTAACGATAGTGCTGGATAGAATGAAGTAGTTAAGTTTTCTAGTTTTGTAAAAAATGAAATTCTATGGTATATTAAATACATATCTTGTTTCTTTTTTAATTTCTTATGTATAAAAACAAGGAGGAATAATTTACATTGTACCTGGACTTTGTACTCATAATGAGCGATAGTGCGATTACCTGAAAATGAAAGAGTTGAGGACCACCTTTGGGGTCTTATTATCCACCTCTATAACGTCACGCTGGGATAAGATGATTTATAACGGTTAAACATAATCAAAAACATAATGTAAAATGGTTATGGGAAGGAGCTTATTATTTGCACAATTCGATAAAATTGATTTCGTGCAGTTGTTCTGGCGGTGAGCCACAGGTGTCCGTAGGTGCAATCTTCGCGATCTTCAAAGTCTCGACGGTGACGACACCTGAGCGCGGTAATATCGCGAGCATCCGATTCATCTCAAAAGATGCTGCCAGCGAGCGCCACAACTTCTTGTAAGAAGCGCTGTCAGCATCACTTGCATCTTTTGCTAGACACCGTCGATTCGGCTGAGCTGCCGTTTCTTGCGTCAGTGAACATGATCAAAACAAATTATCGCGATTAGTTGCCCATATAAAATGTCGCTGCTGGTTACAGTGGCCCGCGATCGTTTTGCTTACATCTACTTTACTAACTGGGGCATATTTGTTATTATTTTTATACCTGATGAAAAATGAGGAAAAAACGTGCTTGACGGATAATAATTGGGATTTTCACTAAGCCGACAAATGGTTATACCCTCTACGATTAATCTCTCTATTTTTATGCAGAGCAATTAAACAGCGGGAACCTTTGCACTGCTGTCTTTAGTGCTCCTTTTCATGTCGTACTTGCGCAATTGTAATTATTTCTGGTCGGGGGTATGTAGTTAATAAGGAACTACCGACCTCAAACCTCTTGATTTGCATACTCTCTGAAAGAGTTGCGTAAACTCTTAATGACTCCACAAAAAAAGAAGAAAAATTAATTAAAAATATCTGATGTGTTAATTTCGAGCTGTTACTGCCTTAGGAAATGGAGGCTGAATGGTCCAGTCCCAAATGTTGTAATACTTTGTATGATTTCCTGCAATGAAAGGTTTACAAAATTTTCGTTTTATATTTATTTCATATAACTATAAAAATTACTAGATTTTTTTAAAAATCCAAATAGCCAATTAAAAAGAAGAATTCAGTAATTCAGAATTTTGCAGACTTTTTAAAAGAATAAATTCAAAATATACAGATGTTAAATATTTATTTCTTAAAAGAAAGAGAACTGTTCGTTTTTAAATTTAAGCATGGCGTTTGAAAAACCCGGTTCAATTTTTAAGTCCTTGAGTCGTACTTTCATTCATTTAAAAATATTTCTTTAAACTTATGTATATTAGAAACTATCATTAAACTGAAACTAAATTTTCTGATCAATTATAGTGGTTATCCATATAATTTCCCTCGCTGTTAGGGGTAGAAATGAAATTGAAATTTGAACTATCACTGATCAATTATTGTTTACTGATAGTGAAATTAAATTGTTATTTTTTGGGTTCGCAAACTCTAAAGAGCAAGCTTTGTTATATAAAAAATTGAGGATATCTTAATTTAGAGCAATTGTGCCCTTTTCAAAAATTTTAATCTTATCGCAACTTCAAAATTATGCCGATAAAAGTATATGCAACCATGTTGTACCATCGGGTTAATTCAATTAAAAACGGATTTGACTGGGTCGAGCACCTATTAACAAGTATGTTATAGTTGCTTTTACCATACTAAGAGATTGGAAAACAACTTTTGATCAAGATCAGACAGTGGTGCTAACCGTAACCTCCAGGTGAGGTACTTTTCGAACGTATCCTCCATAGTCACTTTCGCGCCACTCATATCGATTTTCGCGATTTTCGTGCCTTGCAAAGGGGGCCGTTCGCATGCTCTTTGCATGTCGCATAAAATTGTATGTACTTTTGCCATCTCCGCCGACCGTCGCGTGTTTTCATACAATTTGAGTGCACTCGCAAAGCATTAATATTTTGGCTAATCGTAATCCGTTCTGCGTTGAAAACTATTTTGCAAGTGCACTGCAACTCACTTGGGTCTGGATTGCATTCGCTTAGCCCCTATTCAGCCTCGAAAATTGCATCGGAATAGACCTGGCGGCACTTTTGCAAAGTCCAAAGTGATTCCGCGATATGCCATCGCTTTGACACGGGACAGGAGCGCTAATGGCCAAAGTAAATTGCATGAAAAAAGGTTACAAGTGCGAACGAGATTAGATAAATTCATTTTTAGTCATAAAACTTAAACTGAAAATTTCCCTATGGCGTTTCGCTTCCATTAAGTGATTTTTTCCCTTTCTCATTTCAGGTAAGTTCAACTTTAACTGAACGAGCTATGGGAGCCGATTGATTTATGGAAACTATTTTGACTTTACCAACTTCTTGGGTGCCTTATTAATCGGCGGTTTATTCATCGCTGAACAGGTATTGCAGGACAAATTAATAGTGTCGCTTTTGAGTGAAAGTGTCTTTAGATCTTAACCGATTATTTACAATTCAGTTTGATATTTAAATAAGCCTAATGGGGGATTATATAAACATAAGTAAAATAAAGTAAAGTATTTAGTATTTTTTTAAAACGTATATTAATCTCAGCATCGCCCAGGGAAGTCCATTTCATTCAGTTCACATTGATTTTCTGATACCGTATTATGCTTAATTTTTATTTGACCCCATAGAAAGTCTCTTTAGTTTTTAATGAAAACAAAAGTTTTCACACAAATCAAAATTTATGGTTGTGGTCACCTAATGCAAAAAACATCAAAAGCTTGATCTTATCTGTTATTAAAATTTATAATTAGCAAAAACTTTAGTTTATGTCATCGTTAACAAGTCGGGAAAAATTATATTAGTATCTTCAATCAATGTTTAGGTTCAAAGTTTCTAATTTTGATTTTAATTAATCATTTTTTGTTGTCTTAAATCTAATTTTCATAGGGCTATAAATCCTAAACTTGTATCTCGTTAATTTTTTTCGTTTTATGCAGTTACATATATTTCTTTATAGTATATTTTGGGAGGATCGAAAAATTATGAAAGTTTTATAGAATCGAATAATTATTGTTTAAAATTAATTTTTAATCAGTCTTTAAGTAGGAAATGAAGTTCTATTCTGGATTTAATTTCATTCAGGTTAGAATTTGATAAGAATATTTACATTTTAATCTCAAAATTATCACCCTTTTAAAATATTTACGTTGATTGGGGACAATTCTTCGAAAACTTTCTATGACACATTTATAATAAAAATCAATTTTATACTATGGATATTTTTCGCAACACTTTGATGGTACATAAGTATTAGAGAAAAAAAACTCATCTATGCTTTCAGCACCCTCAGAGGATGTTTAGGATGTTGGAAAACAAACAAATTGCTAGCGCACCTCATGTTTCAAATTAACTTTTACTTTTATTTAAAGTCACTTTACGACGAACGACATCCGGAGATCAAATCACAGGTGCTCCTATAATTAAACCAGACATAAAAACACCCTTGATTTATAGTTACCGCCAATTTCTCTCAATAAAAACCAACAGTCTTCCCATAATTAGCAAATTATCGTAGTTTTTCATTTTTGCATTACTTATCAGTGGTATTTAAATGAACATTTCTCAGCTTACCCTACGTTTCTTTTAACAATGCAATTAATCGTAAGCCACTCCTTTCATTTTCACTTTATCGGATTACAAAAATATAAGATTCCTGAGCTGTTCCCAGCTCCCCGGATACAAATTAAAGGAAGATGACAAAGAGCTGAAATCGCTGACTGCCTCCGTCCATTTCCATTTATCAACCCAAAGGGGTTCTCATAATTTGCGACGATCACTTTGCAATTTTAATTTCTGCACTGCGCCCAGCCGTGGGTAAAACTTTCTTCGGATGGCAATGGGAGCTGGAAGTATGCTGATAAAAAAAAGCAAATAATAATAAGAAAATAACAATAACAAAACCCAAGAACGTAAAGAAACAAAATTTCTTTCATACTCTTTGCTGGCGATTTTGTGCGAATTCATTCAAATTTTTCCGGAAATAGGAAGAGCCCCTCACGGTGGCTGCTGGGCCCATGGCGGGAAAGGTGCAATAATTTCGACCTCGACCGCGGGTACCTTACGAGTGCAAAACAATGTTCACGCCAATCTTAATAACAAGGGAAACGAAATAGCGGAGGTATTATCTTAAGATGATCTTCCTGCCAAATCACCGTCTTGACGCTGAGATGACACTGAGCCACCGCCGCCGGACCAGAGCGGATTCTGTGGAAATCTGCAGCAATTTCCGGCGAAGATCAGGGAACGCGATCGATAGGACGACAGCGACGATCGTGGCTGATTTCCATGTGACTGTTTTGCTTTTTTTAGACTTTTACTTTCCAAATCGCTTACCTTTGCTAGAATGATATTATTCTTTCACCGCAAACAACTTTTACTTCGTCGCAGCATCGCAGGGGAGCAGGCTTCCAGTTGAAATGGAAATAGCCGGCCGAGGCGTTGCCATTTCCTTTAAGAAAAGAAAAGTAAAGTAAAGGCGTTTTGTTTGCCTCACAGAGACCATTTGCAGGTACCTTGTGTTTGTCCGGCCGCTGCACTTTGTTATCATTTCATTTTGTCTCCCTGTTTTCCATTTCTGATAAGCTATTTGTTTTGAAAGGCAACTAACTTACCTTAATCCAGCAGTTTTATTAGCAAAGAAAGTAGCCCTTCTGATAGAAACAAATTCCATCTGGAGGAAATTGAAATTTCTTTAACTTTCCCTACTTTATATAAATATATATAAGAAAGTTTCAAACTAACTGATAAGAAAATGTTCAAAAAGTTGTCTAAATTTTTGAAAATATTTTAAACCTATATGAAAAATACCAAAACTATTACTTTTCCTCATTATTTGAAATTTATTCCCATTTATTCTAAGAACATAAAATTTTTAGTTCCCACCAAACATTCTTCTATATAAACATAATAAAAGTCACTATAAATAAAGTTTAACTACGTATCTTGTATCTAGTTGCGTTATAATCATCAACATAAAATTGATAGTATAGTTTCGAGTGACCTCTAATTTAAATTTATAAGAGTCATTTTAACGCCTAATTAAAATTTCATCAAACCACATCAAATATTGATAAGATCTCTATTTGGCATTCAATTCCCGCAGTTCTTAAGTTAGTTACGATTTGAACAGAAATGCAAAATTTCCGAAATTCGTTATTTGCATAAGATTACCACACAAAAGAAGATTGCCCTCGGAGATTCATTTAGAGAGTTAGGAAAAGACGAATAACGACTACTTCCAGTGCTAGAACCTTGGGGATAATAGGAAGACGTTCAAGTGTGAAATAGAAATAAGAAAGGTGAAAAAACTTTAACGCTGTGACGCAACGTTTTTGCACATTTTCACTTTGCAATTAACGATCTTACCGCCTTCCCAAAAAATAGGTCGACCATTAGTCGATTGGAGATTGTGCTGCCCAAAGATTGAAAAGAAGAAAAATTGGGATGGGTCTTTTTCGTCTTCGATCGCCTTTCATTGAATTAGAAAGAATTCTTAGAGTTAAGATGGGAAATATTCTTTTTAATCTAGCGCAGATTGAAATGAGATAAAAATGGAATGAAATTGATATTGGAAATTATTTAGGTTTTAAAGTTAAGAACATTGTTAGAAACATTTGAATGAAAATCTCAAAAATTAAAAATTAGAAGGGGGCTCATCGAAAAATATTCTTTTAATAGTACTCTATGATTTGTTTTGATCAGTAACAAATAGTCATCATTGTAAATTCTAGTACCAGAAAGAGAGGGTCCGGTATCTTTTAATAAAAAGAATTTTTTCCTGCGACGGAAGCGAATGGGAAGTGAGATAATCTCTTCCGGGAAGAGCCACCGACCATCGTGAATGTCATTGATACAATTTTAAAATCAATTAATCGATTGATTCCATTAACCAAAACATTTACTTAGCAGAAATTTTTCGATTGTTGTTTCTTCTGGTTTCGCCGTGATTGACACGGGCTGGTTCAGAATTAATTTATTCCCGCATTCCGCTCGCGGACTTCCCATGCTTAATTTGGAGCAACGAGCTCAATTACGCGGCCGCCCTGCGACCGTTTGATAGTGCACTATCAAATGTGTAGAGCCAATAACCGCGACTATCGCGGATTTGTGTACTTTGCTGCGGCCGCCGATTTATTCGCGGTGCAATTGAGCCGTGCACTGTACAGTTCTGGGGGAAAATTGCACAGGTGATGCTCGTTACTTTTTCCGATTTGAGACTATAACGCGGAGGTTAACACCACGATGATCACCTTTAGCACTTAGGTGCTCGCCGCTTTGATCATAGGGGCATATGCAAATTATCGCCTGCATACGATACCGCCGCCTACTGTGTGGTTACTTTCACTTTTCTCAATTTAAAATCAACTTGCATAAGACGTTTGCGGGTTTTTCTTTAGAACACTTTAATAGTTCCTATTTTTTCGTATATGCGCTGTTTTTGGTTGTTAATGAACCTCTGGAACAAATTGTGAAAATTGTGGTTGAGAACATAAAAGTGTAGGACTATAAGTCGAAGACCCACGAACGTAAAATCTTCTTTATCGCACCCTTTTAACTTTCACTTTACAAAATTTCTAAGAAGTTATTTTTGACCTCGAAAACTAATATTTGTAGTAAAAATGAAATAAGCTCTATCTTTCAGTTTTAAAACTGTAATACCACACACGAGATTCAAAATAAGCGATTTTCTGAAATATTATTATAATATATTTCAAAAGGAAGCTAAATAAACTAAATTTTAAAAATTGAAAATACTTCTACTACTCTTCTATATAAACCTTTACAACTACGGCATCTATTTACACACTTTTAAAATAACATATGAACGCAAAACATCATTTTGAATCGTAGTATTTATAAAGTGGTAATGAAGCCTAATAAAATAGGGGTGTATTAAAAATGCTGTATCAAACAAATATAAACTGTAGGACTTACAAAGCATGCAATTGTTTTTTGAAATCCTTATAAAACTAAGTGAAAATTTTGTTTTGCATTTTTTGCGATTTATGCCTATATACTTAAGCATAAATCACAAAACACAGGAGGAAAACGTGACCCTAAAAGGTGCAAATTGATTCCGCCATACTCCTGCGGATATGAAATTGAATTAGAAAGTCGCCATAAATAAATCTAGGCCTTGTGGCATTGATTGTTGCACCGAATGTGATAAACAGTGCAATTCCACGCGGGCATCATGCCATTCCGCGAAACCCAATTAATTTTGCACGCTAATTTGCAATCTAAGGCGATCGATCGGCAGCCTCCCCACGACCACCCAGAGGTCTCTGGCAACTTCCTGATTTTATAGTTCCCACAGAACCTCGAACTCGAGCGGCGAACACCTTCAGTGAGTCAAATCCGGTAATTGATCCAGACCAAATCTGGAACTCCAGAGCACCTAGAGCGCCTCCGAAGGAACTCCGTAAAATGGTCACGAAGCCGCCGTTCGCCGCTGTAATCAGCAACCTCGCGGTCAGCTGCAGCGGCATCAAAGGGTTAATGTCGTGAAAATTATACGACCTGGGACACAGGTTTGCTCACCTCACCTCGCTGTAAATCACTTGAATTTCCATTTCAGTAAATCGCAAAAATCGATTCCGCCGCACTAACGACGAACCTGAAGATTTACGACACTTTCTGGAAGAATTGCCAACTATAGATATTATAATGTAAAAAAAAAATGTCGATTTTTCAAAATTCGTAAAATAAATTTACATTCAAACTCAATTTTCATTCGATGTATTAACAACAATCTCCAAAAACCAAAATAATGTCTGTTTCACAAAAATCTAATCTTCCAAAGTTTTGAATTTTTAAAAATTGAGGTCAAATTTGTTATTAACAGTATAAGAGTATAACTGATGATAATAGTAGAATTTGGATGTACCTTTACAATAAGGCTTTCCGTGGGCGATTGAGTACATTTTTATGAGTATGTAACTTCATGAATTTTTAATTTATAAAAGTCTTGTTAGAGCTACTGTAGGTGAAAAAAATTAATGTTTATATATATATATAATTTGTATTGAATTTATGTATATACACTATATCTCTATGTTGCATGGGGTTCATAAGGAGTCCCAGGGGAGCAGAATGTCGTCGTGTCGCATAATTCGATCGGCTCGCGCATTTCTCATCATCCATACAAAGTCTTTTGAGTCGGCGCAAGTTTTCACGTCCCTAACTCGAGATCCGGAAGAGTTTTCTCTGCTTCCATAAATTTTCCGCGAACGCGAATTCCGCTCATCACAAAGTGGACATTGACCGATGGACCGCGATCGTCGCGTGATTGACCAGCCCCAGTCCCATCGATTCTTGTACCTGTCATAGGAAAGATTGCCTTTTGGACAGGTGCCCAGAGCCCGAGGTGTGCTACTTCGAAAAATCTCGTTTTGTGAATTGCACCCGTCCGCCGGGTCGTTGGGAAATCGAAATGGGTTAGTAGAATCTAAATTCCAATCTACTGGCATGGAAATGAAAACTCCAACGGCCAATTTGATTAAGGTCTATGATTAACCTGGTTCGGTGCACTTCTTGAAGGAAAAGGGTAATCTCGAGGTGCATAATCCCGCGATCTTTAATCGGAAGAAATGTCGCTGTTTTTTCGATTCCGCGACCGTTTCGATTGCAATTTGCATTGGTTTGAAGAAAGGAAATCATTGCGTGCAATGGTACTAATTAATTAATTTATGATCAAGAGCGGTTATGCTTAATGCTGCTGAAAAAGTTGTAAGGCAGCTCACTTTTAATCAGACATGCTCACCTGCTTGCTCGAAGTTATTCCAATTGCGAGCATTTGTAGATTAAATTGGAAGTAATAAGGAAAAATTAAAGCATTTTAGATTCCTGGTTTATACTAAGATTATTATGATGTTTTTTTAATTTTTGTATCATGTCTATTTTTTATTATATATATGTACTTATGTATACTATACCTGCACAAAAATCGAATAACACTATAAAATAATTAAAAATAATTCAAAATTGTTTTATATCCAAAAAAAAAAAATTTAAAACTCATATTTCTTCGAATTCAAATTTAAATTTTCTACTGTAAGATATTTGAATCAAAATGAATATTCAATGACTCGAAACTAATCGGAAAGTAGACTGAATAAATACTGATATTTTTAAAAATAACTATTTAATCAAATTGAAATTTTCGCAGAATATTCTCAAATATTATATGATTTTAAAAAAACGGTAAACAAAAATCGATTATGTTTTTTAAATTCTGATTAGTCCTAACCTCTTTCAATTTTAATTTATTTTTTATCTATAAATTAATATTAGAGCTATTTATCTATAAATTAAAATTATGAGTGTAATAACTAAACGTTATGGAAGCCAGTCTCTATTTATTACATACAATTTGCTTTTGTTAATGTAAAAATACCGGAAATAAATAAGGCAATTAAAAAACCAAATATCAGAACTCAGAGCTGATATGTATCTCTAAAATAAGTAATATATGTTTTTTGTGTCTATCAACTCTGTCTTTAGAACTCCTCTTCAAGAAAATCCATATCCACTCACCTGGAGTATGACTAATGATTATCACGAAGTAATTTACCACTCGTAACGTCTGCTTTCTTTGGAGTTGATCTTCCTTTAATTTTCTGGAAGCAGTCTTCCTTGCCGGGAGAACCAGTTCCTTAATTAATGCAAAACAGCAAGGAACTGCTTCCCACCTGCCGCAAATGGTCAAATGGACGAAGGTAACCCAGGACTTTTCGCTGGTGGTGGACATCCACCTGGCGGAGTATCTCGCAGCACACGTTCGCGCAAACGTAAAAAACTCCCCTTCAATGTTTTTACTCAAAAGCAAGCGTTTACTCATCATCTCCTGGACCCCAGCCTCCGCCTTAAGGTGCTCCATCGTTTTACCTTTTGCGGGGTTTTCTTACCTCCGCGGTCTGCGCAGACGGCGGCGGCGTCGAATTGAATGGAGTCGCGTCAGTCTTCTTGGTGGCTCGCGTTCGACTCGCGGTGTGAATGGCATCGGATGTATGAAGATAGAAAAGTGAGCGTATTTCGGGCTCGCCAGACACTGGCTAGATGTTGAGCTGACTAGAAACTAGTCGGAAAATCGCCGTGCGGCCGAGTACATCGCGGTATTTTATCGAAATTCGCGGGTCCAGTCGCGAACGAATCAAATCATCTCTTCAGATGGTCGATCTTGAGTCAGACTCAGTCCAAAAGTGCAATGACTTTCGTGTGCTGGTTCTGATGACAAATTGATTGGTTTTTCTCTTTAGAGGGCCAACAACCAAAAAATTCCAATCTTGGGCGCAGTGCAGATGCCCTCGATTTCGCCGAATTTAAACCCTCCTGAAAAGGTAGAAATAATTGTTTTAAAAGACTCTACAGCACTTGACTGAATCGAAAAGGAGTTTTGTGCAGATCGACTAGAGTTTTCCTAGACAGTGGAGTTAAATTGTCTAATTTATGATAAACGTGCGCTAAACGTGATTAAACTCATTTTTATATCCAAAGAGGTTTCGGTCACACCTGAGCGGTTCTAAAAAGTGCGGCGCATTCCTCGAGTGCTTAATCCCCTGACGAGACGAGTTTCTCGCATAACACCAAAACCGCCGAATTCATTAAGACCAATTATGGGGTGGCGTTAAAAAATTTCTCTAATTAATCGATCGGTGTTATCGTTTTGCGATGGAAACATTACCTTTATTGGTAAAAGAAAAATATAATAGAATTTTCCATGGTATAATGGAAACATAAAAATGAAACCCTAAAGGATTCGTTCAGTGACCCAAGTGTCGATTAGAAAGTCTAATGAAAATGTGACCGCCGAGTGCTGAACTACGGACTTTTTTGTGGTGTCTTTGGTGGCTATATCAATTACAAGAAACATGAATCATAAACAGAGTAATGGTCACGTAATTATCAATGGGAAGATTGAAGAAAATGGTGAAGAACACTGCTGCTGGGACGTTCCCGCGATTAAGAAGGTGCCGGCAATTTCTTCGACACCGTCCAGCGGCAACATTTCCAAGTTGAACAGCTTGGACTGCTGGGATTATACCATTGAGTTGGAGTGTTTGCAAGGCCCACAAGGTTTGTCGCTTAGTTACTTTATTTATCTTGAAAAATCACTTTCAAAATGTATCAAAAAGAGGACACAATGTCATAACGTACATTCTACATCCTTGAGTAATTGCGGTGTAAACGTGATAAGAGTATAAAAATGTTCAAATCTAAATAACTCCAAATAAATAATTCTCAACGGAGCCTTTAACTTGAATTTCTTTAACATAGTTATGCTTCATTTCCATCTTATTTTATTTTAGATGTGCAATACTCTTAATACAGTTTAAATATTTCTTAAAATTACTTTAATTATATATGTACCTATTTTATTTAAAATATGAATTCTATTAATTTTATTAATTATTTTTAATATATAGGAATTTTTAGTGAAAACTGGCTTATTTTGCTGTAAGGACATATTTGTGCAGGAGTAGTGCGATTTACAAATCGATTAAGATTTTTGTTTTAATTTGTTTTCAAGAATTTAAATAGAAATTATACTTTATGGGTTTTACACAATTTCTTACGAAAATTTTACAAGCCATTTTTGAACTCAAATAAACGTTTTTACTAATCTGTGTGGAAATATGAAATTCTTCCTGTTTTTCTTAAAAATCATACTATTATACATAGCTTATTATATTAGATCTTGTAAATTTTGGTAGGCCGTTTGTAAAATGCAAGGAATTTTAAACCCCAAAGTTATAGGTCAGTTACCTGAATCCGAAACAAAATTCTAAGAAGAAAAACTCAAACACCAAAAAAATTTTTTTAGCTAAATATGCATAAGAAACCCTTTCTTTTCTCTAATAGGTACTCCCTCAATTTACAGAAATTCCAAAAATGTTTGCCTTAAGTTATGCATATTTTTGTAAAGAAATAGCCGAATAAACAAGAACCCTTCATCGAAAAGAGGTGTTAATCAAGTTAAAGGTGAGCACATAAAACAACCTTAGGATGACTACAAAACACTTCTAAATCACGGTGACTATTTTTCAATAGTGCCAATGTTTTCAAACGGCTTTTTAATATTTTTTTAAATGTGAGCGGCCTCAATCGTGAAAAGCAGGAAAAAGGAACGAGTTTCGTTAATTACTTACCAAGCAAACGTTTATCGAAATGTTAGGCAAGAAAATTAATCACCAGTAACGAGTTTATCGCCGCCAGAAGGTGTGTGCATTGAAATGAAAACTAGCATAACAATTAGTCTGTAATAACAATAAAACACTCAGCCAATGTTGCGTTTATTTGTATTTAAGTCACTCATTAGCATTAAACATTTAATGAGAAAAATAAATCGTTCAAAATGTGGAGTTAAAATTATATGTAGTCTTAGTCTTATAATAATTTTCAATCACTGCGTTACAATTATGAGCTTATTGCTCACGTAATAAACGTCTAAAGCAAATATTATAGTTCCTTTTCTTTATTACTGTTTGATCATAGTTTAGTTTATAACATACGTAAGTACAATCCTTTAAAAAGAACGACATAAAAAACAAATATGTAATTCGAAAATTCCAACATTTTAAAGTTTAGTTCTTTTTGAATATACCTAGCCGGAAATCAAAGTTAAGTATTTTGAAAATATACATATGTATATTAGCATTAACATTTCAAAGTGATTTTGTAACCGTAATGAAATTAATATATTTTACTACTATTGATAAAATGTCGACGATTGACCTAACAATTTTGAAATCACTTATTTCGAATACGAACACCGATTTGTCAATAATCGCACATGATGTTTTTGGAGCCATTAATTTTGAATTAAAATAATTTATCTTTTATTAAAATCTAAGAACAATTAGTACACAGGCGATTTTGTAATGCTATTGTTAAATAAAAACTTTTAAAATATATATAAATGTCTTATTAAATTATACTAAATTTAAATTCTATATGTTTAAAACCGACAGATTTTAAAAAGTATAATAAATAACTACTATCAGATTGGTTTTGCACGAATTTTAAAGATCAAGTAAAACCTTAGTGTCCTTATAAAAATTTTGCGCTACAATGAAAATAAATTAAATTATAAAACTATTGTTTATTATTATTACACAAGTACGAGTGTATTATGCATTTATAAAGTCAGGAATAATCATTTAAAGTAAAAATAAAATTTTATCTATAAAATAAGATGTATATCTTTTACATTCACTCTGGGGATCCAGGTCTGTACAAAAAGACTTAAATGAGATTTTGAAATTTTGGAATTAATGATATCATATCTACATATTGCCAAATGCTGAAATGATTGAGATTTTAATAAAAATTGGCACCTGTGGCTAAGAATGATTGAACTCAGGAGGCGTAACGTTAAGAAGGAGTTATTAATAAAATTTGTCCGCATTATCCAAAGTATAAAAGATTACATGTCCTTGGGGTAATGCACCGTCTCACGCCAACCTGCTGAATTGGCATGATGCGAATTTTTCGCGGATTCGTGTTACCGTATTATTACGAAGATTTTCACATTAAAATGCCTGAAAGTTCAACAGCCTCCGTAATCCCCGCGGTGACATTATCTAATCCGCAAGACATTCCTAAGCCGGCTTAATTGAATCGAAAAGTTCAAGGAGAACATGTGCGGCCGGGGCTGCAAATTGGTCTCAAATTACCTCCGCTTCTGCCTAATTACAGCGCTCTGGTCGGCAGCGAGCGTTCGGGAAAATTCAAAAAATTCATTTTCGAACCGAAGACGACTGAAGAAAGAAATTTGAAACGTAAGATGAAACGTAAGATGAATGCGCGCTGCGGGTTTCCAACTTCCAGAAAATGAAGAAACGAAGATACAATTTAATGAGTGTCGCAGCTTTCCATAGTGCGCCCAGCAACTTTGCAATTTCCACAATATGAAAACTTGTTCATTTGTTTTCAAATGTCGTTGCGTTTTTCAGCTACCTGCCGGACGATTGACACAAATTTTCTCCGTTTTGCAAGAATTTCGCTTTTGTCTTAAGACGCAAGAGCAAGAAATCTAAGCTTATCTCTCGTGGCGGTAATTGTCGTTTTAGTGCAAAAACCGTCAGCGGCAAACATCAGATTTTATAGTTGCCATTCTCACGGAGCCGCATTTTACACTTTTACTTAGATTAAGGCATCTCAAGGTGGAAGAAATTCCTTGTGATGGATTCAAGGTCTCTGGGTTGACGAGGAACCTGGAAAAGAAACAGCACCGGGAACAGTGTTAACAACTTGTTTCATGAAATTTCCCCGGTGTGTTCACGATCGGAAGTGCAAAAGTGAGAAGCAGTCGACAAGGTTTCGTCGTTCTTCTCCAGTTTTTTGCTTATCTGATCGCACGGAAAAATATTTATGCAAAAGACGTTCTGAACTAGCGAAGGAAGTGCACCGGAGAAGATCTCATGCATAAAGATTTCTTCTGCAGAAGAGGTGTTTCGAATGCACACCTCGAAGACTGTCGTCCGACATTCTTTTATCAATTGTGAAAAATTGCTTGTTGGCTTAGAAAAATTGGTTGTCTGCTTCTGAATAGAAAAAAATATATATATATTTAACAAAAGCCGGCCAGGTGAAGATTCACACACCCAGAAACCTACTTAATCATAAGGAACTCATTTCAAGTCGTAAGACGACACTGTGAAGGCACTAAATCATCACTTTTATCTCATAAACTGTGGGAAGTAGGTGGATATATATATTTGATATTATTATTCAAATTAAATCATAGGATTTTCAATTAGAATTTCAAAATATCATGACTTCATCATATTTATTGTATGGCAAATATACAAAACCAATTTTTTCGTTGAACAATGTCTAATTAATAAACTTAAGCTTCCGATCGTCAATTTCGGAGTTTACAAATCTTAAATTTAAGGGATATTTAGCACCAATAATCACGCGTTTATTATTATTATTTTAAGTATAATCTTTTTAATGTTGCTACTTCATTTTCAAAGGACATCGACGTAAGATTAAAAGAAAAATGTTTTTGTGTTTAAAGTTGCATTCAAAATCAGTATTGCTTTTTCTATTTTGAATTTTGGTGATTTGCGTATATATTTCATTTTATTAAACTAGATTTTATTTCATTGTATGTTAATTGAATTCGATTTTAACGAAAGCGAAAAGGTAGAGATAGATTTTTAATTAAAACTGTTTTTAACATATCAAGTTTAATAGTAAATTTTGCATAGAATTTAAATTTTTCAATATAAACCACTTTTTATTGAACGTATTTTGCGTCAAAAACTAAGTCCTACAATTCTTCCTCGATTCATGACTTCTGTAAATTTTAGCACTTATCAAACTGACTAATAATTTACTGTTGATTTAAGTGGACAGTATATTACCCAAATACAGAAAATAATGGTCCAGACACACATAAATTAACATTCCTATTACCTTACTAAGATTTATGGATAAACATCATCTTAAGGTGAAAAACTATCTATCAATAACTGCCAGAGGTCATAAACTACAAAACAATTATGTAGATGGACATGACTCTTAACGACTACTTCGATGTAAGAAAGATTACGATGCCGTGGCAAATTCTTCAAAATTGGAGCTATTATCTGTTGGAAAGAAAGATCATTGCCACGTTCGTTTGTAGCACCGTCTTTAACTTGACCCCTGCCACAAATAAGCGAAGAATAATTGGCCATCAATATCTTCCGACAAGACGTCGTCATGTCAAACAGCCTCACCTGAGGAAGGTTGCGCAACTCGGCTGCAAGAATCAAACAACCGGGGACCAATTAATCGCGCTTATCCAACTTATGGTACTAAATAATTGATAAAATTGGCATTAATCTCGGTGCACCGCTGCACCCTGACAAATTTCCACGCCCCTGGTCCAGTTGAGTGGAAAAATTCGCGGCTCGCAGTGGCATGGCGCGAAAGAAGGTCAATGCCAATTAGACTGTTTAGCGGTGTGTTAACAATTGCCAATTTTCCGGAAAAATGGAGACGTGAAGAGAGAGTTTGAGGTGTTCATTTTGTGCGCCAGACCGGCCGCCGTCTAGCGCTGGTTGGCGGCATAACGCGGGCATCCTCCACGAAACACGACAGAATTTCGAATTTTTGCAGTATCGGCTGAGGCACGTTTTTCGAACAAGCCGAACTCCTCTTTGGGCTTAAAGTAGGTTTCTGGGTGTGTGAATCGCATGCTCACCTGCCCAGCTTTTATAAAATATAAATTTTCTCACAAAAAACGAATATTAGACAACCGTCTTCGAGGTGATGATCTTGAAAAAGCAGAACAGCAAAAAGCTTTTAATTTAATAAGTTATAAACGATAGTATAGCAATTACGAAAAGTCAATATATATTTATTTAAATTTTCTTATTTTACATGGTATTTAATATAATATAATGCAACGAAATGATGGCAAAAACTCTAAAGAAAATCCGAGAACAAAGCTTTTAGTAATTATAATAATTACTCATTTATAATTAAGAAATTATAAGAAATTACACCGAAACAAATAGCCGAGAATATACCTGCATACGATAGATTGGTTTTGCCATTAAAATGATAGAATGTTTAGAATAATTGTTGCTTTGTAAATACATATGGCATCAATGTGGTGTCACCACTAATTAAAGAATAATTCGCCGATGGTACCACATTGGTATCGCCGTATTCTATTAACTTTTGTGCTCTTTGGGAACCCTCCAAGTTTTTAGAAACACCTTTGTAAATAATAGTTAAATAATTCATAGATCTTTTTTCACGAAAATTGGGACATAACTGTAGATTCCTGTATTTACAATACAAGAAATATTCCCATCTCAACGGATGTAGTAAATTACCTTTTCCACCGTTTCCAGACCAAATCAATATTTGACTAAAATACGGTAGAAAATTCATTTCTCACGAGCGTCTTTTTCCATATTAACCCAAGACAGCATAGATCTCTTCAAGCATTACTTCCACGTTTCAGTTGGCCAGCTTCTGTTTACATCTCAAATTTCAGTAAATATTATCACCGCCAAGTGGAAATGAAATAAACCCGCGGACATGAGTATTCACCGGGTTGAGTTTCACCCGGTCGCCATATCATAAATTGCTTAACTCAATTCAAAAAGGTACGACTACAGCTGTCATAAGAAACCCATGAAGCAATTGAAGACGTGGGTCATGCAGCCAAGGCTCAGACTGCAACCGGTGAATCATGCAGGTGTTCAGCTGCTCCAGTTTATGCTGCAGAAAATGCACTCGCCGGGTGCAATTTGCAGACATACCGCGCATACACAGCATATAAAAAAACTGGATAAATTTCCTTGCTTACATAATTCCAAAATGTAAATTGCAGATCGACATTTCTCCGGTGACACGGAGTTATTGTCTGTGTCTTAAAACATGATCTGATCTTGTCAGCCGGGCGTGCTCTGGTTACTGCGCCCAAACACACCGCCATTAATCAAGTTAATTGCGCGATGATTTAGAGTCTCAAATATCGGAGCTATTTGGGTTGGGTGCAAAATCCAAAACCAGTCAGATCCTTATTGAGTGCAGCAGCCCCGATCGAGGTCCAATCTTTCGAAAACGAGACGATCTTGCTGCTATTCAGCATCGAGTTCGGACTCGATCCAATTTTATTTAATAAATTTCGCTCTGGGTATGTTCCACGGTAATTGGATTGCCCAGGTACGATCGATTGGACGGAATAATCGTAGACGGGCTAATAAATCGACTCCTTAATTTGGTCGAATCGTGTCGATGATGATTAATTCCCCCGGAATTGTGCGCTTTTATGCTTTTATGCTGGTTTTCCTTGTTAATCACGCCCGGTACAACTTCTCACATTATGCCGACAATGTGTGTCACTTGCAATTTGCATGACAAATGCATTAAGGTGGCGCTTTGGTGTGCAGGTCTTGCAATTGTTTGGCAAATTGTTGCTTTTCACACTTCAGATTAATGAGCGTTTTATCGTTTAGCCAGAGGGCAGAAAGGCGGCTTAATGCTTCCGTTTTCATAAGAAATTCCCATCTGTTTGCGTTCCAACCGCTTACGTGAATTATGAAATATTAGCATATTTTTGCTGAAGAAATTTTATGCACACCTTTCAAATCTCCGAATTAATAGCGTTTTTCTTAAGTCATCATTCATCAACGTAAATCTCTTACGGAAACATAAATTACCGATTGTATAGAATAGAAAAGACTAAGTAAAACACACTATAACATTTCGATTCTTGTATAGTCTTTGGTATCAGAGTTGCAAATATAAATGTTCATTCACTTTATGATAGAGTTGCAGCGTTTTTTGTGCATTGTCTATAGTACATTTCAAACTTGCATTCGCACGCAGTTTTAGTTTACTATGATATTAAATTATTTTCTGATTTTATTTTTTTATGCGTACGATCAGCACTTAGAGTCATAAGAGATAAATTTCATTAAAAAAATAATCCAAACGAAATCCTGGCAATTCCTTGTAATCTTAGGTATCGGAGTTATAATAAGTAGGTATAAATTTTTACAGAAAATTTGCTTTATGAAAGAGTTTAATCTTTTTTTCGCGCATTGCCTATAGTGCATTTCAAAATTGCATTTAATATGCATTTTAAGTTCCTTTATTATGATAATACTTTATTTTTTATTTTTATTTCTTTATTATGATATTAATGTATTTGAGACCCGTGGGATCGGCACTTAAAGTCATAAAAGACAAATTTCATAAAAAGAAAATTAATTGAAAATTAATCAAGGAAATCCCGACGAGTGTAATTCAAAAAATTGTGATATTTTTAGAATTTCTATTTTACTTTGATGAAAGTCATATAAATGGCAGTTTGTCCATTTCTAGCCCTAGGCAGCGAGTGCAATTCTTCGTTAGAGCTATAAAAAGTTTGAATACTTTCCCTTTTATTATATGCAATTAGCGAAAAGAGGAACCACCACCCGAGGTAATTGCAGTAACTGGCAGGTGATGTCCTCCGTCTCAGAAGACGCCTGATGACCACTAAAGGCCATTAAACTGGTCATTCGCGGTTTAATTGTCGTCTAAGAAGATTTCCAATTTCCACTTGCATGGGGCCCTAGAAGCGGAAGGTAATGCCCGAAAGTGAATGTTTCTCGGAGGTAAATTATAAGGTAAAAGGTGTCTGGTTGACAGCCTTGAAGATGAAAGTGCCCATCTAGGCACCAGGCACCTTACAAAAGGGGGCTTTCTATAATTTGCCGTGCCGCGCCGAAGAAAGTTCTTTGCCTCAAAGGTTATCCGCCGGGTGAATTGCGTGCCTCCTCGGCCCTGCCGGGTGAATTCCTTCAATCACTTTTCCATCCGAAAGAGTAAAAATCTTTGAGCAAAAAAAGATAAAAGACAAAACACGCCATACAGTGGGCAGATAATAATTAATTCCGCACGCAGGGATTATATATCAAATTAGAGCTTCAATCAAAACGATCCGGGCAGTGAAAGTAATTGCGAAAAACGAGAACAGCTCTATACAGCCAGGTGAGAAATAAAAATCATCTAAATCATCTAAATCATTATTCCGCCGATCCGGAATCGGGCCAAAATCATCGAACAATTTCATTCCCTTCATTGTTTTCAGTATCTACTGTGGTGAATTCTTACCTTAACGACTTTTTGCGGTTTTTGATTCTTTAACCCACCAGTTAACGAACGACGGTGCGAACCGTCTGACCTCACCTGGAAGGTATTTCTGCAACGAAAATTATGTCAGGCCAATTTGGTGCAAGTCCATCATCATCATCGATTCTGCAGAAAAACCACAAAAATCCTGCGAATCAGTGGAGAAATCAGTTGACCCGGGCACCGATTTACGGCCAAGACGCTGGTGACCCGGCCAATCTTCGATTTTCCACGGTCTCTTCGCGGCAACGCCTTTTCTTGGGTCTCAACCCGTATGCAGATATTTCGCATCTGATTGACTGTGTAATTGAAAGTACCTACGCCAAAATCTTAAGACGTTCGCAAGAAAAAAAAGGCAAAAATGTTTTTTTTTATCCTCCAGGTACTGGCCGGCGGATTATCTGGGTCATTAGCAACATTTTGGGGCTTCGCGGATAATTACACTGGCCGGGCCATTTGATTGAAACGTCGTTAAAGGTGTGAAAGGCGAAATATATCGCAAATGGAGGCTAATGAACTTTTATCAAAGAGGCCGACTTTTCTCGGGAGGTTCCACGGAAGCAATATTTGTCGATAAATGAGATTTTTTTTTTGAGACCCTCCTTCAGACAGGTGGTGTTTTTGCGACGCGAAAACTGGCGCAAGAAGTAATTGAAAATTGTATGAGGTCGCTAAATGGAATTCCAACTTTTCATGAAAAATGAAAGGTGATTGAAGCGAGTCAAGTGAAAAATTGCTCACATTCAACCCAGAGTCATCCGTTTGGGTCTGGTTTTCGTCAAGATAGATTGAAAAACTCGAATCGCATAATCTTCGAATGTCTGGACGGTTTATGCAAAGTTGATAAATGGAAAAAGGAAAGGAGTTCTCGTAATACCCAAAACACGTATGACCTAATCTTCCACTCTTCTATAGATTTTTACTTAAGCTAGATCTTTACCTGGTTTTCTAATTTTGAAGATTACGAAACTTCTTTGATTTATGTTTATGGCGTATGTGAACTTCTTTTTTATGAAACTGGTGAAAGCGTTTCTGCAAAACAAATTTTAGACATATAAGTAAAGGTTGTTATTCAGGAGTACATGTATTCGGTCCAGTGTTTGATGTAGTTAAAATCTTAATATGTTTTACTTAATTGGCCAAAATTTATTCATTTTTATCAATTTTAAAATCTATCAAGAAAAGAAACAATTAAGAATTTATGTGAATTCAATTAAAAAATTATTCGTTTGGATATGTTTTTAAATATTTGTCGAAATTTTATTTGAAATTAAAATAAAAAATAATTTCAGTTATTTGCTCAGGTGACCATAAATTAGGTACATATTCCAAACAACAAATTATCTTCGTAGTCTCATTAATTTTCCATCAGCGGTGCTGTAGTTTTTTAAGTTTTTTAAGCAAATTACGTGCATAAACGCCAAGGTTATGGTTAGTTAAAATTGTTTATGTCGAAGAGAGAGACCTAGTTTAAATAAATCGACAATTCAATGTAATTTGTATCTACTGCTGTAAACGACCTGAAACAGCATCAAACGTAGTTAAAAAGATAGTCCATGATCTGGCCATAGTACGAAACAGCATCCAACCTCCTCTCGTTCGAGGCGCGTGCAGACGAATATAAACCTCAGCATGTTCCATGCACGCAATTTTTCCACTATCTTCTTGGTTTCATGCAAATTTATGCAGTTCACAGCACGAGAACATAATAATATTTTTTTTTCTTCGGCTACGATCATCTGCGTAACATGCTCCAAGTGCGTGCAACCGTTAAATTACCAATAGATTGCGCCTTACGCAAAACACTGCAAAATAAATGACTCTTGAAAACCGCAGCATGGAGTCGCGGAGTTGTGGAGTTTCGCTGTTATCTAACCAGCCGCAGACTGGTGATGAGCCAGGCCAGCCGTCTTAATTTACCTAATTCGACCTCATAACAATTACTCCACACACCTCCGATCCAAGATATGCGCTAAGATGCGCGAGTTCAGAGTGTAAAATTGGCATCTTCGTCTCGCGTGTTTGGGATGAGATCAAGTTTTATAGGTTGCGACTGTTAACTTCTTGGATTTATACCGCGAATCCGTCGAGGCTAGGCCTGTTTCAAAAGATATGGATGCATTTTATAGCTCCCAGACTGCAGACTGGCGGCGGGATTTTCACAAGTCTCGCGATTCACATACAATGGCCTTGCTGGAATTTAATCACTTCTGCGCGTCGGACAACCTCAATTGAACTCTGGGCTTTAAGAAACTACTTGTAGCTATAAATTAAATCGCTCTTTTTATCAGTCGTAAAAAATCCAAGTTTTTAAGAAAAGAACCCTAGAGCAGCTACTAGCTTTAACATAACATTTTCTAGAACTCAAAAATGAATTATGTTCATTTTTGTCAGAATCGAACACTATCTTCATATCCCAAAATAATTTGTACGACCTACCATTTTCTTTTCAAAAACACAATTCCTAAAAAATGTAGTGACTGCCACAAAAAACCGAACACAGTTTTTTTTTTTGTTGAAGAAGGATTTTTAAAATTTGACTTTAATATTTTACTAAGATAATGACCCCAAGCATAGTGTCGGCATAGTGAAATTTTTAAAAATAATAAGATTGAGTTTCATTCTGAAAATCGACCAACATAACTTTATGTACATTATATTTGTAAAGAATACTCTTCTAGAAAACGTAAAAAAGTTAATTTAAATTTAAATTCTGCTTACTAAAATAAGTCTTAAGATCTTCGAATCCTAGTGAAGATCGCGATTAGTACTGCAGAAACATTTAACTCGCCCTTTCTTATTTCTCTTCAAAAGGGGCTGGAAAACCTTTTATATGTAAATATTCACAGAATTTCACTGATCTTTGTCACACCTGGAAAGCATCCTAAATTCTCAAAGTCGTGCCATTTTACAATTTCATTAGAACAAATATTTTTATGATCAGAACAGGTAGAAAAGATTTTTCGAAATAACATGGGGGCCATAAAATTACTTAAACTTTTATGTGTTTTTCACCTTGGGAGATTACTCTTACTTAAAGAAAAATTAGACTTAAATTTGTGTTTATTTTAAGGCTAACTAGACGAAGCACCCTTGGTCACATGCGAATAGAAAGATAATATGACGAGACGAAAATGAATTAAGTATCATTATTAAACGTTCAAAAGGTGATTCTGCTTAGGCATGCGTCTGCAATAATTAAAATAAGGGTTAATGCCCTTTTAATATATTATATTTTATAGTAGGTCAAACGAGCCCTCTGCCTTGCAGTACAAATTACGTTCAACTTGGGAACATATTTTCGGACTAATTTTCCTTATGATGTTTCCTTTTCTTGCCATAAAGATTTACATATTCTTTTTTACAATATTACCTTGTTATCAATATTTTATAAGGTTCTCTTAAAAATTTCACATCAAAAAATCATGAATAGAGGAAATGGACAATAATCGCCCCCGAATGCAAGTAAAAACCTCATTTTATAAAGATTTATGAGTTTATTACCACCAATTCCCTTCGTATGTTTGGGGAAATCTTGAAACAATTCTCGTAAAACCAAACTCGCAGAAGCTGTGAGAAAAAATTTCGGTGAATATCATCAAATTTAAATCTCTTGCTAAACAGCTTATTTTTTAAGGTATAATTAATCTCACTAATTTCATCACTTATTCAATCGTATTAATTTTGAAAAAAAACAGAGATGGACTTAATAACAGGAAATGTTATATTATGTATATGTATGTGTTATTGGTAGACAATGAAATAATAAATCTTTTCTTTTTTTAAATAATATAAAATGGCTAGAATTTGAAATTAATTCTCCACTTTTGAGATTTATTTTCATTTTGTGTTTATAAACTTAGAACCTAAATCTCAAAAAATTATACTTCGATCAAGAATGAGATTGATTTAATTTAAAAAAAAATCCTTTAACTCAATTTAGTATTCATTATATTGAATTTAATCTCAACTACCATAACTTAGTATTATTCTTAAAAATTGTTGAGACTGACTAGAAAACATGAACTCATGCTTACGAATCTTTAAGGAATTTTTAATTATAACTATAATTTTAAATTGCTTTTATTAATTTTTGGTAGTTGAGCTAAGCTGGAAGGTACTTGAGTTAATTTTGGAATCTTATTTATGTATTATGTGAACATTTAAATTCCTGGTACTGGGCATGTACTGGTACTTAAGTAGGTACCTCTGAGATTTGATTACAGTTCTATTAGTTTTGGTGTGCAATTTCCAGCATGACTATCCCATATGCAAATAAGTACCTACTTACCTCAATTATTTAATTTAAAACTCCACCCCATGCCCGCGGAGTTGTTTAACCTTTTGACGACCAGAGCTCACATCAATCCATTAAAAGGCTTCTCACCTGGCTGCAAGTCACCGTGAGTCCGCGGCGCATGGGTTCGGCGGGATCGACGTAAGATGCCAAGAAATTGACTGGAGAGGAGCTATTAACTACCGAATCATTACGTTTGATTACCACACGCAATTATGCTTCTGTAAATAAACGATTGATGCCCGGGGACGGCGACCGGAGGTAGCTCCAAACTCTGAGACGATCTTTTGTATAGTGATCGTTTAAGAAAAAGATAAGATCGGTTTGGAAGCGATTTGTAGCTACCCGTGATCCGGCTCTTTTGTCGGATGGCGCTCCGGGCCCGGCGGGATTAATTGCGCGAAAATATCACCAAATTGAGATGGATGCAAGATTAAGTGGATGCCGAACCGGTAGATGGGGCGGGTGATAGCGTGCTGATAGTCGCTAAGATTGCCATTAAGACGTTTTAATGCCCATTTCCCTGATAAACTTTCGCTGATTACTTCATCAGCGCGAATGCATGGGAAGAGAAAATCTTTAAGACCGATGTTTCGGATCTAAACAGAGCCTAAAAGTCGTGTGGCTGCGGCTCCTCAAGATCTCAGGGATCTTTTGCTTCTTGAGTAGGCGGCTTGTTTGGCGGCAGTTTCAACAGCTTGCGAGTTATGTCTCCTTAAGCGTCGCAGTGAAAGGTAATTGTCATAATCATAACGAATGTACCTGCGCAGGTATCGCGCTGGATTCTGGAGTGCTGCCTGCGCGCATGTGTACGGTTTCTCGCAAGATATCTTCACTTTTACCGCCCGCTTCCTTTAAATCTTAAGACACTAACCAGAGAAGGCAAGACCACCTGCCTGCCGCTGCGGTTGTTATCATCAATTTATCTTTCAGGGAAGCATTCCGTCGATTTGAGGAGAAGTAAACATTGGTTAAGGAAGTTATCACCGATTGCAACGCCCCCAATACAATTTTTAAATTCTTGCTCTCCCATTGAAACAATACGTAGGGAAAAGTAAATCGTCCAACCAAATCCCGACTTCCCCGGAAAGGATTATTGCATATACCTAAAAAGATTCTTAAAATCGTTACAATCTTTAAGTTTTCACCTTCTAGGTAGAAAAATGTCCTTCCGGGGATTTGCATTCTTTTGCATAAAACCCAAATTTGTTTAAATTAGGACTATTAAATATTACTCAAATTTTACCATAGTCTGCAGGTCATAAGGACATAAGGACACTATAAGAAGGAGCCCACCTTACTCCTGCTAGCTCAGTTCGAATTTAGTTCCTGTAACGAATGCATTTAGGCTAGGCCGAGTGTTCGGCACTCATTTTAATTTAATTTTATATATATTTATATATATAGATTATTTGTGATTAGTTTTCTAGTTAGTTGTGTAGTGTTTGGTAAAACTTCAAAATGATGGACATAGAAGTATTTGAAACGTATAGCTATGATTTGGAGTGCGTCTCCACAGAGAGAAGTGAGTAACACATATTTAAAAATTATACTTTTGTGTATCCTTGCTTCAAAAATTATGCAAAATGTGGAAACAACTAGCTGGTGTAGATTTTCTAATTTAAATTTTAGAATTTTGAAAGAAATTGTTTAAGTTTCCACAAAAATGTACTTTTCAATATTTTAAAAAGCTGAAAAACTAGTTATAAAATTAGTGCAATAGATTCAAAACAGGTCTTAGAATGGTAAAACTTCCAAAATTGTCGTAGGTAAAATAAAACCAATAATTGTCAGTCAAAAACTTCGTTTGTATAAAGTGGGATAGTTTTTTAAATAAAGAATTTTATTTAGAATGCTTCCCTTATTTTTAAACCATTTATTTCAAAATTCTATTCTAGGGGTTTCGCAATAAATCTTAAGCTTAGAGCCTAAGTTCAAATTCACACTGGTCCTGAAAAATTGTCTTAAAGGGATTTAATGGCATAGGAAAGTGTCGCTTTTGCTTTTTTATTGTAATTTATTTGACCTACAATATATATAAAGTTGGAATTTTGAAAAAAATACATATGTGTGTGTTATTGCTAAATTAATATTATAATGATCATTAAGACATTGTAATAATAGTATAATAACGATAACCCTTATTGTAAACTATGCCACAAACACTTTTTTTTTAAAAAACTGTGAAATACGTAATCTGAAAATCCGTAAAGCTCCCATTACCTACTTTCGCGGATCAGATGATCGGCGGCCCTAAGGCAATACCCTCTTAATTGCACCTGAATCTTTGGGGTTATTTTGCGATTTAGCAAGCGAACCGCTTTGTTAACGGTATACTACTATATAACATTGACCGTGGCTATTCTTTTTTTTTCTAATTAATTCCAGCAAATTCATTGATCAATCAATCAACTGATGAAGCCATTAATAACTGTGCTCTTTTTTTTTGTAATACCGGGCAAAATATTGAGTCTTAAAACATACTCAAGATCTCGTATTCACGCCGCATTACTCATGTTCTTCCTCCTCTTTTTTACCTTTGCAGATCTGCAACTTGCGGCCGAACTTGGGAAAACACTTCTGGAACGCAACAAAGAACTCGAGACAACTCTGAAACATCACCAGAATGTGATCGACGATCAGGCACAAGAGATCGAGGTAAGGCGATGTAGAAGAATAAGAAGCATTCCAACAGTCTTAAGATACAAAGATACAACTGCATACCTGTGCACATTCGCAGGCCCAGAATGGCCCAATCGGATCCGATCCGATCCTGCCACACTATCGCCTTCATATCATCAATTTCGTAATTACACCGTCTCATACGGAAAAATTCTTCTTAATGGAAGATGCTGGGGTTCTTGTTTCCATTTCTTTTGTGGACCTCTATATAAAATTCTTTATTTTTTATTATATTTTTTTTTCTTGCGGTTGCACCGCCATTTCTCTTCCTTCATTTTCTTCTTGTGACGGTGGATCCGTTCTGTTCAATGGCTCCGATCGCGGGTTATCGGCCGCGCTCGATCGATTGATCGGTGCGCAACATGAATATTTTGTGAGCCAACAAAGGGCGCCAATTTCGAACTAAATTTAGACGTAGGCATGTAATTACCGTGATCCGAACACCGGTTGCCATTGAACTCTACGGCCCGCGAATATACTGCTAAATTTAATGACACAGCTACGCGAACTGAATGCGGATATCGCGGCCGAACGAAATCGATAGATCAATCGATTTGCAGAGTGCAATGGGCGGAATGCCTAGACTTTTTGATTGTTTCGAATTGCCTCCGCAAATGAACTGTTATTACATCTTAATAGCGAAAACGACTGGTTATTTCACGCCTTTTTTTAATTGTAATGAGGTAAACGCCTTATTACCCACTTTAATCTAAAATCCGAATTTATTTGGAGTTATAAATACAAATCGAAAAATTTCTTTCGATTTTTTTTTTCATCAGTAGCAATAGGCAATTTTAAGAGGATTTAGACGATCAATTATTTTCAGATTCTCAGTTCATAATTTATAATGATTATCGGTGTATTGTTGAATCAGTTTTCATTTTAAATTGATTGAAGAAAACGAGTTGCGTGCATCAAACCGTCTCACCTGTTTGAATTGGGTCAGGGACAAATGGTTCGATAACACCGGGATTTAATTTAAAAGTACACGCAATAAATGACCCTGAAAAAGGTGTGTCTTTTAACAGCATTGAAAACATAGAATTGTGTAATCGTCCTACATATTTTCGAATTTATTGGAAACTTAAAGGTGCCAACATAGAGCCAGATCAACCGTGTAATCAAAAGCATAAACCTAATTTATTAGTTTTATTATATTCATTCAATTTGCGGAAATTTTGAAATCTTTAAATTACTTTTTGAAAGGCTCTATAATTTTTAAAAAAGGATTACTAACAAATCATTTTTATTGTATATTAGCTGTACCTTATTTTCAAATATTCAAATTTGTAATTATAGGATTTTCGAATATTACCATAGTTCGACTTAAAAACTCTTTAAAATACCTAATTAAATTTAAAAAAGGTAAACTTAGAATTCAGTTCTCGTAAGAGTGATAGTAACAAATCAAAAACTATGTATATATTAGCAATTTTGTTTTACACACATGATTGTTTTTGAAAATTAGAAGTTTAAAAATTGCCATATTTTTAAATGATATTAAATTGGCAATTTTATATGTTGAAATTTTACCTTTCAGATTTTGATCTGCCAACGAAAGTTGCAATTAAAAGCAGTTTATTTAAAAGTGAAATAATGGCTAAAAACATAGTGTAATTTTGTTTTTGTCAATTCTGGGTCAAAATGACCCGTGTTTTCTTTATTTTTGACAGTATAGTCTTCTTCGATCAAAATTGTCCGTTTAATTTTATAAATATACACACACATTTTAATGTATTTTATACATATATGTATATATACTTTCATATCAAATGTAGAAATGTTAATTTGATATGATTATATCGATTACTGCCCATTTGTTACAAATCCAATCCAAGTTAGTTCGTAAACGAAATTCAGAGTATGCATACTCTCACAGTCTAAACATAAAGGGAAAATCAGAAGGTCTACGATTTTCTAATTAACACACAAACGGCATAAAAAATCACCGATGCTTCTCAGATCAATAGCCGATCGCCTTGAAGACCACCGCAACTCTGCGGCTAGTTGGGATCACACTCCGCACCCAGTTCACCTGCAGCCACCAGGTAATTTTAACACTTGACTTGGCACATCCTCCTTATCAGATCGGCCCAGTTTCCAAGTAAACAAGATCCCATTACTACACCTGAGTTGCCAGTTGCAAGCCCCAATTGCCGGGGCAACCATTGGAAAAATTTAAATAAAATCGACCCGGTTGGTGGTGCGTAACTTCCGCATGTCAGGGATGCCCGCACCTTAAAAATTTAAAAATAAACAAATGCTTCGATCACGATCATTTGCATTCGCTCGATGTTAATTCCTCTTTTATTTATTGCTATTCTGGTTGCAGTATCTGCAAAAACAAACTGCCGCCCTCCGGGAGGTGAATGACTCCCGACTCAGAATCTACGAGCAGCTCGAGGTTGGAATCCAGGACTTGGAGCGGGCCAACCACCGGCTGATGGTCGAGAACACGACCGACAAGAAGCACATCAAATCGTAAGTGGATCTCAGTCGTCTTAAGATTTAAGATGCCTTCGAGCTGTCGCGATAACCACCACCAATTTGTTTTAGGCTTCTCCACAATATCGAGAATCTTGAGTCGCGGTACGAGGAGCTCAGCAGAAGTCTTGAGGAGGCCAAAAAGTTGCTCAGCGTCGAGAGGCGCAAAAACGAGAGGCTGCGGGAGGAGAACAGCCAAAAGGACCAGCAGGGCGTCATTCTGAGGCACGTCGAGGGCGAAGATGCTGCCAACGGAGACCTTACAGGAGATGGGGTAAGATACCATGGACCAGTTTATGCAAGTCGACATTTTACGATTGTCGGTCTCTACTTGCATTTTTTCCAGCATAGAACGAATTTTCTACTTTGAGCCCTTTGATATATACCTACTTTTAGTTTTTATTAACAAAATTTGATTTATATTTGTTAAAAATCTGAAGTTGAATTTGTTGCTGATTATATTCACACTTAGATTTAAAAAAACATAATAATGTATATTTTCGTAAAGATGCAAATAATAAAAAACTTTCTTAAATACATAATCAACAAATAATTGAAAAATAGCTAAACAATTAATTACTTGAAACTTGAAAATTCCACGATTATATTGGAAAATATTTGGAGCACGAAAGAAAGTGACTTAAACAAGGTAAATAATTGAATAATATTTCAAAATAGATACATATAATTGAATTCGTAATTCTATAATATTCTTAATTCCAAGTTAATTCTTTGCGAATTACTTTTTAATTATGTATATTGAACGCTGTAATGAATAATTCTTTATTGCTAATTTTCGATATTAATTAAAAGGTAATATCATTTTAAAATAAATTGTAACTAGAAAGTAATTAAGCGGTAATTATTATTTCTTAAAGGAATGAGTACTTAAAAACGAAACTTGTCAACTTCTAATAAACTGGTCTTAAATATTTAAATTTTTACAAGATTCTACATATCGGGTTACTTTCTTCCAGGGGTATGAGCCGAATCAGTCACAGGACAGCTTCAGTTTTGCATTTCAGTCAGCCAAATGTTTATCAAGTAACAACGCCAACTCGACCGAATTGGGGGGTGGGAGTCTGGCGAACTCGTTTGACGTCAGCGGCGCAACAAACGAGGAGAACGATGAACTTATCCGGATGATGACCGACCTGGAGACAACCAAGAAAGCCCTCATCTCGGAACAGCAAAGAGTCGCCGAGCTGGAAGATCACCTAATTGCAATAAGTAAGTCGCCGAAGACGCCAAGACACGCACTCCTTTCTTTGTCCTGTCTCTTGTCTTAGACCTTGAAATGGCCGTAGCCTTGGCAGGTATGCCGCTGGGGATTTTTCGATATGCAAAATTAGATTATCCGCGCATCCAGACATGCTCTCAACATTGGTGCCTAATGATGCGTGCACCGCAGACAGAAACTGGTCGCGGCGGCTGCCAAGGATCTAGATTCGAAACAGGAAGATGTGTTGTCTTATTTGGCGGCAATTGAACGGATGATCAATAGCCGCCGAAAGGAAATGTTTTTCCTTTTTACGTCTGACAGGAAATTCATTTATTCTTATTAATTTGTTATTAACAGCTTCATTTCATTGCTATTTATAGAGCTGCAACGAATTTTCCTTTTAGTTTTATGAAATCGTGTGTAGACACCGCACCGGATGGCAAAATATGCGGATAATTATGCTATTAGACTCTTGTTGCATCGATTACATATTTGAAAGCCAAGACTTAACGAACCATAGATGAAATAGAAATTAATCTGCATATTTGATTTGATTAGATTGTGCTACAAGGTTATTACATTTAGAACTCATTAACAGTCAACATTAAAATTTTCTAAAAAAAACTACCCAGAAACTAGAAAACTTAAATTTAAAGTTTAAAAATGTTTAATACCTGCAGTTTATATTTAGATTCGTACATTTTCCGACTCTACTTCATGAATTAAGCAATTTCGCCATTTACTTAATTAGGTATAATTAATCTTTAGCCCGCCCCGATCGTTCTACAATGATATCTCAATTTTTCTAATAAGTACTACTTAGATTCTATTATTACTAAGCTTATCTCATTAATTAACTAGCATTTATTTGAAAGTACAGACTTAATAGTTAAATCTGTTCTTTCTTATTAGACATGTTTAAGCCAAAAAGTGTAATTTGTATTTAGTGTAACTGACTAAAATTCATTGCTTTAATTTTCAGCTCAAGAAAACCAAACCCTCCAAGCCCGAATTGCCCAAACAAGTACAAATGAAGAAATGAAATCCGTTCATGATGAGCTTTCAATTCTGGATGAAGTTCGGTTAGTAAATTATTATATTAAATCCATTTATAAGACACGATTAATTAAATTTATAATATCATTATTTCTAGGCAAGGAACAATGTGCAGTCGGTGTCTTCGATCGGTGGATGATCGAAATCCCCTTGAAGAGGGCTCATCAATTGCTCCAACAGAAGATGATGATGATCGAAGTATTCTCGACTCAGAAAATCTGGATACAAGTCAAATTTACTGTTCGGCTGTAACAATTCAGGTAATCCCACCTTTTTTAGCTTATAATAAAAAAAAAATATCTCATTATTTATTTCAATTTTCAAATATACATATATTTATTTATATTTTGTTCACAAAAATCACATCTGTCTATCGATTTATCACGTTCTTATCTTATTCGTATTAAAATGCATGCAATAAATGTTTCCATCAGATAAGAAATGAGGAGAAAGTGCGTCTTACAAATAACTCTTTAACACTTTGTTGATTTTACTTAATTATAATCCGTGTGTCGCAATTATATTAAAAATATCGAAAGAGTCAATAACTTTATCCAAAATTAAAGCCATTAAGTGGCGGAATTTAAAACTTTTTAATAATAATCTGCTTATTTTTAAAGGAGTAATTGTGTTTTATAAATACGAGTACTTTCAATTTATGGTTTTGTTTTGTTTCGTTATTCTGAATTTTTGTTTTGACCATTTATCGTTGGAAATAAATTTCATTAATCCACAGGAACTTTGTGCCCCTAAAACAGAGTTTGTAGAAGTAAAAAATGAAGATGTTCTAGGTGTTATTTAAAGGTTCTTGTTCGATCACAGATTGGCGTTAAACAAATGTATTTTGATATAAAAAACAATCAAAATGTCTACGATATGTAGAAAATAATTATAAAAGAGAAAGAGTGTCCCCAAGCAGAAATTGAATCTGCAAACTTGGAATTTGCATTTCTATCCTCCGACTGCACAATTAATTGAGTCTCTACAACAAACCAAAACCATAAAAATATGTTTTTATTTTGTAACTACATATTTTAAATGTCTTCACTTGGACTAAACTTTGACTAAAAGAAAAACTGGTGTCTTTGTAAAACTTCTAAAATCATTCACAATCACAATATCAAAAAGAGTAAATGTTTTTCGGATGGTAAAAATTAATAATCTCTTCATTTAGTTTTCATTTACGTGCTCATAACACAACTCTCCATGTAGTTGATAATTACTCAAAGAAATCGCCGAAAAATGTTTTAATCATTAACAAATAGCTGCAGTGTACAATATTCTTTCACAATATTTATTTTCTGTTTTATTTATATTATAGGCCGAATGCGTGATTTGTTCAAAATCAACAAAGTACCTGCATGAGTTGCCTATTTCATTAGAAAACCTGTTGCTTGAGCTATGGCTGCAAATTAAGAAATTCAGTATAATCCGATGGATTTTGAAACTCTTGCAATGGCCAGCATTAGTCATTTATCGTATGATTAGTTTGCCGCAGGACGATAGTTTTAGTTACATGTAGTCCACTTGGTTACCTCTTAGTTAGCCCTCCTGTTTTTTGTTCGAGTGTGTGTGTCGTTTTTCTGTATTATTATTATTTTATTTTTTTTTCTAAATTTTGATTTACAGACAGTTTAATTAACAATTTGCATTTATCACGCGTAGACGAACGGTTGAGTAATTTATAAGGTTTAAGTAATATTAACGATACATCACAGGCGCTTTAATAACTACAAAAGTAGCATAGATTTTACCACTTATATTTCATGACATTTCATGTTCTGTATATTTTTGTTTTTTCATTTGCGTTTTTGCATTATTGTTGAAAGGATAAAATCCTTATCGTGCCAAAAAAAAAAACTTACAGTTTTCTTTAATATTTTTATTAATACCGTAACGTTTTACTTAAGAGTATTTTTTTTCTAAAAAATATAGCTTTGATTTACAAAATGATTTTTGCTGGCTAATTGTGATTACTTTGTTGTTATTATTATATTCTTACTTTAGTTCATCAAGTTCATGAACGTAAGGAAAATTTACTGTGCTTTATAAGCAAATTTAAAAACGATTTCGTATAATAATGACTATTTTCTTTCAATCGTGTACCACTTTTTTGGTATTATCAAATATTAAATCCACTTTATTTTATATATTTCAAAAGAATTTTTCAATTACATATGATACTCCATACTATCCACTATTAAAATTGTAAATATGTACTTAAATTCATAAACTTCATTTAACAATTCCTCAAATTTGATATCAACGGATGTGCATTATTTTACATTTAATTAACTTTCTGAATATAATTTCATATAAAAGAAAGATAATCACAGATTTTTCAAGTAAATCTTTAAAAATTATTTTTTTTTTAAGGAATATGGCTTGGGTCGGTTATGGATTAAAATATTTAAATCAATTTTGGTGCACAATGTTCTTTAAGTACCCAAGTATCGGTTATAAAATTAATTTGCAGATTTATATGCGTTAGGTGGTAGCAGAAATAATAAAATATAAGCAAGGAACGGAATTTAGAAAATAAAAAAATTCTGATAAAGATGCATTCCTCCATTTTTTTTTTTTTTTGTTTACAAAAGTGAACTCTTAACAAAGATTACATAGAATTAAAAACAGATTTTGAAAAGAATTGCATTTAACAAAATAAATTTTGTGGATCTAAAAATTGTCGTTAAACCCCGATTTGAAAGATTTAAAACTTGTGATTAAATTTGAAATTCTCATTTTCTCAAAATCTATCATTTGTTTTAAAAATATCGTTGAATATTTGATATCAAAAAGCGGTTGAAAATGCTTTTGACTTAAAGACTTTGATATTTATAACATATCAACTTTTTAAATATTTTATACGAATCAAATACTAAGCTATAATAAAATCATTGAAAAGTGTACAAGAAATTTGTCTCCTATCATTTTACCCTAATATTCTTAACTCCAGGCGGATGACAAATTTCCGTTTCCAATTACCTTTACAACGATAAAACAACTTTGGCTTAAATTTATCGTGATCCATAGAAAATTTCCATATTATCAGTAAAATTATTTTGGGAACTTAAATTCCACATTCTGGGTTGGGTTCTAATGCTTATAAGTTTTAAAATGTAGCTCACTCAAATTCTCCCAACGTATGCCGTTTTTTTTTTGGATAGTATCTTTGGATAGATAACATCATAGAATCACAGAAAGCCAGTAAAATTCGTTTGCAAAAAAAGAATATATCTTCAAAATAAAATAAGCCTAACAGGGTGAACAAAATAATGAACATAAAAAATAATAAATTAAATGGTCATGAGTGCATAAAAGTCAAAGCAGAACAAAAACAAAAAGACAAGAAATTGTAAGTAAAAAGGAGTTTGTTCTTTAAACTTAGCTTTAAGCAACACTTACGCATGAACTGATTGTGATAGGTACCTTAATTTATTTCTTAGACTTATTTAAGAGTTTTGTAAAGAAAGTTTTGTAAAAGACAAAAAGATACTTCCTAAATACAGTTGAATTTTACTTGTTACTTGGTGTGTTTTAATTGTTCGTCGTTTTGCATGTGCATAAGGTTTATTGCAACAACAAAAATTATAGAAAATATATATATTTTGATTTCAAATGTATTGTAAAAGTCGATTAGAACTTACTAAAAGTATCCCTGGATATATTTGTTTTATATTTACAGATGTCGAAGCCAAGTTCTCTGGATTTGAACCATCCGCCGAGCCCGAATCCCTATCGTGAGTTGGTTGAAAAGTACGAGGCGTTGTTGCAGGTGAAGAGGGAGGATAAGCCGCGGACTCGTCAACAAGCAACATCGATCAATGACGAGCAACAAACGTCCGGGGAGTATAGTTCGATTCACATGAAGGAAGGAGACGATGACAGCCTCTCTGGGCGAGATAAGACAACAAACATTACGTTGACAAACAATGTTGAAACAAACAGCAGCTACAACGGAAGCACCTCGAACGGCATCACCAACAGCAACAAACAGAGGAAGAACTGTCGACGAACTCCAACAGAATTTTCGGAGGCTGAGACCTCAAGCTCGGGATTCTCGGACGAGACGAGCAACAAATCGACTCAAACTGAGGAGCGCCAGGGATACTTTTTGTGTTCGATTGGAGACGGGGAAGACTGCAAATTTAGCATTTACGACGATGCCAGCCCTATTGATTCAAGGTTCAGGAATAGGCCTGAGTACCGAGAACTGTTCAAAGAAATTTTCGCTGTGTTGAAGAAGGCCGCTGAAAATAAGGAAGAGGGTGAAAAACTCCCTCTTCTAGACGACACACATCCCACAGCCAACAAAGTTCCACCAGTCACTCCAGCGAACGAGGAACTCCCGGATTTCGGTGACGACACCCAAAGTATTATTTCATCTGCTGTATCTGAGCAGTCTGTTGCCATGTCCGAATGCATCACAAAAACCGAAAGGAAGACGGCTAAAAAGCATATTATTGAAAAAGGACAGGAGAATAAACCCCCAGCAACTCCTGTTGCGGCTGGATCATCCGGAAACGCCCCCTGCGGAAAGCAAATAATTGAAAACGGTCGGGTTTTAACTCCACTCAAGCGAGAACCTTTGGAGTATCTAACCGTTGGAGTCGGCATTAAAAAGAAGAATCGCAAGAAGAATCGTAATCTTAATTTTGACCGGTCAGATTCACCAGTTCTGCCAACACCCCCAAAAATCTTCCAAGGGAGCGGAAAAAAGCGAAGGGAGTATCGGTCATTCAGCACGGCCTCCTCCCAATCAACATCAAACAGGACGCCGACCGCCAGCGAGTGGAACGGCAGCTCGATTATAATTTACAATCGGAACGCTCAACAGTCCCCAAACTCCACGTCGACCCCAAACTCCAGCCTGAGCAAGACCCCGAGGGAGTTGGACATGAGCGGGATGGAGTACAAGCCAAGCACCGTGTCACAAGATTTGCACAAACTAAAAAAATTAGACCTATCCTATGCCGAAGTTTTGCGGCGGGCAGACGCTTGCAAGCACCACCATCGCAGGAAATAGGCGGTACCCAAAAACCGCGCCCCGTACGCTGTCGTTCGTCGCATGGTATACTTACTACTTTAAGTTGTCGTCTATCTTTTATCGCTAGGACTCAAAATTTGTACGTAAAAACTTGGCATCTTGGGATCCGATCTTAAGGAGTTGACTGATGAGGCTGAAATTCGTTTCTTTTTTGTGTCTGTCCCGGAAATCGTTCTTTTTTTTCGTTTTCAGTTGTTTGTAAATATATATATAAATATAATTTTCCCCTTTTTCTTACCCGGTCGCGCACTACCAAGAGTGCAAAATGTTCTTTTCCTCATTTTGTAACGAATTTTTGACTTCGCTGTACTGCAAAAGATCCACGAGTGTCACGCATGTATCTGTAGGATGAGATAAATAAATTTATGAACGAAATTTCAAATTCAATTGTTTCATTAAGTACTAACAATTTTTTCCAAATTTACTAAAACCAAAAAATAAATAAAAACTTACCCTATTTCTTATTCCTGAATTACCTGAATTTCAGCAGCAGCAGCGCTCCATCAAATCGTTAAAATGCTAAGTACTTAAAATATAGAATTTTTTAACGTTTAAGAAAAATCCAAAATGTATAATTTTTTTAGGGTTTAAGAAAAATTCAAAATGTATAATTTTTAAGTAATTTTTATTTTCAAGATATGAAATGCGTTTCTGTATATAAAATGATGATACACAACATGATACAAAAAATCACACAATATCATATTTCGGGTCTTTTTCTGATCACCGTGAGTTTTATATGTGTGCTCGCTATAATTTTATTTTATTATCGGTTTGATGATTTAAATATCTTTTCGTTAGACATTATTTTTATTTATTTTGTTACATCTGCATTCTGCTCTAAAAGATTAAACGATTAAAATCAATCGCACCTCAAAGTTGAAATTTTTATGGAAAACCATTTTAAGATTTTTAAAAAGTTCAACCTTAAGAACCGACATGAATTTCGCGCTTTGTTCTTCCGCAAAACGAGATTAGTTTCTTTTATTAACATTAAAACGTAATATCGAAAAAGCGAATACATCGTTTTCATTCGCCGCAATCGCCTCCGAATAATTATTTATCATCTTTCATACACGTACGAATGGTTGTAGATTTATATAAAACATTGCTAGAGTTAAACATAGTTACTAGGGCTAAATATAATTACGGACTATCAGTTAATTATTCTCAAAATGTTTCAACGAATTATTTGTGTTTGAATCTCTTACAATTAATAATTTCATCAATACACTTCCTTCCATTCTTTTTTTTTTCTTAAAATGTGAAATTTTAATGATACCTTCCACATGATTCAATATAAATAAAACATGATTTCTATAATTAAAATTAAAAATGACACAATAATATTTAAAATAGGAAAGAAAACTAACAACTGCATTGCTATTTCTTTAACGTCTTTTATGGTTTCTTAAATTCTAAGCATGAAATTAAAAGCAATATAAAGGTGAAAATAAAAACCTAAGGCAAATGATAAAATAATATAATAATAATACGAGAAAAGCCTTCACAAAAAAATTATAAAATGTTATATCACAAAATTTCCTTTTCCTAAAATTTAACATGATCCGCATTAAGAGCAATAAATCGACCTGTATGTAGAAAATTGGGAATAATTTTGTTCCTGATTTTCTCTTCGAGAGGTTGGATTAAATAACATCGCTGTATTTTTTTTTCAGGATCGATTTAAATTGAAACGATGTGAAACTATCCGTTGGATTGCGGATGCCGAACTTCTTGCTGGTACTATTGTGATAATCTTATGCAACGGGTGTCTTGGATGAGTTGGTTCATCTTCTGAGAAAATGTTGGCAAATCCTGCAAAAAATATTTATTAAAATAAAAATTAAATTAATGAATTAATTAATACAAAGTAAATTATAAATGGTTAAGAGAAAACCTTTTATTTTTTGGATACCTTAAACTTCAAGAAGATCGAAAAAACGAAATTTTAGAGAATGTGGTAAAAAAAATAATACTAGTAAAATTATAATTTGAACTATACCTATTTCTAATTTCTAGATACAGAATATGTTAAATAAGATATTTTAACTCACCGTTGCTAAGCAAATGTCTTCAACAATTTTCGATTCTGCCATGAAACCCACCGAAACGAAAGCCTCATGTAATTTCGAGATATTCACTTGTCCCATTGTGTAAAGGACATTAAGCAGCAAATCAAAATGTAGGGCCCCCTCGGAGGAGAGGAGGGCGTTAATGAGAGCACACTGGAATGATATTAGAAGATTCGTCTTGAACAGATCCCTATGATACAGCTTCCACCGCTCATTGAGGCTCTGCAGCGAAGTTAGGACGGTCCGAGTAATGTGAGGATCGTTTCCACTAACTAAAGCCCGTCCGTATGATGTGAGAATTGCCAAAAGTTGATCGCCGTGCTGAGGAGCATCATCAGCAGGTGCAATAAAATCGCTGGCTCCAGGTGAGAATCCTCGTTGTACTTGTGACTTGTAGAAATATTGCCAACGATGGTGTAAAATCCTATAAAAATACATATACACTAGTTTACAATTCCGGTTTCCAAAAAACATTAATCTTACCCATCGAAGAGGGAGTAGAGTAGATAAGCTACATCAGAATAATCAACGAGATTTTTATCATCCAATAAAAGTGGAAGAATGTGGTCCAAAGATAGATTCAAAATTGATGGGATTAAAACCATTGTCGAATTTCCTGGCTGTTCGACTACCAAAATCAGCATCTGAAGAACGTTTTCCATGGCTTTAAGCCGTCTTACAGTTAGTTGCTCCCTAAAAAAATAAATAAATATTAATTAAATATATAAAAATTCAAAATTATAAATTACCGAGTAGACGATTCCAAAAATATCGTAAGCATATCCTTAACGAATGCCACTCCCAGCTGGATCTGAAGCGTCCTTAGAACACTTAGAGAAAATTCCGAAACTGTTCCCGAAATTTCATTACTAGCCGACCCGTAAGTGTTGTATATTGTCAAGGACTTTGTAATAATAGGCTAACATAAAAAAAATATATATTAAGACACCATAAACTAAAACAACAATATCAGATTTTATTCACCTTAAGCGCATTAGTTAGCATATGCTTCACAGCTGAACTATTCTCCTTGAAATAGTCGAGAACATCTTTCAAGACCGGTAAAATTGATGTCGTTATTGCAACAATTTTTGATTCCTGACCATTTCCAATTATTGTTTGATCCAAACTGAGAAAATCATGGGCCAAACAATTTATGTATTCTTGGAGTAGAAGTCCGCGCTTTTCAAAATCCTGCTCTTGATTTGAAACATTCTGCCACGGAAGAACCAAGCAATTGATCAACATTTCGTGTATCACTACAGCAATTTGTTTAGAGAGATGCGGCAAAGCTGATCCAGCTTGGACCAATTGAATTATGGAATGGCATTCAAGCACGTACTTTGGCCGAATCAAAGACGATATGCTTAGCAATAATTGGGCTAAAATAAATAAAACAATTTACTTAAAAATATAACTTATTATATAGAAATATGTTTTAAAGATTGTGTAATCAATTCGAGTTATAACTGAATACGTTGCCACATAGCATTAATTCAGCTATAAAATGAAATAATTATTATTATTATAATTATTATTATTTCATTTACCTGCAGCAAGGGTGACAATCCGGGAGTCCTGTTGCCCTGATGGTAATAAAATTTGCCCAACATTTTCGATCAACTGCTTCAATTCAGCTTCGGCTTTCAACACTGGTGACCAAGCCAAAAGGCTTCGTATTGCCGAAAGTGTTTGAGCAAATCTGAAATAGAAGAAAAACAAAAAGGTGGATTAAAATCATACAAGCCAACATCGACTGCCACAACTCCAGTTAAAAAGGTACTTACATTTCACTAAAATCCGACACTAAATTGGAATTATCAAGATTCAGACAATGGAATTTTTTACTACTTAAAAATTTTATTGTAAATAACAAACAGTGAGTCATTTGAATCAGATTTTCGGGACATTTATCTGAGCATCCCTCAAGTATTGGTGCTAGCCTCACGAGTGTCTGACAGAGGGATGTTATATCACGTAGAATACAGTGTACAAAATGGCACTTTGTTTGATCGGAGATATCGAGGGTTTTGCCATCAATTGCCTTCTCCAGGGACATAAATATTTCGAAAGGTCGTTGCCAATCACTGAACACTTGTTCAAAAACTGGAATTGGACGACCTTCAGCTACCAGCGATATGGTTTCGATGCACTGGTTTAAGTAGTGCTGCCATTCAGTCTCCATCTGGAAAATAAATTCAATTATTAGAAATTTATTTTTATAAAATTAATTGATTCATTCAGCGGGTGTTAGCTTACATTATCATCAAGAGTTTCATTATCAAGCATGTCCAATTCTTGCTCCTGATCGAAACGGAATTGCATTTTTTTAAGAATTCCACTAACTAGTAAATGCATTACTTCTGTGTATCGACCGAATGCATTAGGCGCAAGTCCTTTTATCAAAGGTGACCAAATTTCAAGTCTTTCTGTGAAAGCAAGCGCTCCGTAGCCTAAGAAAATTTTTTTATAGTTATTAAACAATCTCCACAACCTCGAAAAATTTCTTACCTGCAAATGTGTATTGATAGAGAGCGTAAACTAAATTGGGGAAAATTTCTATGTCGTCTATTAACTTTCCCCAATATTTATTTGTGTACAGTCTTAAAAGTTCCGTGAATTTATCTTGGTACCTTAAATAAACGTTAATATTTTAATTGCTACTACGACGAATTATTTAAAATGATTTCTTACATTTCATTGGACTTATCTAGATTGCTTTGCTCGAGCAAACCTTTTATTCCACTTATTATAGTTTTTGGCAGCGGTATAGCCCGCTGCAAGTAAAAAAGCTCGTTCAGAGCAGACAGTGATGCAACAGACACTTCACACTGATGTTCCCTCCAACGTGCCAAATCGAAGATGTTTATAATAAAACAGTCTGAGATCAGATTATCTAGTGGTATCCATGAGAACAGGTGTTGGATGCATGATAGGAGTTCTATTGTTGATGTACTAGAAATGTTCATCGAGATTAAAATTACATAAATATACACTAATTATTAACCCATTTGCTAATATTCTCGGGGAACCAAAACGGCAATACGGATTATAAACAAAATAGAAACGAAAATTGATTAACATTTATTTATTTTCTTTGTAGTTCTAACAAAATATCGCTGATTATGTTTTAGTACAAAGATTGATAGTGTATGTGGTAGTTAATAAAATTTACTTAGGGTCTATTAAAATAATACATTTCTATTTAATAAACTAATAATAATGGTTTTGTGGTGCCGTGTTTTTCTATTCAATTACTTGTCATTGAATAGTTTTTTAAATATTCTAAATTTTAATTATCGGAATTTGTTAATTAGAATACTAAAAAGTTTCTACTTACTTAATTCGATTGTCATTTGGCAGTGATGAATGCAGGCTTGGATCTATTAAATTATTTGAAATTAAGCTTAGATTGGTGCCATTCAAATGGCATACTGAGATGGCTAAAAATTTTCCTACGATATCTACAACATCTGGCATACACAAGGAAACACTGAAAATACAGAAAATTGTTAGAATGTGAATTAACAGATAAGTAAATAAATTAAAATACTAAAAATCGTCAGACTTACCAGGAATGAAAATACTTTTTCCTATCTGAAGAAACATCTTCTCTGGTACTAACTACTTCTTCGGATGTTAATCTAAGCAGAACAACGCCCAAAGGGAATTTATTTCTTAACAACTCTATTATATGATTTATGTAGTTAGGATGATCGTCGGGAAATTCACGTTTTCCCATAAGCGCTATAAGTTGTGCTATAGTATCTCGTTGTCTTTTTGGTACATCCAATGGCAAATTCGCGTACGTTGTCCATAGAGCGTCGCGGATTGTTGTTCGATCAGAGGGACGAAGTGTGCCCCATCGACGCGTGATAGTGTGTTCAATTGTGGATGCATTAAAGAACCATAGGAACTGATTTGAGAAATTTTGCAATGTACAGAGACATTGTTGCCAAGCATTTTGTTGATTTTTAAATGACAATAACTCCAACTCAATTTCACGCTTGCGCCAATTTAATGTTGCTGGATGATAAAACTCATTTAAAAGATTCTCAACCAGAGATATTGTTGCCTGAAACGTAATATATTTGTTTTATAACACAATTAATAAAAACGATGAAATTACTTTGCAGAAATGTACACTCTTCGGAAAACTCCAATTGTTTAAAAACAAATAAAGAAATATTCGAATGTCCAGTTAAACACATCTAATAAGAAACCTTTTCTTTTCAGTCCTATAGCCAAGTTTCAACAGAAATTCCACTAGGATTTAGAGGAGCTAAGTTTGAAAATTCATATAGGAATCTATCTGAAGATAATTGGGAAACCTTGACTCAACAATTCTTATAAGAATCTGTGAATACTACAACATTCCTTATTGGGTAAGTGCAAAAAACCCCATTTCTATTTCGAAAATCATTAATTTATTTATTAAGCCAATAGCAGCGCTGCGCAGCCCTTTATAATTAATAAATTTAAACAAACAAAAAGGTCCTAATAGAGTACGATTGGCTGTAGAAGACTAAAAATATATAATTCAATAGTAAAAGAAAATTGCTGCATGACTGAAATAATAATTTTAGAATTGCTACGTGACGCTGAGAGATAACACTGCTTGGGGTAAGCGACTTATCAGTCCAAAAAATTCCTGGCTCCATCAGTTTATATTTTAAAATTGTCCTCGCCCAGCAATTTCCAGAAGTTCTTTGTACTTTGCTGCGTACTTTCCAGACAACGGAGGCAGTCACAGCAACCGGGGGCCCGACATATGGCGGAACGCGAACACGAAAAGCCCCCGAAGGCCACTGGTGGCGCAGCGCAGCGCCGGCCATGGGCAGCTGGGCGTTTTTATCGCAGCGCAGCGCTTAGCCCCATTGTTTACGCGATTTGCTGGATAGCCACAAAACGGGCGGAGGTTTCCCAAACAACGCACCAAACACTCCCGGGGACTTGCATAATAACCCAAGAGGGGGTCCCCCGGGGCAAGATTCAGAACGACAAAAGCTATGTCCTTGCCCAGAAATCCTTCCGCATTTTTTTTTTCATTCGTCGAAATTTCCTGAAATTGTACTCACCATTTTCTGTGATTATTTTGACAGTCTTTTCTGCAGGTGGGCAAAAATCTCAATAAATTTTTGCCTTTCAATTTTATTCCATGTAGAAACAAATTTATTTTTTTTTACAAGATTTGTGGTGAGGCTTTTTTCATGGATTTAATTAAATTACTCGCTACAAAACGGGGCGAAGCGGCTCCTTGTCACGTCCGGGAATTTTTAGCGAGTCAAGAAAAACGTCTGACACAACGCGAAAAATGATAATGAACTTGGGAGGAGAGAGAAAATTTAGAAAATTTGCGCGAATGTCAAAAACGTCCACTTTCGTGAGTCACTCAAACTGCGCTCGTGAGGGAATCGCAAATTGCGGCCATATTCTTTTTATGTTTTGATAACACAGTGAGCCAATCAGAGCACTTGTCACGGCTGACAGTAGCTCAATTTAATTTGTTTTAATAAATTTTATGTTTTTTTAAAGAATACAAGAAAAGTAATATATATTATCAAAATTCCTCAACTCTAGGATCCAATAAAAGTATAATTTGTGGCTATAAAGCTTAAATATAACATAAAATTGTTAATTTCTTAGACAGACTTTCTTTCCGATTGTACCCATTTTGACCCAGTTTCTGACATTTGACAACTTCTGTCAGAATCTTTGCGAAATTTGTTTAGGTGACGGTGTTTGTGGTTCAAGTGGCAGAAAAAGTTATATGAAAATTCATCCTCAACGATGAGCGGCTGGGAAAAACGAATTTACATTTAAGCAAATAAACAAAGCAAGAAAAAAAAAATGGAAGGAGACAAGTTCCTGATGGCAGCTGGAGTTACGGCCGCAATGGTTGTCGGAGCGTTCGTTTTTTGGGGACCCTCAGGCAAGTGTTCCAACAGGACGTGATCCGATCAGTCTTATTTTTAGCCCTAATTCCAATTGCATAATAAAAGCAGCTGCTTCCAGTTAATTATACATATTTTTTTTTTATTTATTCTTAGGAGCTTCTCGCCTGAGACAGCGCCGGGGCCAAATCGCCGGATTGCACAATTTCGGTCGCACTTGCTTTCTTAATACTTTGCTCCAAGCGTTAGCCGCATGCCCCCAATTTATAGCGTGGTTGCAGTTACACAACACCTCAGACAAAAAGAGCCTCATTTCGTCCCTCTTGAACACACTGGAGGTGATAAATGGGACCCATCCCACCCTCAGAGGTGACCCCTACTCCCCAGGAGCAGTCATACGAGCACTAAATTCTCTAGGCTGGGTAATTCCGCCCGACGAACATGATGCCCACGAGCTCCTTCATGTTCTGCTCTCCTCCCTTGAGGAGGAGGCTATTCGACCTAAGAAAATTGGGTGTTTGTCTGATGCTCTTGGCGACGGGAGGTGTGACATGCAACCGCCTCGCCCTTCAAGCGCTATGATGTCTGATTTTTCCAATCTGGAGTACGATGAGTCGACAAACCTGATGAGACAAGTGCGGTCCGAGGCTCATACCCCGGACTCCCCGCATTCCATGTGCGACGACAGCGAAAGCAACTCTATCCTGGACAGCGATCCAACAATGTCCCCAAATTTGAATATCGCCACGAACAGGCAAAGCCGATCGAGAACTGTGCAGCCCCACAACGAGGGATTGAACAAGAGGACCTCCATGTCCTGCAGGTCTTTGGAGAGGCTCAGTCGAGGACCAGGGAGGGTTTCGGTACTCAAACCTTTTTAAGTGCCTAAAAACATGTTTATTTTATTTTATTTTCTACCTTTTAGATTTGGTCGGAAAGTGCTCCAATGCAAGTCCCACACCCCTTTCAAGGAGCTATGGGAAGTCAAATTGTTTGCTGTGGCTGTGGATATAAAGTAAGTAAAATTTAAATTACAGCTCTAATAAATAAATAAATTCCCTTCAAAAACTAGGTTATAAATATTTATTTGAATTTGAGAAAATAGGAATAAATTTAATAATAATAAAAATGTAAAGCAAAAATTTACAAAAAAAAAAAAAAAAACATAAATTTTTTTTTTAATACGTGGTCAAATAAAACTAGTAATAAAAAATAGAATGACCGGCAAAATACATAATAGAATCTCTAAAATATTTCTTAAAATCCGAACGATAGATTTAATTCACTTAAAAAAATTATAACATCCCCCGTTTACCTAAAGAAGTAAAAATTTAAAAATACCCGACGCATTTCCGATCACTGGAGTACCCAGCATTAGAAATATTGCAATAAACAAATTTTCAGGGCTCCAGCTGGTCCAGCAGTGACACTCACTACAGCTTCCGACCGACCGATCAGCTCAAGATATTAAGAGGAACTAACAGTTGCTCTAAAATATTTCTCAAGATCCGAATGATAGTTTTAATTCATCTCAATAATTTATATCTACCGCGCTTACCTAAAGAAGTAACAATTAAAAAATACCCGGCGCATTTCCGATCACTAGAGCACCCAGCATTAGAAATATTGCGATAAACAAATTTTTAGGGCTTCAGTTATACCCGGCGCATTTCCGATCACTGGAGCACCCAGCATTAGAAATATTGCGATAAACAAATTTTTAGGGCTCCAGTTATACCCGGCGCATTTCCGATCACTGGAGCACCCAGCATTAGAAATATTGCGATAAACAAATTTTCAGGGCTCCAGCTGGTCCAGCAGTGACACTACAACTTCCGCCCGACGGATCAGCTCAAGATCTCAGGATCAACTAACATCTGCGGGCGATCGCCCGCAATTAAGCCTCCAAGTGAGGAGAGTACCGCGGTCTCAGCTCGCATCACTGCATCTGAGAGACACTTCCCTGAACAAGCGAGCAGTGGTCCAGCGGGAGGCTGTGCACTAAGTAAATTTATCTCAGCTCTCGCGAGACTAGTCGAGAGATCTAAAATTGTTTTTCATTATTTACCGAGATGCTCCTGGCCTGAGGCCGCTTACTGCTTTCAGTCGCACGGGATACCTCAGCATGATAAGTCGGTCGGTCCAGCGGGAGCTGTTTTGAATTGTTCTATCAATAAATTTCAGTCGGATAAAGTAATTCTGCGGTATTTTGGTAGTGTTTTTCACCTTTTTTAAGTAGTTAGACCGGATAAGTGGAATCGGAAAATAATGCAAATATTGTAATTAAATAAAAATGCATAGTTCGAGAGGTGTTTAAAAATTTTTAAAGGTTCATTTAATTATGTAGTGTTTTTCACCTTTTCGAACTAGTTAGACCGGATAAGTGGAATCGGAAAATAATGCAAATATTGTAATTAAATAAAAAGGCATAATTTGGGAGGTGTTTAAAAATTTTTAAAGGTTCGTTTAATTATGGAGTGTTTTTCTAAGTAGTTAGACCGGATGAGTGGAATCGGAGAATATTGCAGATATTGTAATTAAATAAAAAGGCATAGTTTGGGAGGTGTTAAAAATTTTTAAAGGTTCGTTTAATTATGGAGTGTTTTTCTAAGTAGTTAGACCGGATGAGTGGAATTGGAGAATATTGCAGATAGTTTAATTAAATAAAAAGGCATAGTTTGGGAGGTGTTTAAAATGTTTTAAAGTTTAATTATGTAGTGTCTTTCACCTTTTCGAAGTAGTTAGACTGGATAAGTGGAATCGGAAAATAATGCAGATAGTGTAATTAGATAAAAAGGCATAGTTTGGGAGGTGTTTAAAAATTTTTTTCGTTTAAATTTTTTTTTTTTTTTGTTATAAAAATTCTCTTCATGCGTAAGATTAGGGATCAACTTAATTAATTGAGTTAGAAATCTAAAGTGTTTTACGGGGTATTATTTATTTTTTTGTTACTTTTATTTTCAACAAGAGTGAACATTTGTTAATGTATTTTAAAAAAAGGAACAGGTCTAGATTAGGGTTTAAAGCTCTATGTTAATACAATTTGGTGGAGACATGCAATTATGCTTAAAAATGATAAATATAACAATAAAAAGTTTCGGAAAAGTATATTTTTAAAGAATTTTTGCAAAAAAAAAAAATTTTTTTTTTTCAAAATTTTTACATTATTTTGCACTTCTCTCCACAAAATTGCACAACTACAGCCTATTATTACACTAAACTACACAATCCACTGTACAGATGCACATTTTCTCTGAAAAATAAATAATTATAAAACTTATTTACAAATACCTACCTACCTCCATCTGATTTCTATCAAAACTGACGTTTGGCATTTGAAGGCATCTATCTTGAATTCGTAAAAGGGAAATATTTCCTTTTAAAATAAATTCGTAAAAGGAAAATACTTCCTTTTAAAATCAATCCGTAAAAGGAAAATATTTCCTTTTAAAATCAATTCGTAAAAGGAAAATAATGGTTAAGGCTAGAAATTCTTCAAAAATTACCTCTAAATATGGAAGAATTTTATGGCGAAAAGAATTTTTGTTTTTTTTTAAATATCTCCAAAAGTAGACCTCACCGCCACAAAATTCTTGCATATTTAGTACACCTACGACTATACTTATGTAATAAAAAAGACCTCATTTTAATTCGATTTTAAACCCTAATCTAGACCTTAGCCTAAAAAAATTATTACATGTTTTCATTGGTGCTTAAAAGTAGTGAACATTAGAAAAATCACTATATGATATAAATTTCTAAAAAAAAATTATAGCCCCAATTTTCTTCTTTTTGTTTTAATATTTGTTTTTCGTTTTTTTTTAATTCCAGTCCGCAGTGAGGTATGACAAATTCGAAAGCATTTTATTGAGTTTGCCGGAGCAAAGGCGCACTGGTTTAAGTTTGGGTCACCTTTTAAGCGAATACATTGCGTCAGAGAATTTGAGCGACGTCAAGTGCGAATCGTGCAATGAGACCACAACCCATACAAAATCTATAACCTTTGCAAAATTACCAGCTTGCCTTTGTATTCACATTTCCCGCACAACCTGGTTACCAACGGGACAGATTTACAAGCGCGCAGACTACGTCCACTTTCCCGAGAGTTTGTCCATGGCACCATACAGCTTCGTGCAACCGCACTTAAACAGTCAGGTAAATTTTTGATATATTATAAAAATTTTAGAAGGGTTTTAAATTATAGAATTTTTTTTCCAGGCTAGTACACCTTGGGGATCGACAATGTCCTTGTTTTCGGCAAGCTTGCCAGCAAACGGGGAGGCTTTTGGTCCTTATACATTTGGTGCAATGTTTCCGAAAAATCTTTACCGTCTTCTGGCGGTTATTGTACATTCCGGAGAGGCTAACAGTGGGCATTTTGTGACTTACAGGCGTGGTGCTTTAAGAAACTCACACAGGTAAGACTGTAAACAATTTTCTTTTCTCTAAGTAAAGTATTAACTTTTTTTTAAACGTTTTAAAAGGTGGTACTATACATCAGATACGATAGTCAAAGAAGTTTCGATCGAAGAGGTCCTCAGCGTTCCTGCTTATTTACTCTTTTATGATCGCGGACCACAAAAGATGAGCGCAAGGTAAACATCCTGCTAAATTATTTCTGGCTTTCACGGAGCGCCGAATAAAAATAATATTTGCTCTGCTTCTAATTCAAAGGAGGAGTTGTTAAAAAAAAAAAAGGAAACAAAGAAAAAAAAAATTTTTAATTTTATAAAAATCTCATTTATACAAAGGCAGGTAAAGACGGTTTGCCATATTTTCACATTTTTCCTTCTAGTTAAGCGTTTACACTATTTTTATGTGATTCGTTGCGGATGGCGAGCCTCCGCCACTTTTGTTGTATTTCTAGAGAAATTTAGGTAATAGTTTTAAGTACAAGGATGCACAGAAAATTATTAATTTCCAAAAGAAGGAGCTGAAAGAGAAGTTAAGACCATTTTAAACATTATAGCATTTAGATTTTCTCTCAGCTGTTGACTCATCCTCCGAACTACAATTTCCATAGTTATCGAAATTATCGATACATCCCAAATGTGGCCAAAATGCTGTTGTTTAGTTTTTTAATTCTTGAATTCCTTTCCAGGGTTGTCTAGAGTAAGAGAATTTAAAAAACAAGATGTATTCCTCATATACTAAGTGAACTATTGATGTTACATACTCGAAGCATTTACAATTGCTATACATACTCACATTTCATACGACTCATTGCGTTCTATTTTTGGGAAAAATATGTTTTGTGTGCGACTTAGCAAAATAAATTGAAATTCTATAACTGGATATTTCTGTTTTATTGTTAAATTTTTAGATTTTTTTAAAATTCCCTTCCGTTTTAGTTTTTTTTTTTTTTAAATTTATTGATTATGGTTGTAGAGTAAATAAAATTAATAACAAGTTCTGGGAAAAAAAATTATTTATTACGCTTTCTATTTTACAGTCAAATTCGACAACAATTAAAAACAATGGGAGTGCTCGCATGTGCTTTTAAAGCGCGATCTCACAACTCTTCTGCAATTCGATCCTTTGCTTTGCTCAAAGTAAAAGCTTAAAAAAATACTAAAAATCGTTTCAAAAATTACTTTACACAAAATAAATCAATTAAATTCGTTGCAAAGCGGAAAGTCTATTTTTTGTTCACAACATAAGCAAATTAACGAATTGACACAACCTAAATTAATCAGGACACAAAAAAAAAACAAATGAACAAATAATAATCTCACAAATAATTGGAACAACCTGCATATCTGGTTTGTCACGAAACGATATTTGCGATACTTGAGTCTGATCTATTTTAATGGATAACTTACTAAATAAAACGAGCTCTTAAAAATCGTTCGCTAATCCTGCGCTGCTGTTAATCTGCTTACTAATTTATTTTATTTTTATTTTTTCGGTATGGCTGGCTTGATTGGCTTAAGTCGGGGATTGGGGCGGATCTTGGCTGAAGTAAGGCGCTTCATTTGGAGTCAGCAGGGTATGGCACATATCACAGACGCGGGCTGGCTTCTTTCGGGGGCCCGACGGCACCGTTTTATTAAGACACCTCTCACAGTAGATAGTGCCACAGTGGCGACAGTGGTGCTTCCGGCAGGTCACTGTAAACGACGCGCTGCAATTGGGGCACTTTTCGACATCGTCGTCATCTTGCCAGCGAACTTGGGATTCAGCGCGCCGGAATTTTTCAAGTTCCATCTGTAAGAAAATTATTTAAAAAAATTTCAGGTAAGGGAATTATTAATTTATAAAGTACTTGTAGACTTTGCGACAGTTTAACAAAATCCTTTTGGACTGTTTCACTCGTTGCTAATTCATCCTGTAAAATTTTCATTTGCCCCTTCAAGTCTCCGTTGGTTTTCGACAGCTTTTTCTGTAATCAAATAATGCAAGATTTAATAACAAAATTAGATGAAGATGAGACGTATGTTTTTTGGGCTTTAAATATCGCGTTTTAATTTAAGTACGTTAACTCACATTTTTCTCCTCAAGTTCTACAATTTGTACTCGTAGTTCCGAGATCTGTTTGTTCATTTCTGTGTCTCTTCTGTGGAATTCCTCTTTCATGGTCTCGTACTTTTGCTCTCTCATTAAAACAGCTTTTAACCGTTCTCTATAAATTAAAAAATAATTAATCATTATAAACTCAAAGAAAAGGAAAACCTACTCTAAATTTCCCATCTTAGCGTGAACTCTTTTTTCATATTCTCTTTTAGAATTTTCGGCTGCTTTAAGCTGCTCCATCAAAAGATGAGCCTCATCCATGTAACTTTCACACTTCCTTTTTTCAGACTCACTCCCTGCCCGAGCCTGAATCAGCTCTTCCCGCTGCTTCAGAAGGAGTTCCTGTAATTCTTCCACATTATTTGGAAGATTTATGTATTGATTCTCAAGTTCTTCAGAGGTTGCAAGATATTTTCCAGAAAGGAAATCATTATCAGTTTGCAGCATCTCAAGTTGCTTGTTAATTTCTTCTCGATCCTCAGTAAGACGGAGAAGTTGTTTGTTAATTTGCTCTTTGGTGTCCAGGAATTGTTGCTGTAAATTAATCAGTTCCTTTTCGCTTTTCTTCACTTGCTCTGTAAGAAATTGAACTTCTTCCTTATGAGCTTCTCGCTTCTCTTGCCATTGTTCTTCTAAATCTCTTCGCAAGGCTGCTTCTTTGCTTAGCTCCTCTTTTGAATCGTCTAGAGATTTTTTTAATTGCATTAAATTCTCCTTTTCCTTGTTCAGCAATTTCTGGGATTGTACTAGCTTCAATTCGTAGTTTTGACACATATCACATTGGAAGTGGTCCATCGAAGTGGACTTATTCAACAAATCTGGAACTTCTTCGTTAGATAGGCGCTTTTGCAGCCGTTGATCGTTCTGGGCCTTTTGTTGGGGACTAGGAGATCGTTTAAAGTCTTTGGATACACTTGGAATTGTCGGAACTGTTTCAGTGGAATTAGTTGTGGTCTGGAGGAGCTTAGTGTTAGATATTGAAAAAGAGGTCTACCTAGACCACAACATTAATAATTTACCTGATTTATAGTTCGATACGACTGCAGTTCTTCGTCGGTAGAACGGAGTTTTTCTTTTAAAGCTTTGATTTCTTCCTCAAGGGGAACTACAAGGGATCTTAAGACTTCTGCATCTTCTTGCGCCTGGAATTTATTTTACACATATATTTTTGGTAGCAGAACATTTATTTGATTAGTAATTAATTTTTTGCTATCTACATAACATTACATATTAATATAAAGCGATAAACCTCTTAGAAAGCAAAGAAATTGTAAATTTATACCATAAAATTCAAGAAGCAGTTAACATTTCTTTTTACTCACTGTTACAGATTAAAAATTTCTTCGTGGCACCATATGGTGCCACAGGAATGTAATATGCAATGCTAATACAACTAGACATAGTACTTCTAAAGCGCTACTTAATTCCCAAAAATTTGTTAACAAAAGCTATCGACACCAACAAAATAAATTAGTTATGTTTTTTTTTGCCAGACGCAAAAATTTTGATAAATCGCATGGTTACGTACATATTTGTTTACCTTCCGCATTGAGTCGTCTAAACTATCGTGACTACCGCCAGAATCACCACCCAGCTTTCTTGCTAAAGTCTTTCTTACGTGACTGATGACTGGGGCTAAGCTGGGGGTATCTTGCTGATAAATTAATTAAATTAAATTATTAAAATTACGTGAAAATAACTAGAAACTGATAAATATCCCATAAATTTATGTACATACTTGATGTGAAACTATTTCATCTCTAAGATCATTATTTTCCTGTTTTAATCGCATATTCTCTTCTCGGTAGTTATCTAAAACTGATTTACTAACACTTGCCTCCTCGATTGTCTCTAAATTAGAATATTAATAAAATTAATAATTAGTTTTTTTTATTATTATAAAATTTGTTGTAAGACACCGGAAACAAATGAAAACCTTACCTTGAAGCAACTGCTGTAAAGATGCGATTTCTTCTTGAGCTTTTCTATCCAATAATTGAATATCGTTTTCATTTTTACATTCAACGACTACGAATTTACTTTTCATGTCGTCTAATTCCCTCTTAATTGCTTCAACTTCAGAAGACAATTTGATGCATTCAGCTTCCTTTTGAACGTACAACTCTTTAAGTTTAGCTCGTTGGACATTAAATTCATCGTGCATTTTCCTATTATTGGTCTCCAACTCTCGAATTTTAAATAGGAGTTCTGGAATAAACAATATCGTGTTACATATATCTTTAAACAAATTTAGTTTACCCTTTATTGAAAAATGTTTATGAACATAGCATTTATAGTAACAATATTCCTGTACGCAAGAACAGCACGGCAACTTTATGTTTATATAATTTTAATCCTTAATAATATTATATATTTGTTTTCAGCTTTTACGTAGTCGGGTTATAGTTTTTAAACTTTTATTTTATTTGTGCAATCAGGAACTGATCCCATACGGCGCTTTTTATGCAATTCTTTATTACTCACAAATCACGACTGCAGGACGGGCTGAAAAATTTATTCACAGCCCCTTCCTTACAATTTAAGTTTTAATTCTTAAGGCCTTGGAGAAATTGCAATTAGAAAATTAGATTGAGTGGAAGAGGCATTTAAGTAATTTCTTGGATCAGCGAACCTACCGACTTTAGAAATTAGTGTTCTGCTCCAAAACAGCCATCGCCCTTGGGACTTTGGGTTATTAAATTTACCTTTTTCGGCTCCGAGATTTTCAAAGTGTCCACATTCCGCTGAGATTTAGCGTGATTCAAAAATTCTCCTTGGACTAAATGCCGCCTCGGATCCCGCTCTGTTTACGTTTTGCTTGCGATCAATTTAAGACAATTGATTTTTCGAAATCTCGGACCAATTGTCCTTCCCGACAGCTTTTCGCAACAGCTGTGCGTGCCCGCCGAGATATCGAGCCGCGGAGTGCGTCACTTACGTAAATTATCCTTCCGCAAAAATCGAAAGGGTGTGTTTTGTTTACCATGGCCCCATATGGGGGTTCTTGAGCGCCCGCGGAATCAGTTCACGCAATTACCCACCCGAATGACTCATGCCACCGCAATTCCTACAATTATCTGAGTCCGGTTTTATTTAAGATTACGACGAAAATCGGGAAACAGGGCTGCGATTCTCACCTTCCTTCGGAGGCCCATCATCAACAGGTTTGTCCTCCATTCTTTCGGGGAAGTTTTCTGGGGGCTCCTTGCACAAAGCACCACTTGCCGCAGGGGAACAAAAAGTCGCAATTTCTAGCTGCAGGACGACGAGGCGCTCATCGTCAAAACTTCGACACGGTGACTGGTTTTAAGCGATTTTACGGAACCGAGTCGGGCTAGAAACAACCGTCCGAAATTCTCTTGTGCCTCTTGTGACAGTTCAATTTTTGACAGGCACAGAATTCTGACATTTCTTCCTTTAGGGTGGAGGTTAGTTGCCCAAAGTTGCTCAAAATGGTTTTTCTTGCTGAATTATGCGGTTGCTGAATAACGGTAATTTGAACGGTGTTTTCTTGGAATGGCTAGTTTTAGTGCGTCGTCTTATAGTTTTGGTGTGGAATAAAATAAATTTCAGGAATACCGGCCACTTTTCTAAGGTGGAAATAGGAAAAATAAGTTATTTTAAATTATCTGCAAATGTTCTACGCGTTTTCAATGTAGTGTATATTGTTTAATTAATTTTCAGTGTTGTGCGTTGGCAAATTTTACTTTCTGAAATTCAAAATGGGGAATGAGGAACGCTATTGGAATAAAAAGTTGTAAGTAATAATTTCTTTTTATTCTAAGACCATGAATAAGAATCGCCGAATATAGCTCAAAAGGGGTAAAATCCGAATCCTTATAAGATCATTTTCCTTTTTCTCGATTTGAATATTGTAAATTAACAATGGACCGATTTTTTGGTCTTTTGTTTTTGTCAAGAAAAATGTATTATTATCACTAGAATACTTTAGAGTAAAGAAAAGTAGGCAAGATTTACAGAGTAAAAAAAAACACAACCTTGCGTGCTTAAAAATTCATTTAAAAACAAACAGTTTGTTCGATTTACAAAAAACAATCACATATTCGAACTAGAATTAATGCGATATAATACCAACAAGATGCAGTTGCTCGGCAGGAGAAGGTACGTTGCGTCCAGATCCGAGGAGTTAGGGCTGCTTGACCCTACTGGGCAGAAATCTCCCGCTCAAGGGTGAACTCGTAATCGGCCTGATCGAACTGCAGGCGCTTCGTCATAAGGGCGAGGATCCCGTCGACCTCAAGCTGAACTATTTCCAGGGAGTCTTCCTGACAGAGCTGGGGAGAGAGCTGGAAGGGCACTTCGTCGAGGTAGTTCGCAGGTTGTGGACGATGCTGGATCCCAACTGGGGCTGCGTTAGGATTTGGGGGATATGGCATTCCAGGCACTGGTGGGTACAGCGAATTTTGTGGCGCTGGGTCGTCCTGCTTTCGTTCTACAAAGATGAAATCATTCGATTCTGGGATGTTTGAGTCAGGGCCAGGGATTGCCGCCCCCTCGTCTGATGAGTCAGGACTGTGTTTCTTTTTGCTGAAGAACGAGAACATTTTGTTGATGTTGACCTATAAGGAATTTATTGTAAATTTGAGCAGGAATTAGTCTAACCGAGAACAAAAAACACCTCTTCAGACGACGTGAATACGCCATACACCTGCTGGATGTCACTTTGTTTTGACAGCTGACGCAACGGGCTGCCAACGGTCTAGCTCAGTGGCGGTGGGGAAAATGTCCCTTTTCAGTCCTTCGTCACAGGATTTTAACAAGTTTATGGCCCTTTTCCCCCGTCCCTCTCCGCTTCTGTTTTCATCCTGTCCAGCAAGTAATTCTAATTTTAACTCGAAATTCTGCGCACTGAGCAACTGGACAGCACTTCACAAACCGCCATCCACACAGTCTGCTCGTTCGCTTGTTTCAGTTCTTGTGTTTTTGTCGTCTGAGTCGCGCGACGAGAGTTTTCAGTTCGCCCCGCGGGAAGGGCTTCGTTTTTAGTTTTGATCGCAAGAATTTGAGGGAATTTCGGGACCCACCGCGGGAATTTAAAGGCCAAAAGATTCCCTGAAGTGCAGCCGATATCCTTAAGCCGAGGGGATCGACACAAATTGCGCAATTGACACGATGCCCTGGACAAAACAAGAAGGCGACAAAATTTTGTGAAAAAGTTGTGCAGTGGCTCCGCTGCCCTGACTGCCAGTCGGTGGCTGTTTTCTGCCCCGACTTCTCTGTCGCTGTGTGCGTGTGTGTGTTATTTTTTTTTTTTTTAAAGGCATCGCTCCGCCGCGGATGTGTGCGCATTGTGTAATGAAGGAAAGTGTGTTTCGATTTTTTCGCGATTCGCGAGGATATTTTGAGTGATTCGAAGCGACCAGGCGCTGATTGGCACCCCGAGAAGTGAGCGGATCAGCTGGCAAAAACTGCCCAGAATTGGCTGTCGTTGGCTGTGAAACGAAACTTTCAGTGTTGCCAGAGTGTGACGACCGTCCCTAGTGGGGAAATGTCAACAGTGTGCACATAACCGTCACACACATGTTGATTTTGCCTGCGTGTTTCACCCAGTCGTCAGCGAATGCTAATTATAAACAAAATTCAACAAGGTTCGACATTTTATCAATTTCGATCCGTCTCAGCCAGTCTCTCCCCCCGGCGTGCACCGTTGGCCACTCCCGACGACCAGCTGATTCGCGCCCTAAAGGCGGTCGTCATCTTCCCTCTTCCACTTTAAAAATATTATAAATTTTAAGTCCTACTCAAAAAAAACGCAAAAATAACAGTGACAATCTGAAAAATTTGAGGCAAGTCTATTCACGAGTCAGTTGTAACGAAATGTCAAGGAATTCACGCCGAAAAGACGAAATTTTACTTCAAAGAATTTCATCAAATCGTAAAGAACTAGCAATACCGGTCAAGTGCATGTCGAAACACACAAAAGTACACTTCCGCACAGTACGAATTTAATTCATCGAAACTTGTTTTACTCTGTAATCTAACCGACTTTCGTCGGGTTTTGGGTTCGATTCCAACTAGAGCACGTGATTAAAAATTACATGATACAATGTCCTAAAAATGACTTGAGTCCGTTTTAGCATTACCAAGAAAGTCGATCTTAACTGCTTTCATGTCTAAGAAATAATTAATTCTAAATGAACCGAGTAAGTTAAGAACCTAAAAATTAGTACTACTTTTATTATAAATTTCATGACACCTTTTTGGAATTATTTGATGCCCCAGTTTAGCATTTATAAGGAAAAATAGATTACTAATCTCTAAATTTCATAGTATCGTAATTTTGAAAATGAAAATGTTATTACATATTATTGTCATATACGAAATAGAACCTTTTATAATTTTCAACAACCTGCCCTAGAAAAAAAATAGGAGAATTGCCTCGAAACGAACGCTACTAATTCAAATTTACTCAAGCACCTACTTCTTGTTCTCGAAATATCCTTGACCTTTGTCTGTTTCGATCTGAGACCTGGCAGAAGGTTTTTAGAATGTTCGACCTTACTGTACTGTTTTAAAAAGGAAGAAATATCATATTTTGTATTCGATTTCATTTCAAATTTTGTTTCTTCCGTCGATCCACGATATTTGAATAAATTTTAAAAAGCGGTCAAAATACGCAAAGCGTTGGCAGTTTTGAGACAAATGTACTTCAAAGTAAAAAAAACATTGGATATTGGAATTTAAATTTTGTTATCGGTCTAAGTTTTAACAATATACGGTGTCTCAAATATGTGACCTTAATTCGATTTTTGACCAACATTTTCACAATTTCAAATTTCAATTGTTCGTCGTCCCACATAGCAATTGTCGGTATCTCCAGAAAAATGCATAAAATTCCTATCGCCTCTTCGCTCCTCCGCAGTGCATCCCGAAATCGGTGTTTATCTCCAGTCCAGTTCACAGCTGTAGCTGTTTCCTCTGTCCGACAGGGACTCCTCCTCCGATTTTTCAGTGCGGGACAGCCACACAGAGAAAATTTGCATTCCAGGCTTGCGCTAATCTACAAAAATTGTTGGTGCTCTGTGCATTGAACTTCTGGTCGACAGCACCGTCAGTGCGCCCCCCAGGGCCCCACCCCATCGCAGCCCCATCCGACAGTCCACCCATGACTCAGAGTCGGAGGAGCTCCTCGGCCCCGGGGCTTGAGCAGTCCCCGTAGTCGACGGTGGCAATGGGAAAGACAACAAACCACGCCAAACTGGTGGGAGGATGAATTTCTTGATTTTCATCTCAGTTTTGCACTTGCCTCCTCGTCTTCGGTCCATTTGATGTCTTCTTTGTGAAGATTGCTCTGTCCCATAATTGCTCCTTTTCCCGCCTTTTTGCATACTAATTCCCAGAGGAAGTGGTCTAGTTTTCGTCGCTTTAATGAGTAATGACCCAGCGGCCGGACAGCTTCCCAGCACAATTAGCCAGCTGTCTTGAATACCGTGTCCAAGTCGTGCGGCCACTTTTTGAGAAAACTTAAGACCTCAGCGCAACGACGATAAGATTTGATTTGCAAATGTAACCAGAAATCCTAGTCTAAAGGGAAGATACACGCCCTGGCTGGGTCTTTGGCTAACCAGATATTTCCTATTTGCGACTTTTCTGGCGTAAATTTGGACGGGATTTACGTTGTTATCTTTTTATTATGCCTGAGAAAAAAATTGTTTACATCGTTCTGAGATGATTAACCTGGTCATGGAATGGATTCAGATTCAGGGGGCTCGCTAACTTGTTGATTATTAGGTCTATAAGATGAATACAACGCTCAAACTATTTCTTGTGCGCCGTATTTTTGTAATGGTTACAAACAAATTTGTTTTGAATATTTAAAAATTCCTATAATCCAATAAAGTCTTGTTGCAATTTCTGGACGAATTCTGCAGTTATTTAAAATTTTAGGATTAACAGTTGTTAAATATAAGGGTCATTTCAAGTTATAATCTTATGTTTTTGAAATAGAAAAATATTATCTACAAACTATTTTGAGTCAAACTAACATCAGCATTAATTTTGTGATATATTCATACATCAACAAAATTTGTAGCAAAATCGCAGAATTCAAACATTTCATTCATCCAAAAATGTTCGAATAACACAGGAGGATTTAATAAGCCTAAATTTTGAGCTAAATTTGAGCTTCAACCAAGCCTGAAATAACTTCAGTTAAGCTTCTAAAAAATTAGTCGTTCGATTGTCTAATCGAAAAAGCAAGTTTTTAATTGATATATTATTCTACGAAGTTTAGGATTTATTTAAATGTTACACTTATACATATTTGCGATAGAACGCAATAGTATGAAATTTTTGGAAAACTAAAATTCCCTCGAAAAACGATGACAAAATATTTAATGATAGTCCGTCGAAGTATTTGCTGTGGTTACCTAACTGCAGGATTTCCACAATCAACAGGTGGTCGCGGAGATAGAGGAAATTTTTCGAAAAATCGTTTGCCAACAAAATTTCTGAATTTTCATATTTTGTTTTTTTGAAATTATTTCAAAAATAGCAGAATTTTGCACGTGTGATGTCCGAGTAGAAAATAGAAAACGTATTTTGAGGAGCTTCCGAAAAAATAGGCATTCAGCGACAGTATAGGAAATATTTTCGCGCAATTTTTTATATACGAATTTCGGGGGAAGTGTCGAAACCTTGAAAGCGACAAAAGCATGGCAGGGTTCGCTGATTTTAGCATTTGGCGACATAAATTAAAGATAGATTGCGTGTGTGTTGCTCCTCTGTTTTGTTTCAAGTTTTGTTTACTTTTCCCGGCCCGCCCCCGCCCTGCTCCGGGTCACAATTGGGGACTTGTTGCTGTTAAATAATATTTTACGCCCTCGTCGCGAAAATACACTTCCCCATTACAAATTAATTGGAGGGATATTTTTAGGCGGATGACTTACCTCAAATTGACGGCTTCTAATAAATTGCTTCGACGCGATAATGGTAATTGGTGCGCCGGGTGCCGGAGGGGTTGCTCTGCTGCGTTTTTCAAATGTTTTTCTTTGAGTGGTGAGTAACGAGCTGTTTTCGTTTCGTTGCAGGAGTGTCTTCTTTGTGAGGGCCCAACATGACAAGTCCTGAGGGAAGGATTGTCACTCACGGTAAGTTTGCTTTTAATCCTCAAATTGCATTTACCTGTAGGAGGAGTGTCTCAAGTTTTTTTTAAAGATTATCTAGAGTGGGGACCACGTGCGGATTCCACCTATATTTTTTGTTGTTGAACTTCCATATCTGTAATTACTAATTAAACTACATGACCAAAAAAGAAAAACAGCAGGGATAAATTAAGACAATCTGTAGTAAAAATCATGTCCACTTCACTAAACGGTTGTAGATGATCACTACAACAAAAATGTTTAATATTAAAAATTCCGATGTACCATATTATAAAATTTGGTGAAAAAGTCTTAAGTAGTTGAAAAAAATCCTGTTGGTATAACAAAAACCAGACTAGTGATTGTCGGTGTAGGGTTTCGTAGTTATTTACATTATTTTGACGGCAGTAGCCTCCGCGCATATTGAACGATGTTATAAAATCTCCATAGGTATAATCATTTATTTTATTCTTTTCTTCTCTCTTGATGTCGTAAACAAACGATATTTGGCCACTTTTATTGTTTGGGTTCATTTCACAAGCTGCCAAATTATCGCTAAGTGTAACAAATACCCGGACAACAAAACTAGTCAAATTACGTCTTTTGATGACTAATCTTGTACTTTTTGTTGTATGTTTCGAACTGTTGTCTTGTTGAAAAATGAAGCTTTATAAGAGCTAAAACTTCTAAGGATTATAAGGAACTCTTACTGCATTTGTTTTTTGCTGAAAATGTCTCTATATGTAGTTTTAACTTAATTTTCTTCTTAGAGGAAAACTTCCAGTGTAGACAAAATATATGATTGATGTCTATAAAATGAAACTTGAATAACTCAAATAAAGAAAATTAATTGTGAAAATGTCTCCACACTTTCTTTATTTTTTATTCTAAAAATAGAGTGGCAATTGTGAGTACTTCGTAACGTTTTATATAATAGTAAAGGGCGTAGCAGTAAATTCGAATCTACAGATTCTAAAAATGCGTGAATAATCCTCCCACTCTTTTTCTAAGAGTGTAGGACTCGCATTTTGAAGGATAACATCATCCCTTAGCTAATCCCGCCCACGTTCTGTCTGCAATCCAACGCCTGGGGCTGAATTCAACGCCCTTTTGTCGCTGCATTTGACTTCCTCTATTCTGCCTGAATACGATTTAAATTGGTTTGAATTTACTTAGCAATTTATCAAATAAAAGCGCAGTTGGGTGGCACATCGCCTCGAAAGGTGGAAGGGGGCGTTCGTAAAACAAAGATTTCGATAGTTACGTGAATTGAGGACTAATTGCGCAGCCCACTGTCCTGAAATTCCGGAACGTAAGTGCTATGAAAGTAGCAAAACACCCGACACGTGTTGGCGCACTATGTCGAGGGGCGTGTGGGGGAGGGCCGAACAGCTTTCATAAACAGGAATCGAGGGGCGGGGCAGAGGACTCAAATTTACAGGGTGCTGGTATTGATGTCAGGAGGGGCCGAGGCGCCGCCGGTGGTGTAGCTTTTATGGTTGTAAACTTCCATGAAGGACCAACAAAAGCCTCCCTTAGCTTGTGCCAACGAATGCGCGCCTGTGTGCGTGTGCCCTGCGAATATGCCCTCATCCTTGCGGTCCTTCCAACGCCCCGCAGACTCACTGGGCGCTTGCCAAGACCTTGAGAAAAACTTTGCCGATTCCTGTTGTTGCCGCTGCAAGAAAAAAAAACACACAAGCCAAAATGTGTACGCGCGGCATCTAAAAATATCCTGAAAATCGATGAGCGGGGATTTCCTGTTTGCTTGTGGTGGTGCCTCGGGAAGAAGAGCACCTCAGGTGGGGTCGGGCAGTCCCGGGAAAAGGAAAATCGCACGAGGAGCAGCAGAAATTTTCAGCTAGTGCAAATGGGAAATTCGTGGTACCATCTCGCTGCACGTTTACAAGAAATTTGTAGGCTTGGGGCGCACTGGGGCGGGGGGCTCAGCCCTTCTTGGGAGTCCTTCGAAATTTTACGGCGAGGGCCTGGGGGAGGGGGCGGAAGGACTAAGAACCCACCCTCATTTAGGCGTTTAGGAGGTAGTAGACAGGGTTGCCAATTAGTGGGTTTTTCCATGAAAGTAGGAAATTAGAGACTGCTGGGTGAAGAGAAGGGGAGATGTAAAAATAAACCTTTCAAACTGGCATTAATCTATAAATTATGTTAATTTCTCTCGAAGACTGTGAAAATCTAACCATTAAAAAGTTCGTCTTAAAGGGTGTGGCAAATCTTTACTAAATAAATACTTCAGGTCTATCTACTTATTTTTATAATCACCACCTTAAATTAACATAACATTTTTTTTTCATGGTGACAAACAAACAGAAGTTTTTTAAGTTAAAATTTCACGATGTTGCAAAATCCGTTACAAAACCTCAAATTCAATATTTTTAAAAATCTTTCTCTTCGACTTATACATAAGTACATAATACGTATGTTATAATACAATCAAGAATAATTATAATTATTGTAGAAATTATCTCTTTATTTCCAAGTCACTGACGTAAGAACACGTATGCAACTCAAATATGCACTTAGTGCCCTAATTATATCTAAATATGCAAATTTTCAGATATCGATTAGAAGGTTGTAAAACGAACACAGAGGAAAATTTTGTCGATATCAATTTCAAAATTGAACTTACGGACAAAGCAATGTAATTTAATGCTATAACTAAGGTATGTTTGTAGGAAAAAAGGTTATAAATATCGGTATTTTAATTAGTATATTATTTATTGATAAAATGAATTGTTTTAAAATAATGTTGACATTATTCTACATTTGATTTGGTATTCATATTTAATATTGAAAGGAAATATTTATTTTAATTCTACTTTCTCTTTTGTGCTGTATGTGTTTTATAATTATTTTCAAGCATCAATCGAATCCATAACCACAAATTGGCTACCATCAGCCAAACCCCCCGAAAAACTAAATTTGCATAATAATAATTGTTGCAACTAAATATTTTTACTAACAACAATAGTTGTAGCAACTCAATTTTTTCTCGGTACAGTCATCGTTTCTATGAGTTTGAATATAAGTTTTGAAACAATTTAATATAATCAAAATCTTAAGGCCTTTGCAGCAAATGATTATATATTTGTTATTTATTACTTAAACTGCAATTCAAATTGAAAACGAAATTATTTTAAAGTATGTCCTTTAAGAAGTTGTTTTTTAAAAAAATTTTGATTGGCAACCCCAAAGGCGGCAACAAGTTTTCCGGTGAACCTCGTTGAACAACGAATCCATCTCGGGGGAAGGCTTGCATTAAACGTTTCCTGTCCTCGTGTAGCAGGTCCTTCACGCTTCCTTGGGCCGATTCTAAGAAGATTCGTCTTACGCCAGGAAGAGTCCCAGTCCCTTAATATTGTTCGTATTTCGAGTTCAACGTATGGCAGTTAATAACAATGTTCGTTCCGCATAAGTATCCTGTTCATCAAAAATTCGTGACATTGCGGTGGCAACCAAATGTTTCATTAAATACCTACTCTTGACGAAAGAAGGTTTCTTCGTCTCAGAATTTAGGAAGCCCTTCGAAAGGGTGGACACGTGGCTGAGTATTAAATTAAGCAGTTAATAATAATTGATTTTTGTTTGGTATCTTCCCATGCACGAGCCACGGCAACTTTAAGGATTTAATAAAATGAGTGGCGGAAGTGAAACTTCGTCTGGAGCTTTTCGGTTTTAATGATATATCTCATTATGTTTCAGTCTCGTGTTTTGCTTGAGGAATTCCTCAGAGCATGAACAAATTAATTATTTATTAAATTGTAAACTTTGCATTTTTTGATGGAATTGTATGGCTATTACCGAGATTACTTAATATTGCTCTTCACATTTGTCGAATTTAAATAATTTAATTAAATATTGGAGATGTAGATGAAGAAATAGTTTCATAATAAACCTAGCTAAACTAAGGTTTTTAATACCTTTTTATCTGCAACGGTTACAGTTCTAATTAAGTATTAAATTATTAAATGTTCAACATCAAAAGTATAGAGAGATGGATATTCCTTTTATAAAATTTTTTTCTTATACAAAATGCGTATTAACTAAATTTTTAGCATGCATATTATATCTCGAAAACGGATCGAGATAGAATTCAAAATTTTTCGAAACCCATCTAAAACTGAAAAAGCTCAGAAAATAAGGATGCTGCCAAAAAAGCCCTAAAATTTTAATTGAGTATATAAACAAAAATTTGTTCCCGAGATTGACGTTATAAAGTCGTTACAAAAATTTGAATTATTGTGCGAATTATTCTTCATTTTAATGTTTGTTCCCAGATTTGCATATAAATTTGTATGCTTGAATAAAAATCATTTAAAATGAGTTTTGAGTAAAATAAAATAAATCAAATATTTAAATAATAATTTTTAGATAGTGCACCGTATATTTTAAGAGATTTTTCGAAAATGTCTTAATATTGATTTAAATCGGTTTGTATTCGTTAAAACCGATTTTCTAAGGTGTATATGAAAATGCGAGATTTCCGAGACAAGGAATTATATCTAATTTACATCTCTGACTAAGAGAACCTTTGTCTATTAAATTTAGACTTTGCAGCAGCAATCAGTAGTGACAATTTCAAGAATTGCGTCGGCTGGTCCCACTGTTGTTAAACAAATACGACAAACCGCCGAATGATTATTTTATAATAATAAATTACAAACCGTCTCATAAACTGCGAAACGAGGGAATCTAGCTAAAGCCAGCTCTGGCGGTCTATCGCGAATTTTAGTTTCTTAAATTTTGAGATTCAATCTGCCGCAATTGTTATAAAATTGGCGGCCAGTGAATTTTGTTGGGTTTGTTGTCTTTCCTGAATGGATTTTGAGATTTCGAAAGATCTGCGTTCCGCGACCACCCCCTCATCACGAAGCTCTACGACACTTTTGCTCTTTGGTCCGTTGTTATATTTTTAGTTGAGCGAAAGATTAAAATGAAAGGAATTTCGCGGATTGTTTCAATTATTTTTAGATGAAGCTTTTGTTTATGGATGGAGGTGCCGCCCAACCATTGTGCGAATTAATGCGACGAAATATCAAAAATGTTATTCTGCGAATTATGCAAATTTTCCTATATACAAGTCACGAGGTCGTTCTTTGTCGTACTGTTTTAATAGCTAACGTATGAATCGCACAATTCGCTACGTGGGGGCGCTATAAATAATATAAATATAATGCGCCTTGTCGTGCTTTTTCATTAACCAATGTGAATCTAATTTTCGAAAAATTGCGAATTGTTTCCTGAAGTGATTCCTTCAACACGTAACAATTCGCAGGGATTGGATAATTTACTTCATTGTTCCTTCTAATGAGTACAACTCGTTGAGGCATTTTGATTTTGACATTCTAATTAATTATTACAATAAATCAGCCTAAAAGTAGCGACATAATGGGATCAGGTACTCATTCAACGCTTTTGCAAGTTATTAGCACCTTAAATTGTGTGGAACAGTCTGCAAATTGCGGAAAAATACCAAGACTGCCTGAAGTTAAATTTGGTTTAAGTTTAAGGTAGGTAGAATAAGTACATTATGCTGGTTTAAGCAAATTGTCACGAATTTTTAACTGACTTGAGAAAAAAAGGTTATCAAACCCATTAGTATTTATATTTCAGAATAACTTCGTAAATCTGAATCATTGCATTAAAGCATATATGTATCTTAATTTAAATTTCTCTTCTTTAGCTACCTATCTCTTTGCACAAAAGTAGGTTATACAGGGTTTTCTGAGGTTTCAGATTTCAATTTTCAATTAAATCGTTAATGAGTATCCTTGTAGAGAACGATAGAATCCGAATAATTTAATTGAAATATTTGTTTACATCATTTTACTGGCAATACGCTTGAATATAGATACTTATATTAAATAACTTTAAACAGAGTTCAAAACCCTTATTTAAATAATAGGGAGATTCGTTACGTTATAAAAAAGTTCAAATTTGTATACCATAAGATTAGAATATGTTGAGTTGCCTGAAATTGAATATTCGGGCTTGAAATTTAATACGAATATGAACCCGATTAGATTTTTGAAAATTCGAGTTGCTTTTCACCTGACATGGCCACGAAGCTTTACTCGTTTTGGAATTTTTATTATTGAAATTTTAACAAATATGTAGACATTTTTTGAAGCCAAGATACACGGTGGAATCGATATTGGTTCTACGTAAAACACAGATAAAAGAAAGATGGTTGGCGGTTGATATGATTCCGGTAGTTCCGGCTCGTCTAAAATTAAAATTGAAAAATTTCGCCTTCGTTTTAATCTGTAGATGGTGAGGCTATCACGGGTACCAGAATTAAGTCAAATTTTGATATAACTTTCCAACGAATTGAAATTTCTAAAAATCGTATTACACATACTTTTGCTCCAAAGATGTTAGAGATATAATTTGTGAAAAAAACCATTGCGATTTTTTTTTACCAATCACACGAGACAACCCCATAAAGATTTATAAAATAATTTGTTTTGACTAAGAAGCGAGACTATAACAGAGATAATATAATGAAACTGTAGTAGAAAATGCGTAAATTGAGATCTTTCTTTGGCTTAAAATACATGTAATGCAAGTTTTAATTTAGTATAAGAAGCAGTTTGTCAGAAGGCGAGAGATTTCAAGTTGTCACCCAAAAACACCACCCTAATGAAAATATCATTTTGAAGGAGTCCCCGCAAAACGAAAGGAGAAGAATCTTCCGCACGTGCTGTTGTCGCCCCCGTCCCCGAACATGGCCCAGAATAGGCGACAGAAGTCCGCACGACCGGGGCTCCGACAGCCAGAAGAGCGTCTTTGGGCATGTTCGGCGGCCTTGACGTTTGTTTATTCCACATTTCACCCCCGGTAACTTGCACACAGGCACCTCGAGTGCCGCGCCCTGCCGTCGCCGCCTCGCCCCCGCCGACTTTCACCTGAACTTTCTTTCCTCGAGCTTTGCATGTCGTCGTAAATTTACTTAAGCGAAATCGTTCCCTTGCTCGCTTTATGAATATGCGAATGAAAATTTTTAGTTATAAATAAAGCGGTCAGCGGTGGGGTGGCAGTCAGGAACATGCATTATTTATAAAATAATTCACCGACTAAGTTTAATTCCTTCGCAAAACGATTACTGATGAGTGATAGTGGCAACTTGTCGTGAAGATAATCACCTTAAGAATTCACGCAAGAGCAGAGCTCTGATTGATCTCCATTAAGATTTACCGCGTGGTGACAAGTTGTCTGGACATAGTGCGACTCGTCTACTTAAGTAAGTTTGTCGCATCTTAGCTTTTTGCACATTCGGTGTAGTGCATCTTAAGAATTCTTGCCAAGGTCCTGAGACTTTTGCCAAGACGCTAAAAGCCTTTACGCCCCCATCGCCAAGTTGATTTTCTTCGATCAAAGGCTCATTGTTGTAAAACTAACCGAAACCAGTTGTGCTCTGCGACTTGTTACATTAAAAAGTTTTATAAGATGAACGTTTTGCGAGCTTTCGGGTTATTTTTAAAGAGTTCATTCATAAACTCGTTTTGATTTTTGGCGATTTGTTAATTTTAAGTTAATTCCTCCCCGAGCTCGAATCTTTTGGTACTCAGCAGGTGGAAGTGGGACAGAAGTAATCAAAGCTTTTTTTGTGGTTAGAAACAAAAACCCCAAACAATTATGAACATCATTTTTTTGGAAGATACAATTTTTAAGAAGACTGGTTTCTTGTATAGTTCTTTAAAGTTTTTCCTCGTTTTTGTACAGTCGCTAACCGCAAAGTTTAACCCGTCCTTCATAAATATCTTGATGTTAGGTAAAGCGTTTCTTATGAGCAATTTACAAGTTTTTGAAAAAATTTATACTATTTCAGAATTTTTAAAATACAATTGATATACGTATGCTTGCGATCAATTTATTTCCAGTTGATTAATTGCCTATCGAGTTAATTTGAATGTATACTTGTTGATTTCGGTCACGTGAATTTTTTAGTTCTTTATGCTCAGCTGAGTGAATAAATTTTTTATTTTTTTTTCAATCTGATACGACAAAAATTTCGTCGAAAATTATTTCATGGATCAGCCCACACAAACTTAAAATGTTGTGCGTTTTAAAATATTTGAATGAATATATTATACTTTTGAATTAGTATATTTATTTTTATGGTGTTCAATAATGAGAACTAATACTAAATTATTAAGTCAGAGACAGCATTGATCATTTAATTTAGATTTTCATGAATTGAAAAATATATACAAGTTGACATTGATTTGGAAAGTTTTAAGTTAAAAAGCAACGTATAACGTATTTATTATTATATTTAGTTTGTGATAATAATAACAGTAGCTACATTTTTACTTAAAACCTGGCGTTTTTAAATTCGAAAGTATTCTGACATGTATTCATAGCAACCTTAAATAAAAGTTTGATATATTAGGCAAGTTGTCATTAATCTTCAACCGAATAATTCTTCGGATCGGCCAAAGTTGCATAAAAATATAGTGCAAAAGTGCATTGGAAAGAGTCGAATTAAAGTAAAACTTCAATTAAGTTATGCTTTAATGAAATTTGATATTTTTTCCTGTTTAGCATGTTTCGGTCAGCGTTATTTATACCGAAAAATGCCTCAAAATTCCTGGCGAATGACATTTTCAGTTTGAAAGGTTCCTTCGGGAAAGCAGCAAATGTGGTCCTCGTGGTCCGTCGGGACCAGCAGACTATGCCTGTGGTGGATCCAGCGAAGCCTCCTCCGAAAAAGGGATACTCACCCTTCGGGACCAAGCAGCCGACTATGATTGAGTGGTCCATGGCCCGGTTGGATGATTTGTTGAATTGGGGCCGAAAGGGCTCGATGTGGCCCCTCACATTCGGGCTGGCATGTTGTGCCGTGGAAATGATGCACATCGCGGCGCCGCGATATGACATGGATCGCTACGGCGTCGTTTTTAGAGCCTCCCCCAGACAGACAGACATAATCATAGTCGCGGGGACAGTCACGAATAAAATGTCCCTGGTGCTCCGGAAGGTGTACGACCAGATGCCAGAGCCCAGATGGGTCATCTCGATGGGGAGCTGCGCCAACGGAGGCGGTTACTATTACTACTCGTACTCCGTGGTCCGAGGGTGTGACAGGATCATCCCCGTGGACATCTATGTACCCGGATGTCCTCCAACCGCCGAGGCCCTAATGTATGGAATCCTCCAGCTCCAGAAAAAGGTCAAGAGAATGAGGACAGTGCAGATGTGGTATAGAAAGTAAACGTTTAATTATAACCTCGATAACTAGGTTTAGCATCTGCATATAAATAAATTAAAAATTTGAACTATTCGAATTTGTTATTCAAAGGTTTCAGGTTACGCTTGAAGTGTAAAATCTTGAAAATATACTTGATACTAATTTATAAAAATATTCGAAAACATATAAGGACCGAAAGTAAAAATGTGCGTTATTTCGCAGCTGTTATCCTTGCTTTTAATTTTCCAAAACAATTATTTGTAAGTTTTATATTGGTTAAAATTTAATTCGAATTGCAAACGGCGATTTAAATAAGCTGTACTTTTTTGTGTGGCATTTTCAACTAATTTTGTCCGTGTAGTCTATTCAAGTTAAATGCAGTGTCGTGTAGACTGGTGCATGAAAAGTAAATTTTTGAAATACATATTTCGTGTAGGTATTTTTATATCCTTATGTGTGTTGTTTAGAAGACTTAGATTATTTTGCAAGTAAACACGCTTACATTGACGTATACATATATGATTATCGAATTTAAATAAATAAATTCATAAGCACATTAATTTTGAAAGAAATAACAAAGTTTTGGCTTTCCTTGAAATGTGCAATTTATAAAATTCCCAAAATCGGCATCCAGCATCCAAACATGAAAGGAAACGAACGTGATAAATTCAATTTTTGGATTTACTTAAGTACGCCCAACCGGAAGCTCGAGAATAACAAGATTTTCATGTGCACTACTTTGAGGCTTTGGGGGCGCTGCTGTAAACATCTCGGGGATATTTTATCAATCGGTTCGGGAGTAGCACCAAAGAGCTTTATTAATAAAATGTTCCCAAAATAGAATCCCCCGAACAACTTCGTCCAACATATGCTTGCAAAAGTAAACAAACAGGACTTAAAAATAAATTTGTACCCCGTCATCGACATTCGAAAGTTTCATCCGGACTGGATTGGCACAAATTGTAGAAAATATTAAGAAAAGTTAGAAGATGAGGGTCTAAGGAGGCGAGAAATGTGGATCATCTTCTGTTCACCTTCGACGACAATCAAATTGATCCCAGTGGGGACCAGTGGTCCATATCTACACAGCATCCCACTTAAATCAGCCTACTGGCCACCGCCTAAGATTTGAGGAATGTGTGTAAGATGTTCGTTCATCTTGGTCGCCTCCTTCGCTCTGTCAACAAATCGGATGTGTCTGACCTTGGACAGTCGGCAGCGAAATTAGCAATAAAATATTCATTAAGGTAAAAATAAAACAGAAGTGCCAGGATGCCAGCCGGACTCGTTTTCTCGGATGATACATCACTCGCCGGGGAGGTGTTGCTCAAAATATTTCCCTGGCGGCTGGTTTCCTGGAATTGGAAGATAGAATCCTTTCTGGCCGCATCCGCTGGACCAGTCGAAACTTGCCTCAAGTCCTCGGAGGCGTGATGATGCTCGCTTGAGATTCGAGATGAACATCTTAACTCGTAAGAAAAACTGATGCGGAATATGATTTTGTTGTCTTTCGGGCGATTTCTTGAATTAGAGCCCGACGTAAGCGAGTTTCGTTCTATTTTTAATCGGAAACTGCTGCAGTTAAGTTCATTGAATGAGAATATTAAAACATCCGGATCCTCTCTGCGAGATGTTGTTCCTGTCGATGTTCGTTTAGTCATTCACAAGATTATCACGGCCGCCGAGACGACGACGGCGACGTCGATTGTCTCCAACTTTCTTAAGTATGTCCGCAGATTTTTCCGATTATGTCAAATATTCAGCAATATTGTAAAAATTGCTTGCATTAAACAAAACACAGATATTTGTTTATATGTGACATTATCGCAATCTATTAACATTTGTATACGTTTTTTAATTCCCGGCGCAATAACCGAAGCAGACAAACTTGACGAAACGTTTTGTTTATTTCTAAGTTCTTTTTATTTCAAAATATCATTAGTAAATATAAAAACATTAACAATACAACGATCATGTTAATAATGAATTAACCTTGCTCTAACATAATTGTTTATGTATCTACATGCAAAATTACTTTAAAGTGCTTTCGCAATTAGGCAATGTAGTAAGTTCAAATGTTTAAAAAATTTAGATAGGTATATCTACCCTCTAAAAATTGCTAGTAAATTGAGGTAATCTTATTATGATTAACAAAAAATTCTTGCATTATAAAGTCAGTGACTTATAATGTCTCTTACGCATGCCCAAATTGTTGCGCAAGAGTCGTTATAATTTTTGCCAAGTATATTTCAGATTTGTTGATATTTTTGTAGGATTGGCGCTTTTAAATTGGGTGACCTTGTTGCGTTAACCATTCAAATTATATTTGAATAATTTAATTACCTTTTGTTTTTTTTTATTAAAAAAAGAATCCCAGCTGTGTTTCATTTTTGAAGAGATATGTCGCCGTCAATTTTGTTGAAATCCACATATTACGCAGACCTTGATCTTCTATTTCATTTGCCAAGATGTCGTGAATTATTGTTTTATAGCGGTCGTCCGTGAACGTAATATGTATTTAAATATATATCATATTTTTAAATTTAATCCAATAAATCTTTTAGCAACCTATTTTTATATTTATAAAGGATTAATTGAAAAAAATTTGCTTTTTACTAGACAACAATTAGATTGTTGCTGTGTTTTCTACTGAAGACCATTTAGAGTACCTACCTACAATTTCAAAATATTAACTGTCGCACTATAGGTAATAATCTTACTTTACTATTGCTTGTAAAGTAGTAAAATTCGAATTTTTCGGAGTTGATGCGAAATCTTTATGTTAAATTGCGTCCCAAACATATCGTTGGCAAGCTTATTGCCCCAAATTTCCTAGAAATCTTGCATTAGATTTATGTGCCTGGTAGAAAACATAAAGAGAAAGGCCAGGTATCATGTGTAACCAAATCTTTGAAGAAAAGGGTCGGGTAACGCCCCCTAAAGCGTAATAAAAGAAAAATTCATCAGCCCACTTTTGCACGATTTTTATATCTTCCCTAAAAGACGGGGGCAGAAACCAGGTGCTCATCCAGTGGCAAGTAACCTTTCGTTCGTTTTATGGTTACGATCTATTTGCCTTAGATGGCCCCTGGAGGCAGTCCTGGAACGCGAGAAAGAAGCAGGAAAAGACGATTCACCTGAATTAAATTCTCTGGCAAAGCGGTCATAAAAAAACTCCCACTCAAAAAATCCCTGAAATTTTATTGAATGCTAAAAATAGCCCACCCACACAGATCTGAATTGGCGGGATTTTTGGATGTGTAGGAAACATCCCCCCTTGGGAAAAGCACGAAAGATTAAAAGATATGCGTTTGATCCAGTCCAGGAGAAAGTGTGGTGGAACTTTTCTTGGAGAATCGACCCCATGCTGAGATGCTCAACATGTTTTCAATTATGCTGAAAGCTCTCCACAGCCTATACCGTTTGTGTAGTTATGCGCCTACTCTCGGAACAGGTTCGAAAGCTCGGTCTCCGCCCCCTTCGGGAGTTTCGGGGACCCTCACCAGCTAATAGCATAGGACTATTAAGCAGGAACCAAAAATGGTTCCTGGGATGAGTCTTGGAACGAGGAGGGGGACAGACAGGTGAAAAAGTGAAAATTTATGGGAATTCCTCTGCATTCCTTCTCTGTGTTCTGGAGGTAGATACCAGGCCCAGGACCAACAGGTGATGTTGATGTTGATGCTATGATTCCTCGAACAACTCGGCGCTAATGAAGCATGAGTCTGTGAATTTTCCGGCAACTTTTCGAGTAGATGAAGGAAAGTAAGTAATTAAATAATTAAAGATTAAATTAGGGCACGACATAAGTGACCAGAACCTGTAGCTCTGCCTTTAATATGCAAGAAAACTCGTGCTGTTAATCGAATTTTTCGAAGTTGAAGATGTCAGTCTTTACTTAAGACAACCACTTAGGGATATTATAGGGAAATTGAAAATTTGATTATTGCGTTAGTTTCGGTATATGTATAACTACAGTAGCTGGATGAATTTCAAAAAAATAAATCTTAGTAAAATCTTCTAAAAAATGTCATACGTTTGATTGACATTATATATAAAAGTAGTATACGATATTACTTACATACGCTTTAAATATTTCCAAAATAATATTAATATTATTAAATATTTTATTCAGCCGTAAATCAACCAACTGCGAATAAATAATTTTTGTCTTGGCCTTAATCTTGGCCATCTACGGAATCGCTACAAGATGTGTTAGATTGTTAAAGTTTCGAATATAAAAATTGAATATGCAAAAGCAAATTTAAATTATTAAAACATAGATATACAGTGACTCAACTAATTGTTCACATACAATGCGAAATTTGCTTCAATCTCGCTTCCTCCAAATGAGATGCAGAATAATGGTTGCACATTTGTAAGTATGCTTTGTTCTTCTGATATCTTCCAATAATTTTTCTTTTGATTTATTATAACCAGAAGTCAAAGTGAATGCTATGCAGAATCTCATAGCATTTGAACAAAAAGGCACTGTATGTTTCTCCTACGTTACTGCGTTATAAAAGGTTTTTCAATTTTTCAATTTTATTTGCTTCGCGAACCATCAAAACGAAACTATAAATCAGAAATGTTTTTACTCGATATATTCCACACTAGAAAACTGCATATACACCTTTCTGCACGCAGAAGATGTTACTGATTTTCCAATTTTCCGGTACTGTATTGAAATTTTCTCTTTACTTATTTTAAAAATTGTGAAAAGCAATTGACTTACCTTTCAAGCTAAAAGGAAAATCAAAATGTTTTCAATATTTATGGCGGGCAAAGAAAATTTCTCTATAATAAAGAAAATAGCTGGGAAAAAGGTACTTTAATTTTTAATGTTCTGGAAGCAATAAATGTTCGTTATTTAAAGGAGCGAATGTCAGGAGTATAAATCGCAAATAGCTCTACCATTAGGAGAAAGGCGGTTAATAAATTATTTTAAGTAGGGAAGTTTCGAAATTTAGCGTTACTTGATTTACTTACTTTTACATAACCTTAAAAATATAAATGAAATTTGGAATATATGTTTTAAGACCTAGACGACTAATTTATAAAGTTTGCATGCACAGGTTTGTGCAGGTTTTAAAATTCTTTTCAATGCTATGATAAAATTAAAAAAATTGTTATTCCTATTTTAGAATTTAAGACGTCCTTTTTTTGTCTTGAATGACAATGAGTTCTTAAAACTACTATAAAAAGTTTAAAGCTGTTAACTTTTAATCTTCTCTTTTTTATTTAGCTTATTGAATTGAGTGAGCCGATTTTCTTTTTTTTAAATTCCTTTTAATAATTGGTATTAATTTTTAAAACATGATTATGTACCAAATAAGAACAAATTTGAAGTATAAAAACGAAATAGAATGAAATTTAATTCAATTAAATTTTTTCTAAAAGAATTTGGAGGGTCCAAGAAAACGTCTGTTCGATACTATTAATTTTTATCCGAATTTAAGTAATGCCATATGAAATTCAAAATGATAAAAAGTCTTTTTCTCGACTTACACTGGAGTCGCAAATTGCCAATACTCAGAAATGGTGACCTTAACCCTGTAGCACTATGTTAATAAAATATGTTAAATATACAATTCTAGGAAATTAATTGAACTTTTAGCGAAAAAAAACTGAAGTTCACACTATTTTAAGAATTATATATTTACTATCGAAGAATAGAGCAATTAATGTAAAGTGTTAAAGAGCCCGCATTACAAAAGCAATCGCAAGCATTGAACGAATTGATTTATGTATAATTGCCCAAATTTAGCCGTGATATTCGCACAGGTTGGAAAAATCAATTTGTTACTAAATTTTTTTTCCGTAGAGGCTATTTCTACGCGTAGTGCGAAAGTCCAATTTTCGTGTTCTTTACTCATTACGTGGTGTGCGGTGGCGTAGAGTCTCGAGTTCCTCAAGACGTAATAGCTTCGCATGGTCAAGTACATAATTTGGTAAATACGATCCTCGTTGTGATTACATAAATCACGAAAAGGACTTGAAAGTGATTGGGGCCCGAAGACGGATCCTCATCCTCCGTGCGGCACGAATTTTACGGACACTCCTTACAAAATACGCCTATTCGGAATCCAAAAATAGAACTCCTGCCGGGATTGATTAAGACTGAAACCTTAAGGAACCGCTTCGGGGCTGAGCCGGGACACAACTCGACCGTGTAATAGATTCAAAAGTTTTGTTAGGTTTCGATGTCGTCAGTGTTTTGGATAGCAACGCTGATATCACTGCTGACGTGATTCCTCCCTTTCGAAGGTAGACGTCCCTGCGACGAAAAGACCATTGTAGGCTGTCCTTGGGAAATTAATTAGAATTTGATTTGAGCATATTGATTGAATATAAGATTGACTCAAATGGAATTCCCGAGACTCTCTTGATCTAATTTTAATGATGTGCGTGACCTCCACAAGCAGATTTACTCAAGGAAATACAAGAAACACAATTCGGACGACTATACTTTGATATTGAACTGACCATTATCGGGATTATATGAAGGTAATCTAAAAATAAACTATGATATGTATTCACATGTTACGATCGCAGTCTTTTTAAAACAATTTCAATTCCTAATTTCTGAAATTCTGTTTCTGTTATACTGCATTAGCTTTTAGTAAGTATACCTAACAAATCGGTTGAATAACTTTAGATATATGTGGCAAAATAAAATTACATTTCTACATTGCTACGATTTTTTCTAGAACCACTGAATAGATTTAGGTATACATTTTTTAATATATTAATACTGAAAGCCTAGAGAGGATTAATTTATTTAGCATATTATTAACTCAAAGCTCTATGTTATATTTTCGATTAAAATTCCTGCGTACTAAATTTACATTTCTATTACCGATTTTCTTTGAATTCGAGACAGAATTTTCGTAGTTGGAAAAAACCTGAACAAATGATAGGTAGAGGTGAATTTGTTTATATTCTTTAACTTACCATTTGTGCAAATTCATTATCAAATTTATCCAAATAAAACGTGCACATATAGGCAAATACTGGCAATGTTCCAGAAACGACTAAAATAAGATAAGTGACAAATTTTACAATAATTTTTGAATAGGTGAGGTGATGTTCTTAAGCCTACCGCCCACCACCCGCACCAGTCAACAGTCCATTGATTGCGCGGTAAAATTAAATTTTGATGACATTTTTCCTTCTAAAATCTGAGAATTCCGGGAAGATTTCAATGCTTAATAATCGGGAAGAGGAGAGACGAGTCATCCAGTTATATATGTGTACAGCACACGTCGTTGATTTGCAAAAATTTCGATTTGGCGCCAAGAATGTTGCTTTTATACGTAAGTGATCCAGTTTGAAAAAGAAAAAAAAAGGAAGGAAATATATTACACTGTCGTGAAATTTATTTGATGCTAAATTTGATGCAATAAAGCAGAAGATATTTCACACTTAGTGTCGTTTCTAAGCGAGCAATAAAATATTTGCGTATACTATTCCTCAGGACTGTTTAAACAATTCAATTTATATTGTCTTTGGAGCCATGTTAAATTTTTGAAAATTGCTGCCGTAATTTTTTTTGTTTTATCAAATAAAAGACAAAACTGTAAATGTATTTTTATGTTTAATTAAATGTTATATTTTGTGATTACTTCATTACCCATACTATCTCAAAATTACATAAATACATTATTAATTTCATTTCTTTAATGGCAAAAATCTTAATTTAATTGAAATATGTATAACATTAACTTTTTGTACTAAAGTATTTGATTGGCAAAAAAGGTATTTTATAAAATATTTTCATTTTATTTTCGTGGAACATTATCTGTTATAAGACATCGTTTTGACTTCTTCAGACTTCATTAAAATTAAATATGTCAAAACCTTAAATCTATCTTAAAAGCTTTTCAAAATGCCTTTTTTAATTATAGGAAAGACGCAAAGAATGATGGATTTTTTTAAAAATTGAATTCCACGTCTAAACATCATTTTACAGGCAATTACGTTTCGGTGCAGTTTACGTTAATCGGATTTATAATCCAACAAATTAAATTACGTCCGAAAAGCCTTCAGACAAATGTAAGAAGCCACAATTCATGGACCCTTTCAAAGATAAATCACAGCCAAGAAAGACTAGCTCCTTTGTCCTCATTGAGGGCACCAACGTCTTAGAAGCTGAAATCTAACATCTTGCAGAGACCGTTTTCATAACATCGCCCTATTTTAGGAAAGATAAACTCATATTCGGTCTATTTGCGTAACAAGTGGATCTCTTTTAGGGCATATACAGCGATTATTTTTAGATTTCCAGAATTCTAATTTTGCCTCTAATACCACTTCTAGTCTACTGCGTTTTGACTAGATCTAAATGTTTCTTATGCGTTGCCTTGCAGTTTGGTTATCCGAAATATATTTCAACCGAAATGGCTGGAGTATGCTTTCATGAATTACCACCTTTTGACAAGTTTATTTGTCTCAAAATGATAGTGCAACTATGGGAAATTTCAATTCTATTGTATCGTCCGCATTAAACGGATGGCTAGAATAACGATTAATATCTGGTTTTTGGCCCCAGATCTCATATTTTGGAAACAAAGAAGTCCCTTATTCTATTTTTAGTTTACGACTATTACATTTGTAAGATTTTCCCGCCAAACACTTGTCTTCTAGTAGGAAGTAAATTGGCGTCGCGATGTAGGCGCTATATCCCACAGTATCACAGCGAAATCGTCCCTTTCTTTTTCTCGATAGAACTTTTCTCATAAATAATGGAATTGAAATTGAGTAAAAAGCAGCATTTGTCAGGGAGTCAACATTTTTGAACTATTTCGTGGGATGTGTTTTCGCTTATCTTTGGCCGTCATAATGATAAATGCAAGAAGTTTCTTAAGGGCCCTTGAGGGAAATTTTCTGACGAATCGAAGTTATTAATGGTACATATGAACTGGAAGATATTTTGGATTAAGGCAGGGATTTCGGGACGTTTTCAAATGTTTCCCTCTATAGACGACCAATAAAAATGGGATTTACTAGTCGAGTTGTTCCCTTGATTTTGATTTATCTTTTTAGATTTGTTAGCTCACGCAACAATTGGAGAGTTATTTCTTAGATAAGCAGTAACCGTATCATATTGAAAATGTCATGTTTTCTTAGTGTATTCTTCTAAAATAAGAATAAGGAGTGTTCGGTGGATTTATTGCGGAGAGAACCTATTTATGGTTCAAATTGGGGGGATAGAATTGAATAAAAGCAAATCTATGAAATCTATATCCTTGAACAGATTTTTATTCTAGTCACGCCCGCACAAATAACATGATAAAAAATGGCATAATAAAAGAACAATACGTTTTTATAGACTATAAGTTGTTGACATGAAATCATTGGAAATTTACCATACATAGATGTTGAAATCAAAAATACGTAGTTTTTCCTCAATCTTGCATTATTTCTTTTATAACCATCTTCGTACAAAATTCACTTTTGTTATCCTATTCTCCTAATTTAGGCTTCAGAAACACCAGATCGCATTGAATGCAATTGTAATAAAAAGCTAAATTTAAATTTATTATTCTTTAAACATTTCCAAAACTTTGATCTCCAATCAATCAATTTTGAATTGAAATACGAAAGAAAAGAAAAATGATAAAACTCTCAAGGCAATTTTGTGTAAAGATTAATAATCTAAAAATAAAAATACCAATTAATGAAATTTTACGTGAAATCAAAGTGGTTTTCATATAATGACAAAATACATAATTCAATTTTATGATGTTTTCGTATTTACTTAAATTTAACATGAAAGTCACTATTGAAATCAATTTCATTTCCGAGAAATTTCTTTTTAAAAAGGCAAAATAATGAAATCGTACATAAATCGGATGAATTCCTCAGGAAATTGCCAAATTAGCAACAATCAATGAATTGAATTTTTATTTCAAAGTTTGTTCAAAAACATGGCAGTCAAAATTCTCACACATATTTACTACTTATTTCAAATATATAGCCCGAGAATAGCAAACATTTCTTGGAAATCGACTTAATAATTGCTTCAAATACAAAGTGATTGATTCGCTATTATCGGCTGCGCAAACATGTTTTCTGAGAAAGAAATATTTGGTTATACGTATCCACTTCAAAACGAAATATGGTTGGTACTTTCAAATTATTTTGAAGTTGATAAAATCGAGCAAAATGTGGAATCTACATATAATTGTTATAATTGTACTTGTACTTAAGGTAAGAGCATTAGAAAAATAACAAGCCATTAAAAAACTTCCTTTTCGCCTGTACGATTTCTGTAGACAATTTTCTTTGGTGAGAATAAATCTCTTTTTAAGGATATTCATTTTATTGTACATATTATGTAATTTTATATTTTCTCATGTATTTCTATGGCAATATCTGTAATTCATTTGTATATGCACTTATCGAGAAAATATCTTGTTTGCATTAAAAAAATTAATTTTTTCTTCAAAGTCTTCTATTCTAACATTTTATGATTATATGCATATATTTATTTATCTGTTACGTTTTACATAATTGCGCAATAGATAAAAAAAACAATCAGATTCTACGAGCAATGCCGAGTACAAACTTGAATATCATAAAAATAATATACATAGTAGCAAATTACATATTTGCAATTTTTTTTATGTCTGATAATCCAAAATGTAATGTAAATCTAAATACCAGTGCCTAAATGCTAAATTTTATTATTCCTACTCGTTTTCTACATTAGTTTTTCATTTAATAATCAATCAATTTGAATGACGTCTTTTATGACTCATAATATACCATAATTGGAACGTGACCACTTTAGTAATTCGCGTATATATAGGTGACGTAAATTCCACCCGTTTTGGGGTTTTGTTTACCAAATTTTTATGAGTTCAGGTCCAAGTTTGTTAATCCTCTAACCGCTAATATTAATATTTCCGGTTTTCCGGATGCCTTTCTTTATTAAATTATTTTCTTGGACACGTTTTCTCAAGAATTCCTCTTTTTTACTTTTCGTTTTATCGGTTGTTTTACTTTTATGTTGAATTTATGATAATAATAAAGTGAAGTCCATTTTTTCGAAGGTGGGCGCGATATTAATTTGCGGTCCTCTAAAAATGTAAGCATTTATTTAAAACAACCGGTCTAAATTCAATTACTAGTCCTTTTAATACTTTTCGACCGGTTTAAAAGTAAACATTTTGAATTGCGGATACAAATCGTCAATTTTTGGAAAATTTTACATGAATGAAAAATATGTGTGCGCTAAAAGTAAGAGTTCGTGTACGTGTGTATGTAAAATTAGAACAGGAAATCTGGACTCCAGCCCATTGGTAGAAAACGAAATATACGTTTCGATTCTATGATTCATCAATTTACCTTGCAAAAGTTTGGGTGAGAAATCAAAAAATTGTGAAAATACTAAATTCTCAGAATGTGGTGTATGTGTGATTTAGCAAAAATTCTAAAACGCATATCGCCATCAAGAGTGTCTGTCTGGCTTCCTCAATATTTCATTCGACGAGTGCTGCTCCAATGCCAGAAAGTAAATAATTTTCTCTAATAATTGCTACATCTTTCAAAACAATGCAAAATTTTTCCGCTTTTCTCGATTTTCCCGCTTTTCCCGCCTTCTGCTGTACGTCGGACTGTAATTATCCACCAACGCACGTCGACGGATTCATGGAACGTTGGACGCCGCAGCGCAAAGTTGAGACGGAATCTGTTCTGTTTTGTTTCTGCCTTTTATTTTTACTTTAACATTAATTTTGTGGTTGAGCCCAAAATAGAACCGATTTATTTTGCCAAAATTTAAAAATAAAAATTTTCCTCCGCTTTATATATAATGTATATATATTTTTTTTTGTCTTTGTTCGTTGGCTGTTCGTTTTTATCGGTTCTGAAAGGAGTGCACGGAAAGGCGTTGTCGTCTTTTTCTCGTTACGTTTGCCGTCGTCTTGGAAGAAAGTTGCAGGACATGATAAGAAGACGAACGACAGGAAAGGGAGTTTATTTTGGGAAAAAGAGGCCTTTATCTATGGGAACAAGGAGGACTGCGGTCTTGAAGGACGCCAAATGCAAACCATCGGGGCTGCGGCTCCTAAATAGAGCGCCATTAGCATTTCCATTTCGGGAAATAAATTTTCCATTTTTAGCGAATTATGTCATTCAACGTCTGTTGTCTCTCTAAACATTTTGAGTATATTTTTAGCGCTCATTACGCCGAGTTGGGTTCTATTTCCACTCGAAAATCCGTCGAGTTTCCCCGCTCTGCCCGCATATTACGCCCCTATGCCGCTTTATAACTCTATTTTTGTTACAGTTTTGCACGCTAATCCATATTCCGCGCAGCGTGTTCCATGAATATCTATAAATACGGTTTCGGGGAGATAAATTGAGCCGGCCGAACCACCATTCTTATTACATGGCAGCACCTCGAGCGGAAAACACTTGAGTCTTCGTGCATGCTGCACGATGGATTTTGTATTTCTGGAAACTCCTCAAAGGCTGCTTGATAATAAGACAAATTCGGTAGCTAAAAATATCGAAACAAACCATAAATTCGAAATAGAAAAACATTTGTTTATCTATTTTCGGACTGGCTCTCTGAAATATACCAAGACCAAATTATTACGTCTGTTCAGTCTGACTTTTACACAAAAAAAATTATTTAGAACACATCGGTAATTTACATCTGGTGAATCTTTTTAGGTTTACTAAGACATTTTGAACTTACTTACAATTCAATAAAACCAAAGTCAATCTCCAAGCTCAACCGAATATTTCTAATCAATGTAAAAAACTCAGTTTTTCCATGTTTTAAGAACTTTTTCTTTCACATTAATCAAAATAGAAAAACTTTTAAGCTTTCCCGTACTAATTTCATTTTTTAAACAAATTTATGGTTTTATCAATAATTAACGTTCATAATGAACCTGTTTCTTATTGTTAATGTCAAAGAAAGACGAAATTCTATAGAAAACTAGTAGGCAACTACAGTATTCAAATAAACAGGTTAACATTAAATTAGCTCCCGAATAATGAACAGATCGTTTCTATAGGTTTCTTTTCCTTAGACTACGAATTGGAAAATAAAATTAATTTTTCAGTTCAATTTGGGTTAAAAAGTGCGAAAGGTCGTATTTTTACCATTTATAAAAAATAATTAAAAAATAAGGAACTGCCAGTAATAGATATTTAAAAAAATCTTGAATAACCTATAATATAAAAAATCTAAACAACAAAAGGCTTGACTTTTTCTATAAATAAATTATTTCATGTCTAATAAAGAAAATTCAATTAAGAAAAATTTATTCGCCAAGGTGTAAAAAGGGTTATAGATATTCGTTAGATGTATTCCCCGATTGGTATTCATGTTTTTGTTGAAGCTTCGTTACACATTTCTACGTTTATTTTTTACTCATTTTTGCAAAATGGGCAAAATACCATCAACAAAAAGTGATTTTTGTTTTATATAGGTAATAATTTTTAAAAGCAACCATCAACCCAAAAACAAAAATAGTCTGTGTTTCTCGATGATCCATGCTTCGATGAAATATAAACGATAAATTGCAATCAGTAGACACCTCGCAAAAGGATGGGGAGAGTTCATATGGTTTACACGTTTTTTCGCATATATGCATATATCGGATTGGTGCGGATTCTATTTTTATGTTCTTGTGTGCTCTTAAGGAGCGCCCAAAATCTAAATTCGTTCACGTTGTTCTCCTTGTCGACTATCGGAGGAAGGCGAAGCGCACCAACTCAGTCCTAACACAGTGATTGATCAAAGCGCCTTTTATACAACTTGCATCTTAAATTGCTCACCGAAGAAAGGTTTATTTATATAGTTTTCAAAATTGATTATTGTGGTCGTGTGAGCGAGCCCGAGAGCATGTGCAATCTCGCGGTTTGGTTTGGTGCTATTTCTGTAGTCCACCTGACCTCTTCATAATTTCCCATGCCGGCATTTTCCTGTAAATTGGAGAGAAACCACAGAAGCGGTGCAGTTCTCGATTCAAATAGGTGTTCTGAACCACCACCCTTTGGGAGGTCCTTCGGTATATGAAGACCCACCATATGGCCGACAGTTTTCCTCCCACCAGAAGGACTTCGAGGACCTTTTGATGAAGTGATTGATATTGTCGGCCAGAAATAGATTCGATTATTGCATCTATTTTGATACTCTTGCACAAAGTACAATGGGGGCATTGTTGGTTAACTCCTAAAATATAACTGTAAAGGGCCTTCGAATGTGGGAAGAGGGTCTATTAAGTTTATTTTTTTTTTTTTTTTACATACGCAAAGCTATTTCCTGCTGTCCGATGGTGTGAAAGTGCACTATGTAATTCATCTATTCTTAAAGATTTTCTTCTGTTCTAGTATAAAACTTTAAGAGTGGGAGGTGGTAGAAGTAATGGTAGAAGTCTCTGAAATGTCAATTTTATTTAAAAAATATCCGATGGCTAGAAAATAAAAGACAAGAAAAAAAAAGCAAGTCTTCATGGAAACCCTGACATTTCCAGAACGTAATCCTACTTCGTGAGCAAATTATTTTCCTAAAAATAGCCCTATATCACATCCTCCTACCATCCGCGACGTAGACCTTCAGTCCTGAAAATATCGATTTGTTTGTTTTCTTCACCGTATTCATCCTCAGGAGTCGTATACATTTTATCAGATAGCAACGTTGAATTACCATCCCAATTTTTTTGGTAACTAAGGACATTTTCCCCAAAATTTACTTTTGCCTGCCTTTTAACCTTCATTCGTTTTTCATGTTCAAATTAAAATCGGAAAGTTCCACCATCATCATACGCAAAATTTACGTGGGATTCCGCTAATTGCTGCCTCTGCTCTGATTACCAATTATCCAGGATCATATAAATCCATCACGTCCGCGCGATATCAGCGAGCATCTTAGAATCACCTGGTGAGGAGAAGGAGGGATTCGGCACTTTTCTTGTATATTTATTTTATTTATTTTTTCCCACGGGAGAAATTCGAGAATGATTGTGTAAGAGGCCCCCAGCGGCTGAATGCCACCCAAAGGAATTGCCCTCTTTTTCTCCATCCAATAAAATAAATTGCTAAGGTAAGAGACGATTCGATTTTATTGCACGAGGACACACATTTCTTGCCTTCCGGTTGCCAACAAGTGTTTCCGAAAATTTCACTCTGATTGTATTATTTCGAGTTAATGTCCGTTTTTATTTGCTTGATCCCCCCGGGTGTTATCACGCCATTCTGTAATAAAATTTCATTCGTCCTTATCGCGTCTGTTGCCCGGACTAAATGTGATCCCAAGTATTCTTTTTCATTTCCAGGTGAGTCATTGGACCTAACGAAGCATACAAGGAGTTTCAAAGGAACCGAAATCGAGGACACCTACAGAAATGTTAAAGGTAAGTGTGACCTAAAATGTTTTCGAATTAATTAAGTTTCTTCTTGGTGAAACTAGAAAGAAGGACAATCCCAACAAAGTATTCCAAGTTTATAAAAGTAGACTTTTTTTGGAAAATTATTCTTTGCTTTAAAGTAGAGAGGTCCAAGTCGAGATTAATAAAACTTATTATTCCGGTGATAGCAAATTATGTAAATTACTTGAATATGAAAAACCAAATTTTACCTTAATTAAGCGAGTGTTCGCTATTGCTAAACTATATTTAAACATCTTTGATCTTTTCTTATAAATTAAAAGCTAAATCCGCCCAGTCGATTTGGAAATATTGTGTATAATTAGTTATAAAAACCTAGTTCCAAGAAAAACATCGAACAATTCCTCACAACTTATATTTGAAGATTTTGGAAGTTTTGAAATTGTGTTTACTCACTTCAAATAAAAGAAAAGTAAATAACTACATTTTTTTAATATTTTGAACTTACTAAAAGCAGGTTGGATACATTTCTAGGATATTGTGCTATTGAATAGAGATATTAGTAGATGGGTCCTCTAACTGAAGCTTTGCAATATTTAACAATGAGCGCAGGAATCTCATAAAATTAAAACAAAAATTAGGTAGTCATGTTTATTTATTACTTACTTAAAATTTTAACATAAAAAAGTATAAAAAACTAAAAATAAGATGTAAAAAGACATAACAGAATCAGAATCTTAAGCTCACAGCCTCAATTAAATCAAAATGACCATAAAAAAAAAAAATTCAAGTGAACACTTTTACTAGTTTTGAATTTGCATAAACAGGTTCCAAACTAATTTTGGACTCGCAGATTTTTTAATCCTTGTGTAAATATCGCATTTTATGTATAATGATTTTGGAATTTTATTGTGGGACTAAAACAAATTCGGATACAAATAAAATTATTCTATTTTGATAAAGTAAGGGGAAAATGTCGACGGCTTTAAATTAAATGTCCTTTCCACGAAAGACCAGGATTCATGCACATTATTATAGAAGTAGTCCTTTACAACGAATGCAAGTCAAGTTTGATTAAACATAATAACTTTATTTTCTGTCTGACTAATGCAAAGCTTTGTTTTGAATTACAAAACTCGTTTCATAAAACAAGCTAATCCTATTGCTTGTGATTAAAGCCACGCGACGGAAAGTTTTTGGCGAAATTCTCATCTGCTGCAGCTGCTTAGCTACAAGGTTTAAATTAGTTTCTATTTTAAACCGCGATTTATACGAGTAAGCCGCTCTTGACCATGAAGCGCAGTTTCTATTGCATTTGAGCTATTTTCTTTGACCAAAGTCGAATTAAAATACTATTTATATTAAGCTTAGCTTATTGAAGGCTGAGAAAGTTTTCAAGATTCAAATAAAAGATGATGTGACTTACTGTCGACTTATTCTAAGTCTTTTTCTAAAGTGAGATTGAAAGCTTAGATTATTTGTTTCTTTATATTATTGCACTAAGGTTTAATATATATATGTATGTATAACTGCATATCTTTAGGCGGTTAAGCTTATGAAAATAATAGTTAATCCAGAGTTATGGACCGATTTTAACTCTATAGTGTTTAAAAAAAAATATATAGATTAATAATAAATTTTTGCTAAGTGAAAGGCAACATTTAATTCTACTAACTAATCATAGAAGAGAGTAGGTGTACCTATTTATTTATGAAATAAAACCTATTAATCAAAAATGTTTTAAAAATTAATTAATCTGTCAATTCAAAACCCAAGTTCCTAAAGTTTGGTTACAATTAAAGGTCATATTGTGGCATCAAAAGATGTTTGGTTGAAATTAAAGTAAAAACGAAACTTTTAAATTATACATTATTATATACAAAATTTGTAAAACGGAATTTCGTATCAGTATATTATAAAGTACGTATCTCTATAATCATGAATCATCTTTTGCAGTCTGATTGTATTCCATCACGGAATAATTATTCCGTTTATACGATATACCATAAATATTTAATCCATTCAACAACAAAAGTTAGCCAATTAACCAACTTCGTATTCCTTATGATGGGTCATGGGTCATGACCTCCCACGCATAGGTATCGAAAGGTTATTACGTTATTAATAAACGCTTCTGCCCACACAATACTCACTCTCTTTTTATTTGTTACTTAACAAATTAGAGAAAAAAACGAACTAATGATTTACATTTCCAGTGGTTTTAGCAGACAAAGTTCCAAGAAGCGTCCGATATTTTTGGCAAATGGATTGGACTAATTTGCTGATTCAGACTGATTGTCGTAGTCAAAATGATATAAAGTGGGATAAAAGAAAATGCATTTTGTAAGTCTTTTTACCTCGGGCTATCCTCTGTTCGTTTGTGACATCGCAGAATATCTTTTTGGGTGTGATTGGGATTATGAGGAACCAAATATTTGGGGGTCGTACAATGAAGAGATTTCGCACAAATTAACGCCTACTTTTTGCGAAACGCTGCCAAGGGCTGTTGTTCATTATTTATATTTAGATTGTCTGTCTAGTGGTTTTTCCAATGAAGAAAACTTGTCTTCCTGCACTAGACAGTCATTGAGTTAATTTGGAGGGTGAATCACTTGTGACGCGATACCTTCTAATTTTTATTTATTCCACTCCGGCAACTTGTTGTGTCTAGACGATCTATACTCTAGAGGATCATTCGGATAAATGTGCTAATTGAGTTCATAAATTTTTTTATATATTGCTCTGACGTGAATCTTTTGTTAAAATATTAAGATATGCATATATTTGGTTTATTTTGAGGGGAATATTATCATATCGTGGAGAAAATGAGTAAAATCAATTTACATATATTCCGGATTTGATTACTGATTTTGTCTTTTTTGTTTTTTCAGTGGTTTTAACGATTTTTTCTTTAAATTTAAAGTTTTTACCACAATATTTTTCTTGTAAAAGTGCACGTGCTTAACTATTTTACAATAATTTTTCAGTTTAAGAAATAATGAGAAATAAATGGCCGGTTTTGGATAAGTAATCCATTATTTTGGCGGTTTTGGATAAATAATCCATTATTTGTATAGTCAGACTAAATTGATTATTTAAAAATTGTATAAATACATTATTATTTTATTTAAAACCTTTATTTCTTATTACGTTTTTAGGGCTTCGTAGCAAAACAAGAAACTCTGAAAGTTTCATTTTTCAAAATATTATGATCCATTTTTGAAATAATCAACTTCAAAGTCGCCATTTTCGATTAGATTTCGGTCGGTCAAAAATTTACTCTGAACGCAAAATCCGAAAAAAAATTATAGTCCATAGCATATAGACTGAAAATACTTTTAAAATTATTACTACTTAAGTACTAGAGTCAACTATTTAGTTTGCGAAATATAAATTGATCAACTGATGCCTATTTTGACTCAAACAATGTTCCGGCAAAATCGCAAAAATAACTTTGCACTTTTGGACATTGACTTATAGGTTTGATTTTAATGCTGAGTTCAATTTGAAGCGATTTTATCATTTGTAGTAACAGCTACAGAACCCTATATCAAGCATGGCCCGATATGCTTTTTTAAAAATATCCAAGCCTCTTTGAAATTTCTTGTTAAATTCAGTAATTACCATTTTTAAAATTACATAACAAACAAAGCTTTTAAGTCAACCCTAATTACGAAAAAGTAGGGAAAAAATAATTTGAAATCGTTAGTATTCTCAAGTTATCTTTCCTTATTCTCTTAAACAAATAAATTTTGAATTAAAAACAAATTATTTCACTTTTTGTAATTTATACAGGGGAAAATTTAAATTAACATGCAAACAAAAATTCCAATATTATTATTTTTGCTAGGGCAATTTGTTAGTCAAAGACGCAAAGATGTAAGTGTTAATTTCCTGCGGTTAATTTCATAATAATGAAGTAATAAAACTTCGCACTTTTTCGTGCGCCCATTATCTTGGACCCACTTAATTCTGAGACAGACGCGCTGTGCCTTTATAATTTTATTTTATCTTATGTCTTCCACGGCAGGGATCTTCCACACGTGAGATATTTCTTCAGTTGATCAATGTGTGAGAATACGAGCATTTTCGCGCGTCTTGTAAACAAATTGATAAAGCGATCGCGACAAAATCTTCTTGGAACTTCTTAACCGGCAGATCTTCTCAAACCGGGTAGGAGGAAATTCTACGATATTCATCTAAAATGATTATCCCATTAAAATCAAAACATAATCCGAGTACATGGACTTTTACACTTGCTATTGTACAAGACAAAACAATAAATTTTATCACAGACGCTCAGAGAGAGGGGCATTTCTCCCCATTGATCTTATTATTTTTTTCGTGAGGCCTCTGCTCGTCTTTAAGAAAGAAAATTACGACGACGATGAGGCGCTGTAATCGCGCGTTAGCCAGTCGTAAAGTAGCTGATAAAGACAAGCATACAGTACAGGGTGTATGTATTATATAGATCCACATACGAGGATATTTAATATGCTCTTTTTTATTATTATTATTACGTTGACTACTATCCAATCCATAGTACAAGTGCGCAATCTGCGAGTGCGCATAGTCTAAAAATAGACCTATATGATGGGCACACTAGTAAAAGTTGAGAAAACTCTGACTCGTGAGTGGTTTTCAGAGTTGGTTTTAGTGTGACGTATTGGTTTGTGTCTTTTTCTCACAATTTTGTGAGCTAGTTTCATTACTTCAATTGTTTAAAGTTATAAGAGATACTCGGATTAATGCGGTTGGAGTATAAGACACGAGTTGATCTTATATATAGGCTTGTATTTTTGAAGATGTAAGAATATATGTTTTAGTTAGGTATATGTTGTAGAGTATATGTATGATGATAAAAAACATTTTTGTAAACAGACGAGTTTTATTGGACATGCTCGTCGAAAAGGTTTCGGTAGACTGAAGGCGACGGATGGAAAAATGCGCGCCGTCTCCATCGGGAAGCTTCAAAATATTCGAAAGTGTCTTATGTTGGCTCATAGGCGCCTGTCGTAGATGTGGATCCAAGACTTTTAAGATTGAGACTGACTGAGAGTAAGAAAAGACGGCGAGGCAAAAGACAGGCGAAGCGATTCCAAACAAAATCGAAAACCATCAGTCACTAGTGTAACGGCTCGCTGGTTAGACGTGATTCTATAGAAGAAAATCGCTTGGTTTTTCCTTGTTTTCTACGTTTATTCCGGGGGGGAAAAATAATAATATATATAATATCAAAAGAGAGCTTTCTGTTGTATATCTCTACATTGAAACGAAAGGAGGAAAGTGTGGCCCCGTGTCGTTTCGGTTCGGACTCGAAAACTGCACATAGAAAAGATAGAAGCGCGGCTGGAGCTTTCCCCGCGAAGCTTTGGTGCGGTGTGTGACTGTGCACCACATTTTCAAATAATAATAATACACAAAATGCCCCTCGATTCGCGAGTTGGTCCCAGGCACCTGCCCACAGTGTTTCTTTAAAGTGCTCACCTGAAATAAATAATAATATATAATAAGTAATAATAATTTTAAAAAATAGTTAAACAAGGTCTCTCATGCATGACCTGTCGTTGCTCAGGTGCATGTATCTCAGTGAAAAATTGTTGAAATTTTAGTGAAGGATAAATTTCACAAGGTGAATTGTTAATGAAATAAAAAGCGTCCAGTGCCCGCGCTTTCGTAATCTTCGAATCGCGGAAGGATGACACTCACGGATTTAGTTGCATTCCTTGGGCTTATCTAGCCAATGACTTTGTGGTTTTTTTCGTGGTGTTTCTCAAACCAATCAACAACTTGTACAGCTGTTTAGTGTTTCTGTTGTGTGGCTTGTGATCTTTAAAAATAAAAAAAATAATATAAATTATTATATTTTATCTCAACTTCCCTTAAGATGCTATGAAGAAAGCTCATTAGCATGTGAATCTTTAAAGTTGGGTATTGAGAATTGATAGCACGAATCAGTTTTTCTTTTCATTATAAAGGTAATCGCAATCTTAGTGGAATTATTTATCTCAGAGAGTCATCAGCGGACATAAACTAGCAAAAGTCGTGTACGATGTATAATTTTTGCGTCAGAGGAAATTTATCAAAGTGGTTGTCAACATATTTTTTGCCTTTCTTTAAGACGTAAACTTAAGACGGTATCTCTTGGAATTAATCGACTGCTTTTAGCTCTCAATATTTCGTGGCACAAATGCCACTGTTACCAACACAGAAACTATTGAATTTTAAAATTTATATTTAAGCTATATTTTTGCGCGATTTCCATCATTGTCCCTGACAAGCGGTGTTTTCTGCGATTAATTAAATAATACTTTTATAGTTTGAAACTTGTTTCGAAGATACATTGCCTCGCCTTTATAACCTCGTCAGCCGGACATAAATTTTATGCATTTTATTTTATTTCTTTAAATTCGTATGAGGTTTTCGACACGTATCTTTTGCTAAAATATTTTTGGGGTTTTCCCGGTTTTGAACAAAATTTTGCTCACGTGTTTTATTTTAATAATTTTGATTCATCGCTCAGATGTACCCTAATTTTTTTACAGAATCATAGAGAAAGTCGTTATATTTGTAGTTGACTCATTTCATTCAAGGTGTTTTATTCCAGATAATATATAAAAAACATATAAAACTAGGTTTCAGGTCCTTGTTTACTACAAACAAGAATTTTGTAGCTCTTTTTAAAATTAATCAACACGAGTTAACGCGAAAAACTATTTTAATTACGGATCTTGTTATCTGAAGGTTAGAGCCACAAGTTAAGCAAAACACGATTCATGGCTTTATGTTCCAAAGTTCATTTGTTTCCTCTGTAGATTTTCCATATGAAATTATATATGAACTTTTAGAGAATTTAACTTATTTCTAATAAACAACACATTGAATTTTTGTCTTCAGATTCATTTATCTGATTACGTTTTGCATTTGTTTGTACACTCGAAGTTGATTAGCAGAGATTATTATGATACAAAGCGTTTTAAAAGCTGAAGAGAGATATTTAGATACTAAGGAATGTACTTAAAAAGTTATTTTTGTGCTAAACTTAAAAAACATCCAGTTAGCAAACTCGATTTCGAAAAATAGACATAGTAAATTGTGATATTTTTATTTGTGTACTTGGTTCAAGATATTATATCAAATTTAGCATTGAATTTAATTTTAGAAGTCGTCAAATAAGTATATCAAGATTTTAATAATTGAGAAAAGTGCACCAAATTGCCATAATAATTAGCCAACTAAACTTCAGAGCCCGATAAATTTTTAGATAAAATTTTGTACGCAAAGTATACGTATAAATCCAGGCTATTTGATTTAATGTTTGCGAAATAAAAGATCTGTTTATAAATTTCAATTCAGTCCAAAATTTCTTACTAAACCTGATACCGGAATTAAGAAGAACGAAGCAATTCAATAAAATCTTTGTCCCAAGTATTGACAATTTTTATAATCTAAATCTTACTTTATTTTAATTTTATTGCCATTCAATGTGATTTTACTTAAAGGTTAACATATTTTTAAACATCAAGCTAACGAGTTTACAAATAGATTACATTCGCAATTAACTTCCTACTGTAATTTGTTTACAAAAGTTTCTATAAATAAATTGTTAATCACCTATAGAATTCATAATTATATAATTTCATATACTTCCATAGAAATTATATTTCAATTAGCGTAACAGGAAGTTTTTTTTAAATCAGCCTTCAGAGTTCGAGCCATGGATTCAATGTCGCAAATAAAATGCCTATGCAATGCAAGTTATCATGTAAAGAATTAAAGTGTACTTTCTATACATATTCAAAAAAACTACTTGAAATTTGTCGGTATGTAAAAAATTTAATAACAAAATCCATCTTATCTACCAATCATTATGAAATCACTTAATTAGTTCACAATTCTCAAAAAGTTCAATATAATTCAGCGTAATCAAACAGAAAAATCCTGAAACTAAAATTGGGTTTGGCAAAAAATAGCCCCCTAAATGCTTTGATACCTCAAAATTAGTGGCACGTGCCGTGATAGGATCAATAATAATCGCGACATATACAAGATGTGATCAGAATCACTTCAGTTTGACGCACAAAATAAAAGATCACCGATATCATGGCGCTTTAAGTTTGGTGCCTGATTTCTAATTTTGTTTTACATTTTTAAAGTCTAGATCGCTTTCTTGTGTCAAGGTTAACAATGAATTAAATAAGTATGATAAAATCTCTCTCTTTGTAGTACCTAATTTTGTATTTTTATAGTAATTTTGTATTTTGCCTTTTATGCATCTTAGAGCTACAATTCAAATGTTACGTCGCTTTCCGATTTTGGAATGGCACACGTTTTCCTTATCGGTATCATATTGAGACATAATGCGTTTTAAGTAAAAAGTAGAAAACGTGCGATATTTTTGATAGGTTGTAAATTTCTATATTTCCAAAAAAAGGCGACAAATTGTAGTTTTATTGTATTTGTAATTACTCTTTTCTAGATTATATACTTTTTCTAGTAGATTTCGTAGATTCAGTGTAAAGTCTATTGAACTACTATGAGATTTAATATTTCGTGAGTTTAAATTTTAATATATGTACTGTGATGTCGACTATATTTGACGTGATGCTCTAAGTTACGTGACGTCATATACAATGTTTGCTGCATAAGTGCTTTGATTAGTTATATGCGTTGTAAGGTTATGTGTTGAACCGATTACACCTTAAACTTGCTAACTTCCCTTATTTATCGAATCTGGCTTTAAAAAGGTGTGGTTATCGTTGGGTCATTCACATCTTTAGCATGAAAAACTTAAGTACTATATTACTTAGGGAGGAAGTTAAATAAATGTTAATCCTTCTTATGATTTGTGCTGACGTAGATTGTAATTCTTGCGTATACTCGTCAACCTTATTTGGGACGTGCCCACGATAAGAAGTCCAAAGTGGCACCTGTTATCATTTTGAGCTTCAGGTAATCAAAACGGTTTGTATGCGATCTTCCAAGAAGGCGCAGAAAACAACTAGCAAAATACTTGAGATAAAAAAGAGAGGCACTCCTTCAATGGCGAGGTGACTCAGAGCTAACTTCTGAGAACTAGCAGCCTACCTGATGTCGTGGTAATTTCAAAAATAGCCGCAGATATTGCCAATTCATTTTTTAATGCCTCGCATTTATTTTTATTCATGAAACGAAAACAGCCAAAGGTGATAAAAGCCGTGAAATAATTTTATTTTATGTTTTATTTTTTTCAATTTTTCGAAAGCGACACCACATAATACCTGTTTTCTCCCTGTCGCGATCAGTTTTGCGATCAACACAAAAATCTGACCGCAACCTGTTCGCATACCATGTCGCATACTTTCTGAACACCTTGCCCTTCATGAAAAGCGATCGTGCGCGCATACCTAAAATATACCCAAACCAAGAAAAGAGAAGGGAAAAATGCTTAAGATGTATATTCGTCGATCCCCTCAAGATTGCGGGTCGTCTACGCCACTGGCATAAATTTTAATTTTAGGCTGATAAACTACCAAAAATACTCGCGCCAGATCCCCATCACTTGGCGGAGTTTATTAATATCTTGGCGCGTGTTTTTTATGAAGCACACAGACTGCAGCCAAGAGAACAGGTTCATTTTGGTGGCTTCATTTTTCGCAGTTTTTGTGATTATTTTTTATTTTTTTAATCATATTATTGCGATCGTACGGTACATCAGATACATAGGTCCAATACATGTGGACCAAAACCGCGAAAACATCGCTGTCTTCGTCGAAATCGTCAACGACATGGCATTTTTCGTCACGGTATCTGTCTTCAGGTAGACCGAACTTTGTTCGAAACATTCATGTCAGGGAAGTATTTTTGTAATCAGTCTTGTTTTCAGTCGAATAATCTATAGGTGTAATATGTATAATAAGTAGGTTTATCAGATGAGTTAATTAAATTAACCGAACGCATCCTAATCTAGGGTTTTCTTAAAAAAACTGAATATTTCCCAAATTCTAGAATGAAGACTATTTTTCATTCAGAAATTTAAAAAAAGCTCTTGATTCTTAAAATAAATTTTCGATTTATTTTTTGACACAATCTCAGTTTTATTTCGAAATTCGAACTTAAGGGTTTCGTAACTGTTTTTTTTTTTTAAAAACAAAAATCCGAATATTTGGATCTGCCTGGCTGTAATACCAATATTTCTTTTGTCTGTTAATGTACATATTTTGAATTTTTATACTGCAACTAAACAGTGTGTTGGTGTTTTATCGGTCCGATTTCGTTTTCGACACATACATATATGTATTTGGGCAGGAACGTTTTTTTGTTTTTAAATTCTTGTCATCCTTCGATAAATTTGGAGTGTAAATTCGTCCTACATTGTGATTTGAGAAATAGCAATTTTGATAATATGTTTATCGTATACGATTTCGAAAATAAAAGTTCTGATTCAATTTCTTATTTTTATTGAAAATTTAATTAAGGGGTGATATGTAACATCATCGTGCAAGGACCCAACTCGTACTAGAACGCTTTTTAGGTTAAAAAAAAGAGACTAATATCATTTGAAAGTATGTGTTTTCAAAAATCGTGAACCACAAGTGGTGCATAAATTAAATAACCACATAAGGTCTATTTTTTTTTCTTTCTGCAAAATGGTGTCCTTTTCTCTATGTGTCCCAAACAGTTCTCCTTGAGCTTAGCAATAAATCAGATTCGTCTGAAATATGGGAAATTTACGTAACAGCCAATATCACTCCGCACCCGATTAATCCAAGAGCTACCAACCAGCGGTTGGTCCAATAAAGATTTTTATGTTTAATGCGTCTTGTATAATTTTGCGTTTTTATGCCGCCTGCGATAGATTTTTACTCCCAATATCCCAAGTCCAAAATGATCATCTTTATATATTTTTTTGTATATTTCAGTGAATCTAAAAATAAGTGGCTGTTTGTCTGCTAACATTAAGCGCGACTATAGTCAGCGTGTTTGACTGTACTTGCCAATGAAATAAACAAACAAAAGATTTTATGTGAAAGTTCTTCCTGCATTGAATCAGAGTGTCAATACGGCTCCCGAGTGATTTTCATAAATTCATGGAAGTGCAGACTCTGAGAAAACGATGCATGTCTTAAAAATAGGTAAGTTTACGTATATTGTTAGTATAGCTTATTGGCACTTTGTGGCAATAGTCCATATTTCGCTGGCGTTCTAGCTTGTTCTTCTCTCTCATTTTTATCCATCAGTTTTGGGTCGTTGTCGAGCTGCCAATTTCAGCGGAATGCCCAAAATGCTTTACATATATTTATGTATATATTTATTTGATTTTTACCGAGTGTAAAAGAAGGAAATTTGGTATTCAAATTTGAGTCTATGTATGTTTCTATTGGGCCACTCCCGTCATTTTGCTGTCTTACAGATTCTGTCTACGAAATAAACGTCTTCGGTATATGTGCGAGCATTCATTCAAGGGCTTTGAACTTCAGCCCCAATTTAAAACACTTCTTTCTTGCAAATAGTGCTGAAAAGAAGTGACTTGCCTGTATTGCTTCTATTATTCGAAGAAATATCTTCTCCTTTTTTTCTGTTGCTAAGGGAGAGATTGACGGGAAGATTTCAGGAAAATAAGTCTTTGATCGTCTTGAAATAAAAAATTAATGGTCTTGTTGTTATTGGTTTCGCTGAGAAAAATCGGAAGAAGTTAACAATACATACTTTATTTTATTTTTTTGCATGCAAATGTTATGATTTCTTTGAGTAGTCTTTTATAAATCTGTGCCAATCCCTTAGTGGGGGCGTGTATTATGGCCTATATCATCTTTAGTCAGTAAATAACATGATAACATGCCCCAGAGAAGATACACTCATTTGGTATTCAAATCGAATCTTTCAACTCATGTGATGATGTCTTCTTTTAAAAGCGCATAGACAGTTTTACTTGTAAGTTTACTTTTCCGAGAAGATTAGCTGCACTTTGTTTTATAAATTATGTAAATATTTAAATTTAAATCAACTGGGTTAATTGTAAGTTGTACAAAAAATAATGCTACATGTACCTATGTTTTATAGATTTATTAATTTTTTTAATCGAAAAGATTTAATCTTCTATATGTAGTTTTTCTATCGGAAACCAATTTGCAAATCAGTCAAGTTTCAAAGCGAAAACATTCTCTGCAATGCGGCAAGTTATATAAGTAAAACTTTCTCGTTTAAACCAACATCAAGAAATCTCGTATTTTCAAATTAATTAGTTCGTTTGCTTTGATTTTCTTTATAGGTCAATTTTAAACATTTGAGTGGAATAAATGTTGCATTTTGTAATAAAATTAGCAAATTATTAAAAGCCGAGGAAGAAGAGCGCTACTTTCTCCGGTCACGGTATATTGCCCTTTAATTGTAAGTAGAATAGGAAACTTTTAATTAAAGCTGACGCCATTAAGACGTAAACTAATTTTGAAACATTAGTTTTTCAGTTTCTCATTAACGAATTCTAAACTAATTTGGCTCGAATTATTTGTACGGTTTCATTGTACATTAATTTATGCACACATGGAGAATAAAATGCGAGTAAAATTAGGAAGTTTTAAATTAATTTGCAGTTCAACCTCCTTTATTTTTGCACCCAATTCGCCATTTATTAAAATTAATCACATTTTTGTTTTTTAAAAGTATATTTCCAACCTTATATAACAAAAACATTTCAAATTTATCTATTTTTGTCTTTTGGAGTTTATAGTTGAAAAAGATTATTATTAAAAAAACATGTATAATAAGTTTAATTATATAATCATCGTTTTATTGTTTATACATCATTTCCTTTAAGGGGAAATTTCTGAATATATTTTCCTATTCTTAGAAAATACTGAACATAAAAAAGGTTTGGGAATCACCATTTTTTTTTTTTTTTACAAATATTAGACAAAAGTTCATAGATCAAGCGTGTGCAACAAATTATACAATAAAAACACATTTCCGTGAAGTGATTAAAAATTTTTCCTTGAATCATCGTCTAAATATGTTTGATGAAATATCTAGCGCCACTTCAAAACCGGCATGACTAAGTATAGAAGTTATAAAAAAAGCAAATATTGCTGTAATTTTCCTGAATCGTTTTATGATATCTACTTTTTAATGAAGGTAACAAATAGCAAAAACATTTCAATAAAGCAGTTAACAAGATGCAAAACAAATGAATCACACTATGGTAGAGTAAAAATGTCGCGGTAATTTTCTTAAAAAATTGCGGCATATCCGCAGCTCTCATGGTTTTTATATCAATGAATATAAAATTTGCAGTTTTGTTACTGTCTTAAACGATTTTCAATTATCTCGGTTTACTAAATGTCGTTTATGTTGGCGTATTATTCTAAAGCTTGTAAAAGATAGGCCGCCCTGTCTGAAGCAGGCGAAAATGTCAAAATTATGATTATTATGCCTAAAATTTATTCCTTATCTTTCTGGCCGTCTGCCGTAGATTTGGGCACAAAATTGGGACTTTTTCGGGGGTCGAAGGGAAAATCATCGTCGAAATGGCTTTGATTGTGTAAAAATTCCCCGTGAATTGATTATGATAATTGCGGTGGAAGTCGATTGGATTGTACTACCGACAGTCGGGGTTCGGAGTGAGGGGAAACCGGGAACGACGGGGAGCACACGTTCAGCTAATGCCTTCCCGGGCAGACCTTGAAAATTCGTTCATTCGTGGGGTAAAGAAACTGCCAATTACGCTCATTTAAAACACATAAAGTGTTGCTTCTAGAATGTTCACAGAAAGACTCTATTTTTAGACCAACTTACGTAAGGCCAACGTTTGAAAAATTTATTCAGTCAAGAACAGCTTTGTCGAGCTACCTTTGTCGGTAGAGGTTCTATGGAAGGTGGGCAATTTTTAAACGAATGGGAAGCTATTCATATTTCGAAAATAGCATTGCTTGCTATCAGGATCAGTGTGGGGGTTATTAAGATTAACTAAATAATAAGTTTTTTTTTTATATTTAATTTATTTCTTAGCTAACTTATGTTAATTTATTATTTTGTGGTTTGACACTAACTTATCATCAATCCTACTTTTCCTAGAATTAAAGACTATAAATGGAATGTCCAAAATGAAAGAATATACTACTGATAATTTACAGAATAAAATAGCTTCCATCACTCATAAGGTTCCAAAAAGGTTTATTCTTGATGTCTATTAGTCTTGATTATTAGCATTTTTCTTCAGTTAAATATATGTATATATGTGTATAAACAAGGTCATCTTTATTTTGAAAATTTTAGTACTTAGATAGTACATTTCAAAATTGTTTGTTTATCTCTATAGGTTTTAGTTTCTTCGAATTCATTATAACAAACTTTTGATCTACAAACATTTTAGAATCATAAGAGGCGTACTATAGTACAATTTACTTTTGTAGTAATTACTGCGCAGTTACTATTTGAACCACGTGGAAAAAAAGGTAGTATAGACATTACAAACCGCTAAATGACTGCTCTTAAAAAACTTTCTTTATTCACTTAACAGGTGGATATAGGGGTTATAAATAGCCGTGACTCACACTCAGAACATTTATGAGACTCCATCTAATTCCCAACTAATATTTATAGTCGTGCTGGCGCTCTTTTAACTGATTCTAAGCATTTTTGCTGCAAACCAGCAATTGTTTAGCAAAGTAGTTCGCCTTGATCCAAAGACCAATCCCTCCTAAATCCATTTGTCGGGGTAAACAAAATTAAGTTTACCCACAACCACAACAAGGGGACAAGTGGGTAAGTGGGTGGCACGACAACTTAGAAAAAAAGGAAAAGGAAAAAGTTTTTCCATTTCGACACATTCTTCACAAAAATCAACAAGAGGAAAAAGTGGGAGAAAAACGAGAAAAACTACCAAAGCCGCAGCAGTGGCATGCCGGAGTGCTTACGAGCAACAAAATCGAAAAATAAAAGCCCCCCTTTCCCCTTCGATGCCCCTCCTCCCCACTTCGAGGTACACAGGTAAGCGAATGTGGCTAAAAATAGATTCGGATCGATAGGCTCAATGCCACGGCGATAGAAAAGAGGTTTAAAAATAACCTCCATGTCGGTCTGTGATGGGTTAATGGGCTCGGATTGGGGTAGCAACACACGCCCCGCCCCGCCCAACCTGCCGTTCCCTTGACTCATCGTTGTCGGGTCGCTTTGGCATGCTAATTTTCTTGGTGACCCTATCTTGCAATCGTCCAACCCCCTCCACCATCCCCGGGGGGTTAGTGCGGGTATGCACGAGAAACTTTTAGGGCTGCGGTACGGGTTGAAGAAGAATTGTGGGCTGAAATTAAAATAAAAATGGACGCCCAGCCTTCTGTGGGACTTAAGTTGCTTTGGTGGGATAGGCCAGGAGAGGAAGCCGTAAACTTGTCATTTCTCTGGGAATTTTCACCCACTTCCGCACAGCTGGCGGCGGCCACTGCTGCCAATGTCAGGCCAGTAATCACGTTGTGATTTGTCACATATTAAACGACCGCTGAACGAGTATCCGATGGAGCGATATCCACTGTGAGATTATTACGGCGTATTTTGGCGCAATTTCTTCATGAAAAATTTATTTATTTATACTATCGGGTACGCACTTACATACATGTATAGGTATATGAAACGTCAAACAATCGCAAATTTGAGGTAGACTTTATTTAATTTATTAACCAACGTGCATTCACGCCAAAATATATGCAAAACCTATGAATTTCTAAATAAATTCTTTGATCACTGATGTTCGTAAATTCTGTGATCCACTATTGATAACAGATATTTCAGAACATTTTTTGAAAGTAGCTCTTAAAATCTGAAATAGCCCAAATTTCGATTTTCCCAGAAGACAATTATTTTATAATGTATAGTGGGCCTTTTTAATATGGTTAAAAGAAAATCGAAACCAGGTTAATTTAGGATGACCCGTATAAAAGTTGTTTTTGCTTTAATTTCCCTCCCAATGTATATCTTCAATTATCCACATGTTCCAAATATAATTTCGCCTACCCTGTAATCTAAATATTTATGTATGTTTCTGGAAACACTTAAATCTTTGAATACCTAATTTTGAATCTAATTAAGCACACGCGTCCCAAAACAATTATCCTGAATAATTAGATATTAGAGTTAAATTTTTGGAATATATACCCCTATTTGATATTTTAATGTGTGTTAATTTACCTAAAATTGCTTTCAATTTTACTGGGAAGACGGGGATTTACTCAATTGCTTGTTTACCATCTATTTATATTCAAGAAATAAATAATATAATGAAGAAAACGATACCACTTATGGAAGTCCCTCATTTCCTGTAAATATAGGTATTGTCGAAAACATGGCATTTCATTCTCAGCGTGCACAATGTCGTTGCCCCAAAAAGCCAGTAAGTAATGGAATTCGATAGAATCTAAAACGCAGAAAGGCACAAATTGCCTATCCAATTACGGCTGAGTTATGATACTTCTGACAGTGCTGAAACTGCAATTAGAAACCTTCAAAATACCATCGGCCCCGGCCAAATGTACACACATGCCTAGCCCGCCGTTTCTATTTCTGGGCAAATCTACGAGGTATGCAAATGTTATTTCGCCTCAATTTGTATCGAAAGTTGATTTGCCCGCTAAAAATAGCCACCTGGAAAATTATGAACGACTATCACGTACCGAAGGTCTTATAAAACGTTTGAGAACAAGCAAAACTTTTAAGAGTGTTCACTATTTCGAACGTGGAATGTTTCAGTAGAAAAGCTCTAATAGGTGCAACGACATGAGTTCCAAATTATTTGCTTTGTACTGTTTTTGTTTACTTCAGGTGGATTAAACCCAGGATTGCGTAGCCCCCTGTAGGTTCGGAATGACCCAGAACGCCATTTATGTGCCCATGTTTTAATTGTTTGTTCCCGATTTAATTAACATTCGACCACCGTGTGTCAGCTATTTTTAGATCGAAATCGGCTTTGTGGCTCGTTTGACAATTTTCCTGACCATTTTACTACGTTTTGTCCCCCCTTCCTTGCCGTGTTCGGCTTCTACCTTTATTGTAGCTTGCTTGAGTCGCGTGGGTTTTTCCAATAACTTGAATTCGACATTGTCTAATGACACAGCCAAGTGGCAGTCTGTTGCAAGTCGTACGGCAACGACTAGGTCAATGTAGATGGAAACAGGAAGTTCCTCCTGGATTCGTTCATAATTTAAACGTTGCTTTTAAGGAATATATGAAGGGCACGTGGAAGTTAAGGAAGGTTTTTGATCCAATACCTACATATGTTACTCGTGTCCCTACTTTTCTACGATTGCCTATGTAATCGCGTGTCGCAATCGTTTATTTATTACCACCCAGCTTTCGCCAAGTAAATCTAAATATAGAAACTTGTTTAATCAAAGTAATTAGTAGTCGTAACTGAAACTGGTCGAGTGAGACAGTCTCGAAAAATATTCAATTCATTATATGACTTCAATAACTGTGTAAAAATTTCCGTTCTACCTTCCGGGTTTTAGTTTATAGAGAAATTGATTCGAAAAATTCCTCAAACGTGTTATAAACATAAAGTTAGAAGATGAAAATTGCCATGCTGACAAGCACGCATTTATAAATACTTTCAAATATTTGATATCGCTTGTTCGCAGAAAAGAAAAAAAATCAATGTTACACTATGCTATCATTCGATAACAAATAAATTTATTGCATTCAACTGGCCAACTTAATGTACAGTTCAATGTAATTTTGCGATTATGTTGCAAAAGCGAGAAATAAGCCTACTTGACTAGATAGCGTGTCATAAATTTTTATAAAAAGTTTTAATATGACTCTGCTTCAAGAGAGCGTTATTAAGTTATTTATAAAACTAAACCAAAAAACACGAAATATATAAATTTAACTTTTATTTTTCGCCGATAGATATGTTATCAAAATAACGATAATAAAATATTTTACGATACTGCTATAATTTTGTATTAGTAAAAAACAATGTTTCTATTTTGAGATTGATTGAAAGAGATATTTTTTAAGGTTGATTTGCATTTCTAAAAGAAGATTATAATATATTAGATAAGTAGGGGGTGATAAAACTTTAAAACTAAAATAAACATTGGTTGGATCTTAAAATAATATGAGTGACCTAAGAAACTTTCTTAATGTTTTTTATTTTGCTAATAAAACTGTAGACGAGTTTAATTACTACCATTATCGCTGATGATGTAGAAAAAATTTCTAATCTTTCCCTGTGCTGTTTTTGCACAAAATTAAAAATTTATTCATAAAATGAAAAGCAACAAAGGGGGTATAACCGCTCTGGTCTAAAACTAGATAATATTTTTGAAAACGCTGGATATCTAAAATAATCGATTATAAAAACCTATACTTTCATTCAAAATATTTTTAGAAAGAGTCAACGATAGGTTATGATTTAAATATTTCTAGAATATAAAATATGCAAGTTTCTAATGCATTTTTATATATGTATGAAAGAGTGTTTCATTGACTTATCATCAAAACCTATAAGAAACTTTCCGTTGACCTAGGAAAAATTAAAATTTGATACGATGCAAGGTCTCATATTACAAATAAAGGAAAATATCCGAAAATAAATTCTTTTTGGAATTTTCTTGTATTACAATTGAAAATCATAAACTTAATATATTTTCAGTTATTGGAATCTGGTCGATTATTATAACGTAACTAAGCGTTATTATGGCTCTATAAAGTTCTACTCGCACTTGTCCGTTTTTGATGATAGGATGAATTTATATCTGACTGCGTTTCGTGCTGCTTCGTTAAAAATTCCATTTTTATATTGCGTTTTTGATTGTTGATTGACGTAAAAATAAAATACAATAATTCCATTTTAATTTTAGCCTAGTTAAATCATTCGAAAAATTTTTCCATAACATCACAAACATCCGCCACGAAATCCAATTGCAAAACAACTCCTCATTTATCGTCTGATCTATTCCAAGAAAAAAGTGATCTGAACCGCAGAATCGTGACGAATATCTTCTTGACCACAACAACTTCAAACCGCCCACAGTTTCATTTGAATGCGACAGAAATTGTGTTTTATATAAAAGAGTATAAGAGTTCGGGACAATGCGCCCCGTCGGTCGGTTCAATGAACCGAAAAATCTTTTGGTGGGTAAAAGTCCACATTGCTCGACAATAGACAAAAACAATTAAATTCTTGAGACGTTGCATCGGCGGCGATGTCGATGTCGCGCGGTGCCCATGCAGTCGGCCGATGATTAAATTTAAGTCAATTTACGCACAACTACTTGAAGACTTCCTGGTAACCGTCTTCGAAGACACCAGCATCCCCCCAAAAAGGGAGCAAAAATTGACCGATTCCACTCATAACTAGCGCGATGTCGACCGATCTTCTGAGACACAGTCCAAGACGACAGTCGCGGGTTTAAGCGTCTTCGTTTAATTGAAGAGAGCGCGAATCGAACCGCCGAGAAAAGGCGCGGAAATAAATAAATTTAAGAAAAAAATAAATAAAATGTGGCATGCCTGGCGCTGTTTACAATTTAATCGACATGTAGGCTGGGATGAGGGGAGGGGATAAGGGGTGGGGGTTAAGTAGTGGGGAAAAGGGTAAATAGGGGCGATTCGACTCCGGATCGGGCGGGAGGAGACCCAAATAATTAGACTAAATTAAAAGGCTTAGTATATGCGCGTGGTTATTTGCCTTTGCATAAAGAGGCCACGAATTGAGTTCAAGTTGGAGGTTAGCCAAAAATAATCTCAAAAATGTCGGCGTTATCACTTTGTCGAGCTTGCCGACGATAATGGGTGTGTTTGTTCGTTTCCGAAGATCCCAGGGTTAATTGTTTAACTGGCCGGCGACAGTAGTCGTGGAAAAAGAAAAAAAGGTCGACGAGTGACGCCCGGTTTTAAGATGTTGCAAAAATTTCTTAAGAATGACCCACATTTCCCGGATGTTGATCCATTGACGCATTTCTACGCATTCATCTGAAGATTAACGATCCTCACCTTCCCACTAAGAAATGTTTTTATTATACAATCATTTTTTTCTTGCGATATTCGAACTGAATATAAAAAAATTGCTAAATCGACGTCATAGCCGTGATAAATTTCAATTACATCAAGATAACCTCGTTAGCAATCGCGACTGAGTTATTTTCGCAAACAGTGTAGAACTTTTCCAAGTTTAGATTTGCTGTTTGGACGTTTTTCATTTGCTCAACGCGGGCTTCAAACTGAGCTCTCTCGATTCCAGTTGCGTAATTTTCATAACCCGTCGTAAATGGGTATCTATTTCGAGCTGTGATTTGCTCGATTATAAAACAGGTTGCATTGATTTCGCGATAATTACCATAATATATCGCAGTTAACGCTGATCACTCTTATTAACATATGCTGTTGGCCTAGGTCACTGTTCTTTGATTTAGATACATGAACTTTGTTAGATATACCACACTTACTTACTGCAATTCGAAAATTTATGTTTTTAATGCCGATAAGTATTAAGATTGAGTTATGACTTTAATTAATTTTATTTTAGCCTTTTGAGACTTGATCTACTTTGGTAGCAACAAAAATAACTCGTTATCGGATTTAGTGATAATGAAATTTCACATTTTCCTTTATTTGTTTCAAATTTGTGAATTTCTAATCATTTCATTACTTGTTTAGATTCCTTCGATATTTTTATGGCTTAAAATATCGCTGTTAATACTTGTTTAAAAAGACTTTAAAATTATGATAACAGGAGAAATAGTGAATACTAAAAATAATATGTGCTATCCGATTACTGCTGATTATTTTAATTTTTTTTCTTCAAAATAGTATAGTATAATTACTTAAAATCATTAAAATTGAAGATATCAGCTCAAAATCAAAGAATTGATAGTAATCAAAATAGAATACATGAAAAATGTAAAATGTCTACTTTTAAAAAGGTGGCGAATGGTTAAAATATTTTATTCCATATTTATTTTGGTTTTCTAATAAAGTATTTAAAGGAAATAACTTTAAAGTATTCATATTGGAACAAAACGTATAGTAGTAAATTGAAAATTTTACAAACTACGAATGAGCGAAATTGCTGAAAAATTAATAAGTGGGAAGCTTCTGTCTCGGTTACATAGCGATAACCTGCTACTGTCAACAATTTCTCAGAAAACATCCAATTAACGATAAAATATAAAAGCGAGAGATGAAGAAAAGAAATGTATCAATAGAATCGTACCGGATCTCACCACCTGTGTATCTTCAAACAAAATTCAAAAGGAAAAGAAAAGATGTCTCGAAGATATCTGAAAAGCCTTGAATTCGTCGCATTTTCTCTCGTAATTTCCCCATAGTCCGCGCAGGGAGGCTTCCAGCTTTTAGCGAGTACTCACATAAATGCAAGTGCTAATTTTATAAATAGTAAAACGCTGCACTTGCATTTCTCCCAATTGGCCGCCTTTATTTATAGGCTGCACTTGTCGAATAGGTCGCTTTTTAGAGTGCGCTTCAATAGCTCTATTCTGATAATGACCTGATCGAAGAGACCTTATCAGTGCCGACCAAAGTGGAAGAGATATCCCACCATCACGGGCGACTTGTCTTATATAGTATTTATGGGCAATTAACGACATTGAATTACGCGTGTAAGCACCGAATTAGAAGACTTCCTTAAAACGTATGCCCGTAGTTAAGACGTCGCACTTACAATCTTAGTTTGGTCGGTGTCGCACTGAGCTTGATTAATTTCTCAGTGGTTATTCAATAGATTCCTGATAAAGCTGGTGACCGCAACCGCCGATTAATCGCTTTGCCACTTTGAGGCCTCAACCGGTGGAGCAACTCTAGAAAGCAAGACTGACGAAATTCTTATCGGGGGTTGCGTAAGTTTCGGAGTTTGTCTATCTTCCCTGATAGGAACGAATCTAAAATTAGTGACTGAAATTATCAAGTATTGAGGAATTTTTTTTTATCAGCAAAAAAAATCTGTTGATTTTCCATTCACTTAAAGGAATTTTCCGATATTTTTGTCGGCCAGCGGAAATTTTGCTATTATTGTATATATAATATATTTTGACGTTTAATGAAGAGCATGAACATATAGGGGGTTACCATGACGATGGGCCATTTTTGGAATTATCTTTCACTTGTTTATAGGTTTTTTGTTTTGATATTGCTTGTGACTAATAATTATGGAAATTTTGAATTTAGAAAATATTATCACGTTAAAAATTGCTGAAACACAGACATATTTTGAAACGTTTTTCGAGTTTATATGACATCACTCTTACTAAACCGTATATGTTTCTCGAAATAGTAGTTTTCTGAAACATTTCTATTTTCGAATTTGGAATTTACGAAAAAGTCATATCAGTCGCATGAGAATATAAAATAGATAGGTTATTTTAAAAATCCGTTAAGCCGGATATGGGATTTTCTTATTTTTGGCATTATTGAGTATTCAACAACATCGTTACAAATCATCTTTGACCTATTTACTTTACACTGGTTGGATCTTCTCTCCTTGGACATTTCTTTGTTCGTATTCCAATTTGAAATTTCGTTAAATAAACAGCCACTTTGTGACCTACATGAATTCTTGAAATTTTGAAAATGTTTTTCCAATCAAAAGGCGTCCTTCTCAGCGTTTTCATAGCCAATCTATAAAACAGAAAACTTGCGCAACCTTTGGCATGGAACGGTGTCCCGCAACGCCATCTGGTGACAGTGGTGGATCACAGCTTGTAAGCCCCAACTTCTTATAAATGGCGTGTGTCCATCAAGTTGATCATCGTTTTAACCGGCGTGAACATCGCACCAAAAACATGTTTCCCATTAAAATTGTCAAACAAACGTTTTCATAAATTTTCCTTATGCTCCTCGAAATTGGCGATGGTGCAGCGTTACGGGGAAACATATTCCGCATGAATTCCTCTGTCGAGAAGAGGGACATTTTTCTTATTCGAGGAGGAATTAAACAAGAGCATTCGAAGACAAATTTTTGTATTGAACATGCGCTGCTATAACTTCTGATTTCATTTTTTCCCATTCCGATGGGGAACATTTTCAATGGCCTTGAGCGTGGGCGCGGTTTGGCAATCAGAATTTCCGTTTCATAAAGTTTTTGCAAAATTTATGATTATTGCTGCTTTGATGCCCTCAAATATTTATCTTCGATGGGTGCATTAAATTTTCCACGAATTTTATGAAAATAGAACGAAGTTTACATGGAACCGTAAGAAATTAACTTACACGATCGAAGTGTTTAAAACATTTTGTGATTATTATAAATAGGTATAATTGAATAATCCTAGATCTTACAAACTTTGAAGTTTGTGCCCTAAAATTCGTTACTTAAATGTGCGTTAATGTCTATCTGCTAATTTATTTAGAGTTCCTTAGTTTGGTTTTTAAAAATTGAGGTTAAAATACGTATGTTTTCTTAGACCAACTTAATATTATATAAATTATTCATGTAGTTGACGAAAACTGGTTTGTTAAATGTGCAAATGAAAAAAATCCCTTTTAATAAAATCAACATCGATTTAAAACAAAAAAACCAAAAAAAAACTTTCAACGATCTTTAAAATGGTTCTTCGTATATTTCTTGTTTTAAAATTTGTACGTCAATCGATTTTTAATGAATGGCTTTGCTGTCGCTAAGTAAAGATTTTTTAATTTTACACATCTTAGGCAGGTGGAAATTAATAATTTTCTGCTAGAAACAATAAATTCAATAAATGTTAAGAAAACAGGTGGAAACCAAACCAACCATTCTCTAAAACTTATTTGGCAAAATTTGCAAGTTTTAATTCGTTTAATAATTTATAATTTTGGTAAACTTTCTGGAAGTAAAAAAAAATCGGTTACAAACTCTAAATTCAAGCATTTTAAATAAAGACGTCATACTTTTAATACATCTCTATTTTTCATTTTTATTATTAATATTCAATGAACGTTCATGCTTTTAACTTTAACTACTCCTAAATACAAAAGTAAAATATTAAGTAGCAGTTGCGTACTATTTCAAAGTTATTCATTGGACAAAGGTAAAATATCTAGTATTTTATTCCGATAATCGGCTTACGAACATATGCTCCATTGTCGAATAACCATTGTATTTCTAGACTCATAAAATTCTGTTTCAGAAGCCCCTGTTGTGGTTTTCCATTCAACACAGATTCACCAATTTACATATTTTGAGTCACCTTCAAAATGTTTAAATGTTTAATTAAACAAAGCCATGTCCTCGACATCTTTTACTCACACCTTAAAATCATATGTCATCACATTAGGTATAACCGAAAGTGTCAATCAAACATTGACTAAATTGTTACCATGCAAAAATTTGTGTCATGTATTTCGACAGATCCACGTAGTTCCGAAAGTCTTAACTCTTTATTTGTTTCGGTAAACAAATTCTGAAACTGATGGTTACTGTGAGTCTTTTATGATTTTCGATCTGGTGAAATAATACATAATTGTTGCAAATTATTGAATTATACCAAGTGCTACTTAATTAACTTTTTTAAAACATATGTTTTGTTTTTATGAAATGTTAAAATACTTACGTCTATCAATTTAATGAACATATGATATTTTCTGTATGTAGTGTAGTATATCTAACACTTTTGTATTTTAGTTGTTATAATTTTTTTTGATTTATGTTTTATAAAAATCTTACATCGAGTTATTTAATAATAAATTTATTTTTAAAACAATGTTTTTCACTTAATTATCGTAAGTAAATCCTTTGAAATTCAAAACAGCACATTTAAGTATTAAAGTTGCATAAAATCAGGCAGCAAACTTATACATTTTCAAATCTGAAAAATATAAAGATATGGTACACTCAAAAATTGATGACTTCACTCCACTTCATTAGATATTATTAGCAACGTACTGTTGATTCAGCAGCAACGCTAAGAACCAATCAAACATTCTCCTTAAGAATCTCACCTGGCGTTATGAAAGGTACTTTTATCCTATATTCATTTGTAGAGGTTCTAAGAAATGCTTTGATCCATCACCACGTTTATATTAATCTGTACAATGTTCAAGGCCGAAATCTGGAAGAACATGGATATTTTCGTGCCTCTACTTGATTTGTTAACCTTGACGAACATATTTTCCTGAAGATTTTTCAGGCATCTTGATGTGTCGAATTCAAAATCCTTCAATCTTGCTTAATCCTCTTAATTTGGCAAAGTTAAAAATATTTGTACTATATTATAATATGTATGGTGAATCGATGTATTCAAGTCAGCGAAATTAATTGCGCCTATAATAAAGAAACATTGGATAGAGCCATCTTGTGACGAACCAAAAAGTAAAATCGTGTAATCCGCAGCCTATCTATCTGAAGACTGTATAATAACTTCTCATGAGTGGGTTGGTTATTAAATTTAAAACTCTCCCACATATTCATAACACATGAAAGACACACATCAAACTTGCAGGTTATAGAATTTTAAAATCGCCTGTTTTTTATCTCATACAGCACGTGTCGAAGGATAGCACCTCGACTAAAAGATATTTGTTCAGCTTGCTCAGCTACTTCTTGCAGAAAACGTCTGGAGACATTAAAATTTCACGTTACCCATTGTACAAATCGTAATAATTTATCAGTTGGTGTCCATTATTCACGGGTATCGATCGAGTTGAACAAGTGGAAAATTGTAAAATATAAAGAAAAATGTTCGAACAGCTAATGAAGCAGCTCTACCTAGAGAAATTGATAAGAGGTGCGTTTTAATAGTACACTATCATTTTGGGATTATTGTGCGTTTTAAAATAAATCATACGTCATACATTTTCAAACTATCCAAGCTTTATGGTTTCGTAAATCCACTGTGAAATTCGTGCTTGTTCGAAAGTGAAAAAAATCTATACGAACAAAATTTACGAAATCTTCCAAGAATTCAGATCAATCCAGAATTTGCGTCTTAAGAAGTGCTCAAATACAGGTGTTTTGCAGGACTGAGAAAATTGTATTGTTGTTCGTTGTTCTACACAGTTACACATTTACTTTGTGATAAATGAAATGATAATATGGGGAGTGTGTCTAAAGTGTTATCGTTACGGTCATGCCAACGTCATCTGGTTTAATTAAACTTTGATGAAAAATAACAAATTATTATCTGCGTATATCTATTGTTCTAGATTCGAAATTTTGTTTTCGTATTTAATCAAATATTAAAAACAAATTCTAATTTATTCTTCACATTCTTATGATTCCGCAATTAAGTATATTATATGAAATACTTAGATAAAATTATAATAGTAGTGGAATTCAGTACAGAAATAAATATATATATAATAAATACGTGTATGTGACTAATAAGAATTTTTGGACATATGTTCAACAATAATGATAAGAAAATTCATACCTGAATTATATTGATAATAAAATATAGTTTTTGACCCAAATTTAACAAACTTATTATCAAATCATATTCAATCAAAAAGTTGATGATACTTAACCTCAAAAAAAGATAGTCAGAAAATACAGGGTGTGGTCTGTTTATCAATAGTTATGATAGGTCCGAAATTTAAAAAATACTACAATCTCAAAACACAAAAATTTTATACAAATTAACTATTCTAAAATCAAATTATGAGTATAATATCTCGAATAGTAATTGATATATACGACAAAATTCAACTTACAATTTAGAATGGCGTCTAAATCATAAATAGAATGAATTCAACGATGAGTACAATATGATAAAGAAAATTTCGCCCTCTACATGGCCTTGTATTTTTTAATGTTAAATTCTGAATTCTTGCGAATAAACCATGTATGGAATATGCTTAGATCTTTTGGAATCATGTGGTAGTCGTTAGTATTTAAATGTGAAAAAATAATTTTTATATCGTTGGCGTGGATTAAAATTTAACAAGCAAACATAAAACGAATGATTACCTTGGAGGATAGATAAGTGAATTTCAGCGCTGAAATGGTATTGTTACCTTACTATTATTAATATGCTTCACAATATATTCAAGATATACTGGAAAACACAATTCAAGGAATTGCGCCCTCTATAGGAAATTATTAATATCTTGTTATTAATTATTTTTCTGTGAATGCGCCACCAATGAAATACCATGTTTAGATTTCTTTGAATTGCGTGGAAAGAATCATTTAATATTATTGTGATATTTATGAAACGTGCGAAAATATGTTCTTTTCACCATCCCACACCTAACACCTGTAACATTTTCTTCATAAAAGTTGGTTTTTGCAACAAACGAGTTCATATTTATAGCATCAATATTCCGATGCTCTATTATAAAAGTGAAAACATTGCAAAATATATATAAAACAAATAAATACACTACGACATTGTAACTAAAACAAAATGTTTTCTATTTCAGATATGGCCCGCGATTCAGCAGTCGGGCGGGACAGAATGATTGTGGTGCCCAGTACACTTTCAATAGACAATTCTGCGTCACATTCACCTGGGCAAGCGAGCGACATCAATCAACAGATTTTAGAGGTGAGTTTTTCAAATTGTTTTCTGCTTGAAACATTTTCATTTCAAAAATAGACCAACGTCCCTTCAGCTGTCTTCAACTGTCGCATTCAATTGTGAACCTGTAGATTGATATACATTTTAACCAATGCCGAAAGTAAATTAATAAAAGACAAAAATAAATTTTGTTGGCTGTCGGGCACACTTGTTATTTATTTATTTTATTTTATTTTATTTATTTTTTGTCTTCTTCGTTTTGCCATTTCCGGTACCAATTTAGAAATGAGAAGATGCTCTTTCCGTTCAAATTTAACAAAATTCTATTTTCGTTCGCAAAATTGCATCAAGTCTGGTGTTTTCTATTTTCTGACTGCATGTCGGTATGATGAATGAAGCAATCTTTGTCAGATTAGGCTGAGTGGCACGAGGTATTAGCGATTTAGATAATCTCAGTTGTACCTAACTCTTTTTAACGCTTTGAGGTAGTGATTTAGTTGGTTTAAGTAAAAATTTTGATTTTTATAACTTAGTGCTTGCAGACTTGCAGTTAGACATGGACTCAAATTCATTAAATTTTTATGTAAGTCTATATTTGAATTTCTGACAATAACTTTCATTACTGGTTCAGTATCAGTAATGCCTGCAGATTTAGATTATGATCGGTAATAATTTTTGTTGAAATAATAGTTTTTCAAAATTTGGATTAGGATAAATTTAGAATTAATTTTGATTATTATTGAAATTACAAAGAAAAAAAAACTATAACTGTGAAATTTGAAAATTTCAAATATGGATTAATTTGTTGCCAAATTTTAAGATTTTAGATCAACGGATAGTACGCTATAGGTTTTGACTATCATTTAGTGAGTCAGACTGTCAGTATTAAAATATGCTTTTAAAAGTCGTATTTTTTTATTATATTCATTTAGAAACTTGAATTTACAGGACTGTGATAAGTTCATGGACTTTAGCATGTAATATTTATTTTAACTAGATAGCCGTTACTGAAAAAAAGGGTCTTGATAGATTTTAAGAATCGAAAATAATATATATCGATACTAAAATGCTCTATTCTATAATATAAAAGGAAGGTCTTCAGATATTATACATATCTTGCACAATCAAAATATAATCTAGTAAGTAATTTGCTGGAGCCCTACGGCGTCCTGTTTTCTTCCCAACACGGAAGTCGTAGACAATCTAAACATGAGGGATTATCATGTAAATTCGTTTAACCATCTTGCCTGAAGCAAGTTTTAGGTTTCCAGTTTGAGGTCCCGCATAAATCGATCTGAGGAGCGTACAAATCGGATGGCCAGGAAAATCATGCGAAAAATAAGTCCTAAAAGAATCTTTGAAGCTGTTCCATGTGGGCGATCGTAATATGCATGCCGCAACGCAACGCGACCGCAAAAAGGCGATTCGACGCGATTCACACCGTCGCCGGACCACACCCCGCCAAACTGCCGCAACCGTGAACATTTGGTGTGAGCAATTTATTTTTCCCTGCGACCGCAACCGCGCGATCTCTGTCCCGCGGAAAATGAATAACGAGCGGTCGGCGGCGGCGCACGGGTGTCTGCGCGGTCGGACCGCGAAGTCGCAACCAAGTTGACATATGAATGGGGAAGAAACCGGGAAGAAAGGGGCTCCCCCAGATCGGGGCGATCTACGTGATCGCGCCGCCCGCCACCGCCGGGAAGCACACCTGTTGAGCATACCTGGCGAAACCCGCGAACTTCTTCGTAATTACATGCAAACGGTAATTATTGGCCGGCCGTGCAAATCGCGTAAAATTCCGCGGGCGGCCGCGCATTAAGATGTCGCTGGATACCTGCTCTGCAGCAATTAGCTTGGCACGGATCCAGCAGGGATGAAGATCACCGGATCGAGCCCCACGGCGATCTCGCGGACGTCACCTCTTTTAAAGCTGATTCACTTAATGCCACGATCCAAGATCCAAGTGGAGGATTCCCTTTTAGTATAAGACTGGCCTGCTTTTAGCATAATCAGATTATACATAGATGCGCATGCTAGCAGCTAAACATTGAGTTAGCATAGCTTGCTGGACCGATCGACTCACACTGTCCCGGAAGAGATTCATCCCGCCTATCTGGCGGGATCTCTGATTGATTGAGGTGGGATGGACGCCGTAGAGGTCGATGTTGATGATTTAGAAAGTTGCAATGTATGTAGCTACTTCTTATTTTTCTTTTCTTTTCCTTGCTGCGGAAAATTATGCTGCGGGCATGACTCATGATAATCTGCATACATGACAAACTCATTAACATGCGAAGAGCGCATGGCGCATGTATAAATTTTCTGCATCGCGGAGGTACGCTCGTGGACATAATTTTGAGCACATGGACTTTGAAAAATTGTCATTTGTTTTTCTTTCTAATTTGAATTATGGTGAGCACGCATGTTAACTTTCTTAGTAATGTTTACGGTGAGTAATTTGACACCAAATGGGAAGTCCATGGGCTTACGTAAGGCTTATCGCGATTTATGAGGTATTAAAAATAAAATCGTGCTACGCTTAGACAATGACAATCTATAAAATCTAGTAAATGGTTTTGCTGCAGATTTATGTATTTCTTCAAACTTTGAACAGTCCAAAATTGTTGCCATGTAATGCAAAATTTGAAACTTATGAAAATGAAATATAATTTATTTTTAGTTTACTTAAATAAACTCATTCTAAATTTAGGCACGATTTTGAGATCTGATAAAAATAGTAACTTTCGAACTTCTTAAACTTTTACAAGATAAGAAAAAATTGGTGGGCCACTGAGCGATTGAAATTTAATACATAAATCTAATAATAATTCTATTATCAAAATTATTAAAAATAACCCAAAGACATAAATGTTTGCAACTGCTTATAAAGTTGATCAAAAACTTAAGTATTTTGTCGCTTTTCTTCAGAACCTCACGGAGTAATGGGTAGTCATAAAAAAATTTAAATGAAAGGTTTATATAAGTAAGTTTTTTTATCCCACACTGAAATTTCATAAAAATCAGTAATAATGGGTTTATGAGTACGGTGATTTTAAATTTAGAGTATTCAAATAAAGTCCTTTAATTTTGTAATTATTATGTATGGTCATTCGAAAGGTAAAACTGAAAGAGAATTGTGAAAAAAAATTATAATTGAAAATTATAAGATTAGAATCAATATTTTTAAATTTAAATATTGCAAGAGTGTTATTTTCTATCAAAATCACTTGAAGTTAAAATTTTAGAACTCAGTTCAGTTCTCAAAAACTCAAAAAATATCTTAGATAAACCCCTTTTTAAAATATATAACGAAACTTCTCTAAAAGAATACACTATTTGAATCCACTTGGTTCTTAAAATAACGATTCAGTGATTCTTAGAAATGTGATATGGCGTCAAATTCGAATTCAATATGCAAAATCGTATCAATAACTTTGTATTAATTAGTTATTATAGTGTCATACATACATATTTCCGGGGTATTTTACGCGAGACATCGACTTTGCGAATACTTATGAAAAATGCTTTAATATTTATATAAAAAATGAAAAGTGAAAAAGAAATCACATTGCTTACTAAATGTAAATACTAACACAAATAGACGGATCATGAACTTAGTACTTTATGATAATTTTTAAAACAAGCGATGGGATCGTAACCTTTGCAAAACAAGTTTTCTAAAATTGATCTAATAAAAAGTCTGTTCTATTTAACTCTGTCGTGGAGCAGTAGAAGAGTATGGGAAAAAAAGGAATTAAAATAAGTGATCACTTTCTATTTGCAATTATAACTAAAATTGTGTCCTAACACTCTGCAAGACGTATGACCTTCTCGAATTCGGATATTAACCTTAGCACCCAATGACGACAGTGAGCTCTTTCGTCGGGCTTTTCTTTTTCATTGTGTAACAGGTGTGTGTTTCAAACACCTAAATATTTATTTACAAAGCATTGCGCCTCAATTTCGATGCGTAACAAAAACGTCGCGCAGCTTTTCGAAAAAAAAAACAGAATGAAAACATACATAATTCGAGTGACGTCATTTTTGGGAGATTGTGAGAAGTATCTCAAAATTAAGAACACATTTTCCATCGATTTCCTTTCATTCAAAGCTTTTATCTATAATTGTAGGATTTTTGCAAAATGTTGGCTGACATTTTTATGCGCAGGAAACATAAATTTATAATTTTAAAATAGAAGGAAATATTTTTTTTAATGCTTATGAGTTGTTAGCATGTTTGTACTGGTACACGTGTTTATAGATTTGGATATTTTTGTAAGGGTTCTTAATTTATAATACTACTACTTACGCATCAAAATAATGGTGCTTAATTTTCTTAATGAACTCTAATGGTTCATTTATATCTAGTATTTGATGTACTAATAAATAAATTTATGTTGTAAATTATAGTTTGAGCGTGGGTGATAATACAATTCTGACACTGCTTTCTTCTACTTGAGGAAATGCGGAATGTCTTAAATATTGCCAAAAGCAAAGAAATATTAAAAGTCGTTTTAAGTTAATTTATTGTTTCAATTAATTATGAAAGTGCACGTTTGCACTTAATCTTATAATGCTATTGCAAGCATTCAACTACATGTTGACATAATTTAACAAGAAAATAGTCGGATATCATCCAAGTAATTTATCTTAAAATCGGGTATTATACAATTGCAATTCATTAAAATTACATCTTCGAAAAGTCGAGGACTTTAATGTTCCCATACTTTTACAAATGATCCATCAATAGTTTTTGGCACAAGTGGTCCTCCTCTGAATGCGGTTAATCAGAGTATTTTCCCAAATGTTCATTAGTGATCAGCGTCATCCACGTCCCAGAGATAGCTGAATGCGTCAAGTTCAAGATCGAATTTGACGACAAAATCTTATTTTTGCCGCTTTACCGCCTCGTTGACGTCGCTAACATTTTCGCGTTGATTCTTTTTCCTCTGTCGATTTTCCCTAAACACATGTCGCGTGTTATAAGAAACGAATCGGCTGAGTTTTTCTTAAATATCTTCGCTAAATCTTAAGACAGGTGACGGAGAGAGGAGAAGCAATTGCGATTAAATTGCTTAAAGAAAACGTACGGCTAGCTAAAGGAGGTTGGGTGGGAAAAACCGCAGATAAAGGAGGAGATGGCAGCGGTCGATGTTTAATTTTAAAAAAATTTATTTTTAAAACCTCTTATAAAATGTGGGGAATAAATATCATCTTCTTTGGGGGTGATGTGTTAACGACCGATCAAGTACGCAGTTATTCTGGTTGGTATTAAATTGGGGTAATCATTGACGTCGCGGCAAAAAAGATAAATAAAGGAATTCTTCGAAATTATTTTCAAAATTCTTAAAATAGAGTCCGATGATCACAATAGGCTCATTTTATATCCCACGAGATCCGACATTAAAATTTATTTTTGGTAGTCCTATATTAAAAAAAATGGGAATTCTAGATCGGTGTCGTCGAGAACAATAAGAATAGAATATATATTGTATGTAAATATCGTAAAATAAGTTGTCATAAAATCAAGCAATTTATAAATATAACATTTTCAAAATTTTCCGCGAAGTAAATGTATAAATTGGACTCTATCAAACGAATTCCAAGAGTTATGCTTAACCAGAGAGAAAACCAAAATCTTAAAAATTAATAAAACTTTATTACGAATGTAAGTTTTATACAAAGTATTAAAGATATAGTATTCTATTTCAATACTCAATATACTTTTTGAATCATATTCTTCTCAAAAAGAAAATATCTCTATCTTTCTACTTACGTACTTCATCATAACTCATCCAAATATATTAAATATAAAAAATGTATATAAAACCAAAATCAAAAGTTTAAAGAATGAATACAACAACCAAATATAATCAGTCTCCATTTATTTTTCAGTTGAAAAAGGAACAAGAAATGCAAAAACAAATGCTATGGCATACCTTCCAGGAAAAAACTAAGCAACTGGAACTGCAGCATAAATTGGAACTTGAGCACAAATATCAGGTTGGTTATTAACAACTCGTCATACATATAAAAAGAAAAGAAAAATAAGTTAGTTATATGTCTTAAGAACCAAAGAAAAAAACAGGGATAATAACAAAACACATTTCGTATTATTACTTCTAATTAATTAACGAAATGTGTGATTCAAGTTATTGCCGATTTAGAAGACATCAAGAGTTTTCGTTTATAATTCATACTTGCAGCGGGAAATTACTTATCAGCTGAAAAAACGTTGGGAGAGATCATTTCTATATTGCAAAACAGAAATTAATAATGACAAAATTAATTATTAAATTTTATTCGGTATTACTACTGAGGGTAATACTTTTAAAAAATGAGTTTTGAAATGTTTAATAGAAAGTATCTCAAATTCAAATTTCCTACTGCATTTCTTTTATACTACATACTTGCTTTTTACTGATTGTTCAAAATATTGTTTTCACAATACAAACAAACAATAATAGATATTTCCATTCGTATGAAAAAACAAAATTCTAAATTAAACATCATTAAAATAATTACATATTCTGATTCTTATTAAAGCATTACCTCTGCATTTAACTCAGAGCATAAAATACTTTTCTTAATGGAGCATTATCGCACCTATAAGGTTTCAATTATTGTTTTCCTGTGATTCACTTATCAATTTCAATAATGGTTGAATTAAAGTGATGTTATCCACAGATTTTCCGATTCCATACACCTAATTGAATTTGTCGTTTGGACGTAATATGTCAGGTGACGTCAAGAAGGTGTATGACGACTCAAAGAATCGAATAAAAGCCACCTGCTTTTTGTGTAAGTTGGGAAATTTCGTACAGGAATAACGAACAATTTATTTCTTATGACGAAATCTCAAGAAATTTACGCAAGCAAATCACAAAGCCTTTAAAGGAAGTTTTACGTCAGCAAAGAAAATTCACGTCAAGGAAATTTCGCTGGTAATGGATAAAAATAGAAAATTAAAACAATGTCTCTCACAATCTGTGATGTAAGGAATATGATTGTCGATTATAATTTCCAGCAGTTGCCTTCATTAAAAGTCCTAATTTGAATATTCCATAGATTTGATTAAAGTATTTCAATCGTTGACAATTGGCTTGTTATAGACTCAGTTTCTATAGTACGGATGAGTACGGCTTCATCATTTTAATTAAAAATATTATATAAAAGCTTCCTTTGTCCGCGATATTAAAATGAACCTGCATAGAAATAATTTAAACAATGTCTGAAACTGAGTATCAAATCGAATTTAATTCATGGAAAAAATTAGCGTTCAAATTTTATTCGTGTAATAATAAAGTGATTTAAAAAGTCAGTTCGCAGCAAATCATAATCTCCATAAATGTATTAATGGGATAAGTTTTTAGATTTTGTTTTAAAATTGGGTACACAAAGAAACAAAATTATTTGAAATTGGTACACCTGAATAAAAAATATTAAGCTTCTAACAAAATAATATATTTTTTTAAGTGAATTACTAAACAATTTATTCGTTTTTTGGTATACATCATGTAGGTTTCATCCAAAATTCAGCTTTTATATTTAATTTTTTTATAATTTGAAAGATAAATTTACGTCATGCGGGCATTGTTTCAAAAGGGTATTGTCAAAATAATTGTATTTAAATCTTACAAATACGTGGTTTTTTCCTTCCGATCGATGATAATATTGTGTTATACGTTTATTTAATTGTTTTGTGTCCGATTTTGTCCTTGTATTAGCGTATCCTCAAAAAGACCTCTATCTACTTTCACCCTACTTTCATTAAAGTTTTAGGTAAAAAATAATTCCAGGATCGGATTCGACACCTTTTAAAATTATATATGTTAAGAAGAATTTTTTAAATTTTCTTCTGCAACATCGTCTTATAAGCTTCAAATTTATCTATTCTTTATATTTTGACTATACTATGTGCTTTGTGTGTTAATTACTATTTAAGTTAAGTTGTATAATTCAGGATTTTCTAAATTTAGCTAATATTTAATAATATGAATGTAGGTGATCTCACAGGCAATTTTAGAACGGAATTGGTTAGTAGACTTTTGATACCTGATGGTATTGGTAGCGAATTCATTCTTCATTCATCAGATTCTGGCGCTTTTCGGATAGATCGATTTTTTGATCCTGAATCCTGAAATTATTTCGGATATTCAATATCAAAATTATTCAGATACTTTGACACACTTGTTTGGAGCCCGACAGTAATCGAGTAATTTAAGATTACCAATTCATGCTCCAATTATAATTATTGATTTATAGTCTATACTCTAAATTCAAATAGTAGCAGTGCAAAACGTACCTTTAGCAAAATCTGTGTGATTTAAATTAAATAAAGCATTGGTTCGGATTGCGAACATAAATGTTTCTCTTAGTGATTGGGACTTCAATCAATCAATAGGGTATTATTGCAAATAAATAATAAATTCGTAAGCTGACTCGCCATATTTCAGAGAAATCGATTGTAATTAGAAATGAACTACGATCTAATATTTACGATTCGTTATATCGCAGCAGGGCAATTATTCCAGTTCGAGGATAATAACGTACAATAAAAGTATGAAGTACGAGAAAGTTCTTTTGTTATATGTTAGTCCTTTTTTCGGTATTTGGGTTAAATGCAGAGTTTGTGGCAAGATTTCTGAATAAAGAAACAGAAGAACCAGAGCAATATTCTTGTATTTTTCTTGAAACCGAACACTTTAAAAAAAGTTATGTAAAAGCCAACAAAACTCTTTATTCTTTCTGCTCCTTTTTGGTTTTTGTTTTTTTCTGTCAACAAATCCTTTAAACATTATCTGTAGTTTGTGGCGCATTCAAATGGCGTATTCCAGGAACTTCGTGAACAACGTCTCGCTGCCGAGGAGCAGCAGCAGCGTGAGCGGCGGGAACGTGAGGCGATGAAACGGAAGGAGAATTGCAGCGCAAATGCCAGCCCTGAAGTCAAGCAAATTCTAATGGTAATTTTTCAATCGATTAATAATTTCATTTCAATTTCAGTAAAAATGGAATTATTTGCAGAGTTTTCTCATGAACAAGAAGCAGGCTGCTTCATCGAACGGCTTGACAACGTCTTCACCTTATAGAAACAGGTAAGATAAACAATTTCTTTACTCTGTTTTCAACTTGAGAAAAAAAACATTTCAGTATTTAAGTAATCAATTGTTTTCCAAAAAACGCAAATTTATTTTCTTGATTATCGTAGACATCCCAAATTCTACATCGTGTTGAGAAAGAGAAAAATTTTGTAAACGGCGCAAAATGTTTCTTTTTCAAACGTAAATCGAAATGAAAAAGAATTTTTATAATTTGCATTCTTGAGATTTGTGTCGAATGAATGTTCAAATTCAATTCTATTTTGCTTATTTTAACTAACATTTGTATTATTATTTTTTGGAAATTTCAGGGGTGTTGTGAAAAGCTCATCGGGAGAATCTTTGCCAGCTGGGACCGTACCAAGTTCACATCCGTACAAAATACCGCCGCCTCCATCGATAGCAGCTAAATACGATTCCGACTTCCCTCTACGGAAGACAGGTAAAATGAAGTTCCAACAGAGAAATAGAGTTTGAAATTTGTCTTTACTTTTGAGTTTAAATACCTGAGAGTAGATGTTTTTTGCATGCTTGTTAATTGACAATATGCTATATTTATTATTTTAAAAAATTCAGATATTTTTGATTGAAGCAGCCAAAATCAAAAAATAATGAATTTTCTAAGAGGCAAATCACCTTTAGTTTTTTTAAAGGCTAGATGACCTCATAACAATCATTAACTTTTTCGCTGCATTGCGGTTTTTTTTTGTTTAATTGTTTTTTATATATATATATATATACATTATTTTATATTAATAATCACTTAATTTTGAGCAGTAAACTAAATGCATATTAACAACGAATATTAACAGAGGTGCAAAGTGGAAATGAACCTCATGGCATTGATCGCAATGTTTACGAACTAAATGCTGCGACTTTGAAAGTAATATTTTAATGGTTGCGTACTTTGCTCAGTACTAAATTTTATTGTGCGCACTAACGTCGGTCTTATGTTGTTTTTTTTTTTTTTAAATAGTGTACATATAAACGAATTGTAAATTAAGAGAAAAAAAATAGTTTTCTTTCGATTTGTATATTTTAAGAACTAGTAAAGAACAAGTAGAAGCTTTGAGTGCATTTTTATTTGTGTAAATTAAATAATGTATTTATTATACAGTTCTGTTTGTTATATCGAACAGCACTTTGTATTATTCTATTATTGTATAATTGATCACTATTAAATATTTTTATTCAATAATTTTTTAAAAACTAAAACGTATGTAAGGATTGTACTAAATATTGTTTACCATTTAATGAATTAAGATTGAAAAGATTCAAGATCTAAAACAAAAGCTTTAAGGGAAAAGAATATAAATTCCCTCATAAAAAAACAATATTGTTTTTAGAAAATTTGTTTATTTATGCAATAATAACAATAACATTTTTTAACCATAATAGACCTTCAACAGGTATTGGAGAGATAAATTTGTAGTTTGTTAAAGTAGGTAGATAATCCGCGGAATTAGGGAACAAGTCTTGTGTTCTTTTCGCGGTGTACGATGGCGTATTGTCCTGTTAAAACTTCTCCTCAACTTCGTCAAAGTGTTTTGTTTTCCATTCTTAAAACTGGACACTAATGTGTTAAAATGTTGTGATTGATATTTTTACTTATCTTCTTTTTAAGAAGTAAATGAAGTTTCTACTTAGCGTGATCCCATGCAGTGAAACACTTTCACTCTCTTCTCTTTAATTCTGGTGATGATTTAAATTAAACGAGAAAATGTTATTATGATGTTGTTGATTTACAGAAACTAGCTACCGTTTTAATAGAAAAATAAAAGTTTATTTTCTTGTTGAAAAAACTTAAGTGGTTTCTGTTGCTCATAAGGAATTTGAAATAAATTCTGCTCGAAAACAAATGACGCAAAATGTTGAGCTTTTTGTTTTATAACTTCTGTAACTCCAAAATGTTTAAGGAGATTACATCATAATATAAATTCTTTTATTTTCATATAACAAATAATAATTTAAAATGAAATTAAAATGCTAAACTTTAGCCTCTTACCTTATAAAAAAATCACTCTGTTTTTCGTGATTGATCACAATCTTTATAAGCCACTAGATGCAACAGTTCACTGCATTATTAATGTTGGGGTAATTTAAATAATGGACCATTAGTAAGCATTAATTTTTTTATTAACAAAAAATGTCGCTTCAAATTAACTCAAAATGGGATAAGACTAAATAACAAAAAATTTATTAGTAATAAATTACCTTAGTAGAAAAGATAAAACTGGCTTTTTCGTTGCATTTGCAATAAATAATGCGTCAAAATCCAATTTATTGTCTACAGCATAAAGTGAAGTAGAAATAAATTAAAAAGTGTTTTTGGTGTAATTATCTCAATATTTTTAAATATAATATTTTTATTTATCGAAAAACATGAAGCAAAATAACTATTAACTATTTATTCTGGTAAATCAGGTACTTCTTAATAATTTGTGATCGCGATAATTATTAATTCATTTCACTTAGAAAAACAAGACAGATTTGATCGGTTTCGAAAAATGTCATTCCTTTTTCTTTCCCCTGTAAAAGCTTATTTTTTTCTACGTAAAAGATTGACGACAATTTGTAGCAATGTGCAAAAATGAAATGGTTTTTCCACATTTCCTATAAACACATTTTTTGTCGTTAATTCATACATTCTTTAAAGAATAAAGCTATAGACGAAAATTGAGATACTCACTGCTTTGCAAAAAACTAGAAAATAAAAGTATTGTTAATTATTATTTAAAAAAGTAAATAAAGTAAACGTTGCAATTTGTTCAATTTTCATGTTCAGAAATTTAACACCACGACTTTTCACTAGGAGCACCAAAACTTCACAATGTTAAAAGACATTCTGTAAAAAAATTGAAGACTTGTCAAAAATGAGCATAAAAAATATGTATCACGGGGTAACTTACTCAAAAATGATGAGCTCTTTAATTTGTTTTAACAGCTGGTTTTAAAACAGTTGTGCACTTTTATTTAATTGTAAACGCTTTAGAAACTCGAATACATTTTTCTATTTACTTATTGCTGAATGAATGGTTTTTCTTTATAATTTCATTAAAATTTTAAATTCCTTTTGTCCGACATCCTCATTTAGATTTATTTTTTGAATGGTGACTACGGAAGGAAAAGAGCTAATGGTATATGCACCATATCAAATTTAATAAAGTATTTTTAAAGCGTAATTAATCTCCTAAGGAAATCAATTGTTACAACATTTTGCAAAAAAAAAAAAAGCGTACCAGATGGCATCCGGTTGAAATAACCTGGTTAGCATTTGCGCGTGATAACTAAAAACTGCGCAAATAAAAAGTAGCTGATGTAACAGGTGGCATATATTTCTTAAAAACATCACTATTTCCACGTGTTTAGGGATTGGTTAACAATTTTGCTACTAAGTAAATTTACAAGGTGGTGTTTGTTTTCCTAAATACAGGGAACACAGAACCCTAATTTTAATAATAGCTCAAAAGAAATTTTTTTGACTATATATTTAGGATTACATTCTGAATAAATAAATTTACTAAATAAATTAAACGCATAATTGATTTTTGATTCAGAATGTGATATAAAAATTACAGAGACAAATTAGCCACGTCGATTGTCTTTATTGGTTTTTTTTTTGTTTTTTTTTAACTTTAAAACTTCTTAATGTTAAAATTAAATTATCAATAGGTATAGACTATATTAGAGTAACAGTAAAATCCTTGCGTTTTATTAATTTTCAGAACTTGCATATTGTCTTAGTTTTTGACTTTAAATATAATATTATTTATAACCGCTCAAAGCTTCTAAAGGAAAATTATAAAGATTCAGAAAACATTCCCCACGCGCCTTCTAAAGTTTAATTTTTTGTTCTTTTTTTTTGTTACATTTTAAAAAATAAAGCAAAAATCCAAATTTGGAATTAAAAATTAAAAATCACAAAAATTTAAATTAAAAATAAAAATTGGAAAAATTGTAATGATCATCTTCAATGTTATGGCTACAGCATCGGAACCGAACTTGCTGAAGATACGTTTGAAACAGAGCGTGATTGAGCGTAAGGCTAGAATCGGTCCATTGGCAGCTCGTCGTCAAGAAAGGTTGTTGCAGGCTGCCCAAAGACGCCAACAAAAGCAGAATTCAGCCCTGGCAAGTACGTAAATAGTGCTAAGTCATAATTTTATCCTCTTTTTTTCATAACTTTTAAGTAGACATATTTCTCTCATTATATGCATAAGACATCCATTTGACACAATCATAAAAATACGTTTCCTCTATCTATCAGAAAAAAATAAAACTTTATTTTTTTTTGTTTTTTTTTTTTAAATTGTTTACTTCGAAATAGTATGAGGGAAATCGAAGCAAAACAAGAAATTATCTCAAAATATGTTGACATGAGTCTCTTTGATCTTTTCCTGATGGTTTTTTATTTATGCGCTAAAATCGGTGTCTAACCAGCCGATGAGAATGCTGTTGACGTACTTTTTGACTTAACCAACTGCAGTAACACTAACAGCTCTCTTAATTACTCTACTAATTAGACTACTAACGAGTATTAAAATTTTGAAAAGCCTCTAATAATCCTAACTAGCTGTGCGGAGTGTGTGTTGTGTTTTTGCGCGATTTTTTCTTCTTCTGTTTTTTATTTTTGGTTTTTTTTTGAAAATAAATGTTTTTACTGTTGCCAAATTTTGCATAGTTGAAATTTAGCATGTCAAAGTATTTTTAGATAAAATAAAAAAGAACACAAACAAGAATTTCTGTAGATTGCGCAAGCTTTCCGAATTTGTATACTCAAAAGAACTTGACCTTGCCACAATTTTTCAAATATATTAGAAAATCTTGCGACAATTTTGTCCGAACTTATGTTGTTTGGTCCGAGATTTCATCACTTTTAAATTTATTTTACGTTTAGATTGCACGAGTAGTACTCCAGATTCTGGGCCTAATTCACCTCCAGCACTTGCTGGTAGCCGAGGATCGCCAACTAGCGCCCCAATCCAGGAGGAGAATGAAGATCCACAGTACCAGGGCACCCGAAGTAGTATTAACGATCTTTCGCTATTCAGTTCGCCATCGATGCCGAACATTTCTCTGGGTCGTCCACATCTTCCCAACGCACATAGTCCAGCTGCTAATCTTGCAATGTTGACTGCATTACGTCAGCAGGCGGCCGCTCAGCCAATGGTTTCGTCCGGGGCGCCAACCTACTACAATCCCTTGCCCCCCATCGACCACGTTCCACCGCCGCCCGTGGCATCCGAGCAGCTGCCCCCGCAGGCGCACGCCGCTACCTCGATGTCTGTCGGCCATATTGTTGGACTGCCACAGGTACCGGTCTACGGCCAGCCAATCACGGACGCACAAGTCGCCCACGCTCGTCTCAATAAGCAGGGTCATCGACCTCTTGGAAGAACGCAATCAGCACCGTTGCCACTTGGACACCCTCACTTGCTCACTGGGACCGGTGCGGTCAACATAGTCCAGACACACTATGAGAATAGTGATGTAAGTATATAGTTATATAAAATGCTAAATAATACTAAGATTTTAAAAATAATGCCAAACCCTTCAATTTGATACCCATATGAAGAAGGTTATGTACTCCATTTTGGATTTTGGAGGTCCGCCATTTTGAATTTGTAATAAGACTAACTTTAGTCCGCGTCTTCTCTCGCGCTGAGCGTTGATGAGTACGTGACTCAGGACTTTTTATTTATATAGATTGTTGCATTATTATTGAATTATTTAATCTAACTAAAATATGTATGTAAATTTGGTATATTTATGTTTAAACATAAAAAATGAAATTGCCAAGAAAAATATTTTTTCTAAACTTTTGTTGAATCCAAAATCTTCATCTAGGCTCTTTGGTAGATAATGTTATGAAATTTTGAAACTACTTAAACAACGTTTTCCACAAAAATCCACAAATATTTTTGTTTTAGGAAAATGTAAAAGAAAACCCTATTACTGAATACTCAGTTTAAATCTTGATATTTAACCCTAATTTCTCCAAACGCAGTCATTTTTAATAGGAATTCAAAATCACAGCTCATTTAGTTTTGTGAGTCGATTTAGTAGACCCCCATTGGCGGTCTCTGTTAGATTGTTTATAAGTTACTCTTTTAATATTGGGGATATTTAGATTTGATACAGTGAGTAGTAGATTAAATTAACAACTATTAAATTTCAGGCTGAAAGGCAGGCGTACGAGCAGCAGCACCACCTCCTCACCCAGAAAATCAGACAGACCGTGCTCACGCGAAGTGGTCGAGAGCCCCAACTGAAGGAGGAGGAGGCCGGCGAGGTGATCGATCTGACCGACAAGAAGCAGCCTCCGAAGACTGTCCTGACCAGCACTGTGATAACGAGCACGTCTCAGAGTATTCCGGAAGACGGGGGGCTCAGGCTCAGCCGGGACCAGGAGTACCTCCAGCAGCAGCGCGAACTCCTGTTCAAGCACTCCCTCCAAGTAAGTAGCGCGTCCTCCCAATCCTGACACTCACAAAATTAAATAAAAGTTTTTCCGCTTAGATGGACGCTCGCGGCTTGATCCGTCCCTTGTCTCGAACCCTATCCAGTCCCCTGGTTCACTTAGGACCCCATGGGTGCAACCAGATCCCAGACACCGGCCAATCCTCAGCCGAGCATATTCCGCCGGTGAACCTGACCGTCCCCCATCGACGCAACCTGACGGATAGTCCGCACAAAATCACGACGGGCCTGGCCTTCGACAGCTTGATGATGAAACACTCGTGCATCTGTGGCAACAACGCGTCACATCCTGAGCACAGCGGCCGGCTCCAGAGCGTCTGGGCGCGCCTGATCGAGACGGGCCTGGCGAACCGCTGCGACCGCCTGAGGTCCCGGAAGGCGACCCAGGAGGAGCTCCAGACCGTCCACACGGAGGCCCACGCGATGCTCTTCGGCTCGAATCAGCTCAACCGGCAGAAGCTGGAGGCTTCCCCGTCTGTGAGCTTCGTCAGACTATCCTGCGGGGGAGTAGGCGTCGACCTGGACACCACCTGGAATGAACACCACACCGCGGCCGCGGCTCGCATGGCCGCTGGCTGCGTCATCGACCTGGCGTTTAAAACGGCCAAGGGGGACATCAAAAACGGGTTCGCCGTTGTCCGTCCCCCAGGACACCACGCTGAGACAAACCTAGCCATGGGATTTTGCTTCTTCAATTCGGTGGCGATTGCCACTAAACTGCTGAGACAGAGACTGCCAGAGATACAGAAGATCTTAATTGTGGATTGGGTATGTCCTTCGGTATTTTTAGACTATTATCCTATTTTAAAAATATTCCTCTATCCTTCAGGATGTACACCACGGAAACGGAACGCAACAGGCCTTCTATGAGTGTCCCAACGTTCTCTACCTTTCTATTCATAGGCATGACGATGGAAATTTCTTTCCGGGAACCGGAGGTCCAACAGAGGTAAGGTCTAGTTTATTTAGAAATTTCAACTATAGACGAAGATGTGGCATCCTTATTAATAACAAAGCTGTTTAAGTTTAAACAAATTATAAACCATTCAACCGATTTTAATAAAATGTTGCACCTAGGAGATCACTGGTAAATTAAAAGCCAGATTTTGGTCTACTTGAATTTAAAATGTTTTCACGTGTTTTACTCATTCACGTTTGAACTATGAAGAGGTTTTTAAAATCCATTTCTGCATAACCACAACATATAGTGTTTCGATTAAAAATTCTCAGACCAAGATTTAAAGTACAATTTATAAATACCAAAAAAGTAACTCTTGAACCAAAATTTCTTTACTCTTTATAAGGTCTCGTAAAACAAAACTACCCTGCAATATTTAAAGAAATGAAAATCGTTCATCTATATGTAGTGCAATTGAGGATTTCGAATTCAGGCTACATTTTCAAAGCATTGCCATAAAATATTGGTTTTGTTATAAAAATAAATGGGAAAAACGTGTCCAATCATAAAAATATAACGATAATCGAAGAGCTTATAACGAATTCAAAATATCTTTCAGTGTGGCAGTGGTCCTGGAGTTGGTTTTAATGTGAACATCTCATGGTCAGGAGCCCTAAATCCTCCCTTAGGCGATGCCGAATATTTGGCAGCGTTCCGAACGGTTGTGATGCCCATCGCGAAGGAGTTCAACCCCGACATAGTGCTCGTATCGGCTGGTTTCGATGCGGCATCGGGACACCCAGCTCCCCTGGGTGGCTACTTGGTCTCCCCGGCCTGCTTTGGCTACATGACGAGGGAGCTGATGCAGCTGGCAGACGGACGGGTTATTTTAGCCCTGGAGGGTGGCTACGACCTCCCGGCTATTTGTGATTCAGCCCAGGAATGTGTGAAAGCCCTGCTCGGTGATGAGCCCGCTCAAATTTCCGATTCTGAACTATCACGGCCCCCTTGCCAGAACGCAATTGATACGCTCCAGAAGACTATCGCTATTCAGGTTTGGATTAATTTTATTGCTCCTTTAACTTTCGTTATTATGATCTTAACTATTTTCTAGATGTCCCATTGGCCATGTGTAAGGAGATTGGCTCATACTGTAAGCATGTCAGCTGTTCAGGCTGTAAAAATCGAAAGAGAAGAATCTGAGACTGTGACCGCAATGGCTGGTCTGTCAATGCAACCCCCGACTAGGTAAAATTTATTTTCGTTTTCTATCTTTTCATATTATTATTATTACAGTAATTAGTCTACTCAAATTGCGGTGGGCTATTTATTTAGATTTCCTTAATTAACCTGTATTTAGTATGCACATTTTCTTTAACAGGAGTAATCTCTCTCGGGAGGACTCTGAGGAGCCTATGGAACAAGATGAAACGAAATAAACATTTATTTTTTGGTATTTTTTCATAAATCCGGAAAATCGAATGGATAAACCGGAAACAAAAATTTGGTACTATAACGCGCATTCAAACAGTTCAAAACAGAGAAAAACTGATTAAACAGTGGTAAAAGCAGACATCTTCTTGGATATGAGCAACAGGGCGTTACTGCCTGCATATTTTGAAAAACTTTTGGAAGAAATACCAGAAGAAAAATAAAAAATAGTTGTTTTTTTTTTGTGAAATCCACTTCGGTGCCGCCATGGTTAGAGTGTGGCACCGCATCATCATCTCTTCAGCGAGTTTTGATTGAATAGCGCCGTCTCATCAAATGGTAAATTCACTTATAAAACGAGTTTTTGTACTATTTAGGATAATTGTTAAAGTTGAGTACATGAAGAGCAGTTCCAATGCAGCCAGAGATGTAAATTTTGTTTATTTATACTGAGGTACATATTTTTCATATATATATTATATATTTTTTACTGCTACTGCTACTTGGTAGTGTTACGCGTTAACGTATTTTGTCCACAGTTCAAAATTGTACACAAACGTTCTTTTTTTGTAAACTATCTAGTAAAATATTGTTGTATACAGAAATTCCTACTGTTTCAAGGAATTTATTTGGATAATTTAAGGAATTAGTAGAATTTAAGGTTTTTTTTTTCATTGTTAATATATTTAGGAGGAGTAAGTGTGCATGTGTCTGCTATCTTTTTAATGAAGAATTACTTCAGTTCTACGAATTTTTGTTTGGGATGTAATTTGGGTGGTAAATATTATTTTTATTATTATCACATTACGATTTTAAATAAACATAAGTTTCGATTATGCTGTAAATATTTTAATAAATTATAATTTACAAGAATTTAAACTATCTTCATATATGCAGTTTTGCAAGTTAAAAATAATTTGAATCATGAGATGCGCTCGAGTTGATCCAAATTATTTATGATTTACAAAAATAAACAAAATCTCTTTAGTTAAAAATTAATCAACAGGGAATAAAAATCGGGCAACAACTTCACAGTAACTTCGAAAATTTTTCTATGTGCATATCTGAATTTCGGCCTAAAAATTAGCATATGTGAATTTTTTAAGTAAAACAAAGTGATAAAACTCTGGGTCTTTATGGTTTACCCCTAATTTTGGTTATTGTAATTGAGCTGTAAGAAATCATAGAAATGATAACAAAATTGTATTTTTTGAATTTGGTTTTTATTTTTACTTATCCTAATAGAAATTATTATTGTTTTATAGAAATCCGCAACACTTAATACAATCATCATGCAGATTTTGGAGTTGTTGCAGCAAATTAAAAAAAAACTTCAGACAAAGTTAAGTAAATTAATAATGAATTATTCTTAAATTTGAGAAATAAATGACATTCAAAATACATCCCGCACAAAATCGAATGGGGCAAGAAATCATGTAAATAATTTGAAGAGGCAAATGATACACATGCTACAATTTTAATTGTAATGAAATTCCCCTTCTGGTAAGTGGGTACCTATTAATAAAGATATTTTCTTGTAAATGAATGTTTTGTTCTGTTAAAGAAAAACGAGGGTAGGTGTATATTTTTATCGAGAAACCCATTTGTTACTCCATGAAGAATGTGAGATTTTGTATAGTTTATGCAAAAAAGACGAAGAAGAAGAAAACAGTAAAAAAGCAGAAATGACACTTAAAACTTGCAAAAACCAAAATAATAGTATAAATAACAAAAAAAAATCGTTTTTTGTGTATTTGATATTCAATGAAATTGAAGTAAAAAATCTATCTGTCTAGTAATTAAGAACAATTTGAAGTAAAAGAATGAAGTAAATTTGTAAAATGATTCTTGTACATCTGAATAAAAATAAATTTGCATAGTCAGAGTAAATTCAATTTTTTGAAAGAATTAAAGCAAAATTTGCTGTTTTTTTTAGATGAAGAAATATAGTAATTTAAAATGAGATACCTTTGCAGAAAACCTTTTTGTATGTGCCCTTTAAGCACAACGATTTGTAGTAGACAAAATACATTTTGATGAAATTTAATTGATGTAATTTGACAAGAACAAAACAAGTGGTGTAGTGTGGTTTTATACACACAAAAACGAGAAAACAAAAATGGTAAATATATTTGTATTTTTTTTTTCTAATTTGTTAATACCATTAACAACTTAAGAAATAATTAAAATAAAAAATTTAAAAAAAAACTGAAGAAAAAATAAATAGTAAAGAGCCGAGGACATTTTGAAACTAAGACATATTCGCTTAGGAGAAATTTACACTTTACTGATAAAGAAGTAAACGTAAGAAAAAAGATATAAATTTATATTTATATATAACTGTGGTCTGATGTTTATATATACAAAATATTTATTAGTAAATAAAAATCATTGTGCAATTTTTTAAAAGACAGCCCTTTCTATTGCTATCTTTGCTTGTATCACTAATCAAAATTAATTTAACAAAATTCTTGCTGTGACAGTACATTCCATCATAAATAACTTTTAACCGTTTACCATCTTAAATTTTTGTGATTTCCATAACAATTTTTCATTTCCATTATTATTTTTAATTATTTAAAAGTAATATTAATTTTTAATTTCAGAGAATTGTGATTTCAGTTGAGTTACACTAAATTTTGTTTTTACCATTTTCGTTTATTTTGGTTTTGAGGAAATGTCGGTTTTATTAGCTAAGTCGATGACTTCTGATAAACGGTAAGTTTTCAAAAATACGACTAATAATTGCAAAATTAAGATACATGCGCCTGATTAACCAAAATTTACTTGATTTGAATAGAGCTTTAAAAAATTGTAGTCCCTGGCCTATTAAATGCAAGATAATCGATTCTTTGACATTCACTTCAACAGTGTAAAATTTTACTAAATTTTTGTATTTGATGCAAAAATCGTACCTATTTTAGGAATCTTGTTAATTATATGAATTATCGTCATGTATTGCTTTTAAATTTTTTTCTATAAAGATATAAATTTTCCACTATAAATTTAGTCAGAGATTTTTGAGCATTTGATTGGAAGCTTGCAAAATTTTTCATTAAATTAAATATTAATATTATTTATTCATTTATAAATTTCAGTAATTGAAATCGGATTTGTTCAAGATGAAATAAACGTAATATTATTAGAAGTAAAAGACGGTGTCTTTTAAAAAATTGTTACCACAATGAAACATTTTTCTGTGAAATGCAATACGAAAACAATAAATGAACACAAGAAAAGATATTCCTATTTTCCATATTTGTACCCGTCTTACATACAATTTACTAAGTACAAAAAAAAAATAAAATAAATGAAAATCCAATTTAATAAAATAATATATGACCGTTTAGACAAAATAATGTTTGGAAAAATAAAACCGGTTAAAGCCTATACGTAATAAAGTATAATATCAAATGTAAAAGAATTGCAGAGCATATTTATTGTAGCTAATAAAGCTTAAATAGTCTTCATATTCATACAGCATTATTAAAATCATAGAAATAACATAAAATTTTGCTCAAAATAGTGAAAATGAACAAGAGTATACCCTTTGAATTCTGTGAACAGTAAAACTTTGAATGGCAATTTTTGGAAAATTTGTGAAATGTTTATTAAATGACTAAGAATCCATTTGTGAAATTAAGAAATAGCTAGAAACATTTTAAATGTGAATATTTTGAGAAGAAAACAGAAAAAATACGATTTTTGAATGCATTAAGTGCAGGTAAATGAAAGAAGCACCTTTGTAGATTTTAAAAACGAATCTCTTCATTCAAACCCACAACACATAAAACAACAATTCTAAAAACATTGAAACATTGGATAAGTAATGAGTAAATAGTATCATTTATGGCTACACCCAAAGACAGGTATGTTTTATAATTCTCTCATTAAAAACTTAATTATATTGTTATTTTGGCGGTGGTAATATGTAATTAAACTATTTTGTTTGAAATAGCGTAATCCATGAAGAAGATCTTTTTAATTAAACAAACCTTTGAGTAGGTTAAATATCATTTGTTGATACAATATTTACTAAATTTTAAATAAAAATAAGAATTTAAAATCATAAAGACAATCCAACATAAAAATTGCTTCTTAGAACAAACTTCTTTATAACTGCATGAATTATCTTCATCCCCTAAGAGAATTAAATTTTTCAATTAAAATCGAGATAAATATTCATAAATTAATTTCCAATCTTTATACAAGACTTTTTATTTGAACATTTAATCCGCCCTTAATCTATTCCATCCATTGCTTATTTTCACATATTACTTAAGCATAAAAGATTAAATACATAACATGATCATAAAATGCGAAAATAATTACTTAAAACAATTATTTATCTAAGCGATTTGCCTGTAACAAATCTAAAATCTTATACACATATTTGAGAATTTGAAATAACAGCAGATGTAACACAAAAATTTATTGCAAAACTTTAAAAATCTGAAGGCGAACTAAACCGAATAAATAAAATGCTTTAAACAAAATCGCAACTATGTCAAAAGACGTGCAGTCAAAATATTTCTTGAATAGTAAAGAAAAAATAAATAAAATAAAGTAGTGAACTAATGAATAAATGTTGAGTGACCTTAATGTATACCAACGAAAAAGATTTGTATCATATATCGAAATTGTTTGGAAATTCATGGTGAGGATATTTATTTATATCTGGAAAAGAGAAGGATTATAATAATTAATATTTTTAAAAGAAAACTGAGCTCTTATCTTTCAGATATCATAGTGACATGAAAAGTATTAAAGAAAACTGAAAATTTGAGGCTTATTCATTTTTAATTTATACAGAACGTTTTTGATCTCATTTCCAGATATAAATAAAATTCAAAGTATTTTCAATTCCCGCTGAAAATAAGACTAAGGCTTAGCTTTGTTTTAAACAAAACAAAAATAAAATAAAAATGTGAAAAACCACATTCAAAATAAATTAGTTAGTAGAACTGAAAAAGGTATAACCCAAATTATTTATTACGACCTAAAAATAAAATAAAAAAGAGTAGAAAAAAAAAACATCTTTTGAAACCCAAAATTTGTTGGAAACGAAAGAATTAGAAAATATTTTGTACAATATTTACAAATTCACAAAAGAAGAAGAAGAAGAAGGAAGAAAACCAAAACTGTAGTAAAAAAAAATGTATGTTGCGTAAATTGTCTAACTTAATAAGTTCTAATTATTTTATTATTATTTTAAAATTAACAAACAGTGAATATTTTTAAGTATTATAGACAGAGTAAATCAGGTAATTTGAAATCCTACAACAATAGCAGAGAATGAAAGAATGAACGAACTCTGCAATTAAAATGTTGCTAAGAGTAAACAATTTGCACCTAATTGCTGATTATATGGAAATACAATGCAAAATAAAAAAGAAATATTTAATTTTACGTAAAATTTAATAAACGTGCAATGCATGCAGACGGCGCGGGTCGCTGTCGATCCTTTTATTATCGTTCTTTCTACTAATTTAGTTTTATCATAAATTATTAGTGTAGTTTGTTATTTTTATATTGGTGGTTAATGATATCTTTAAGTTGTTAAATTAAATGTAAAAGAAATTTTAATAAAATGGTAAGCGTTATTGTAACGGTATCTTTTGGCTGATCTTAAACCCAAATTCTATTTTATAAACAAACAAAAAATGATAAAGTTATTCAGTAAATTAAAGATTTTAGGTTATTTTAGACGGGAATTTAAATTATTAATATAAAAAGGTGTTCACAAACATTTATCGTGTTTTATCCGTAAATGTGCATCGGAAGCTTTAAATCCGCACCTTGAGCTTTGAAGATAAAGCCAAAGAGAAGCTTTATCTTGGATAAGTTCTGCCTGCACGCGAGCGTCCAGTCAGTTCAAAATGGTCTTTCTTGAAGACATGTGTCAAATTATGTCTTTGTTAAGATCTGCGATTATTGCGTTAAAATATTTATAAAGTTTATGGCAACAGGTGAAAAAGTGCGGAAAACTTAAACACATAAAATTAAACTGAAGTTTATAAGCTTTACTCGAAATATTCCAGGTGTTGAGTGAAACATAAACGAGAGGTGTCCGGTGCCTAAATGTGTCAAAAGATGGAAAATAGAAAAGCAAAATCATTTTTTCGGTAAGCACATATTGTATTCTAACTTTTCCTCGCATAATAAATAATTTAAAAATGACAAAGTAAAATCTTCGCGAAAAATTCTGTGCCCACATCAGCTTTGTTTACATTTTTTTAAGAGGTTATGGGACGCCACTTTTTGCGATTTCCCATAATAAAGACTGCGCAAAAAGGGATTTTTCGGAGGGGTTACCAAATTAAATTAAATTAAATTGAAAGCTTTAATTTGTCAATAACCAAATGAGATAAGCAATATAATAATTAAGATCAAATTGTTTAATATTAAATTCTGCGACTTTTTATTGAAGCAGCATTGGACTTTGTAGGAAAGCACAGCAGAAACCAGAATATTTTAGCTTCAGACCGAAATTTTGACTTGTGCTTTTGTGGAACACAAAATTTCGTTCAATTTTGTTATTCGAGACATCTTTAAATTGAAGCAGCTTTTTATCATTTGACCGAAAATTTGAATTGTACGTTTTCGGTAAAAAGTTCGAAAGATGGTGCATTTACATGATAGATAAATGCCCAAAAAGCACATTTTGCAAAGAAAAGCTTGAGTATATGAACTTTATTTAAATTTAGTTATATCGTAAAAGTAAATCGATTTAATGAAAATTTATTAATTATTTATACATAAATATTTTCTGTTGAGTGAGAAATTAATAATAAATAATAATAGTCGAAAAACACAAAACTACTTTAAAAATATCAATACATCGTGAAAATAGGCCTTTCGATACACCGATTGTTGTCTCCCTATTATTGCTATTTAATCTATATAAAAGATTTTCGAACTCAAAATAAACTTGTGAGAATACTTACATGAAAAATTAAAAAATTTTAGTTTTAACTTAAGTAATTAAATATATTAATCTCCTTCATCTTTACTTACATCCTCTGACTTGAAAATATTTATTTACCTTATAGAAATCTAAAAAAAAAAAGAAAAAACTGAGTTCCCTTTTACTGAAAAATTTAATAAGGATGAATTGGAGAATGCTGTCATAAAAATATTGAAAAATAAAATCGTTGGGTTTCGCTTCAATTTCGACGGAAGCGCTGGCAGGGAAACACAATTCTAACGAGATTTAACCCCCGCGCAGATGGAAACCCAGAGAATGTTCTGATTTTTGGTGGAATTCAATCAGTAAGTGTTCCTGGAATTTCCACATCCGGGAAATATTTTCTTGCTGGTTTTACCCCCGGCAGCATATATTCCTACAGGACACAGGGGGAGACCTTTGTGCTCCCGCAAAATTAATCCGCGAAGCATGAGGGTTCATATCTAAAGAGCATTTCGCCGCCAGTAAATAACGCCCAAAATTTCTTGAGTTTTATCTAATGAAATTTCACAACGATTTACTAGAGGCTTCCGCAATTCGAGGGCGGCGGAGGCCATCCTGAAATATTAAAAGTGAAAATTATCGCTCATAACGCAGTCATAATAGCAGCAGGAAGCTCGTTATGGGATGTTAAGCCCTGGAAATTTATATTTCGACGAATTAGGGAAGGGTTCCGCCTTTCCGCGAAAAATTGCACCTTTCGTGTTTTGGCAGAGTTTCACAAACTCCAGAACGAAAAACTTACTTCATCCCCTCGCTGGTCCATTAACTTTTTATTGCGGAATTAATTTGTCGAATTTCGACTCGAGGACACCGGCGAAAGGAAAGGGGGACCAAAAGTGGTGGTGAGCACCGAAGTGGCTTTTGGATTGCTCCCTCAGGAGGCGGGGTGACTGAAGTGTCCTTGGAGACAACTTTCTCCAGATCATGAATAGAAGAAGTTGTTATTAAATGAAATGCGACAGTGTTATATGCAAATTGCCATCGGCCACTGGAAGGGCTTCCTGAGAGCATCTGCTGGTGCTCGGATCCTTGATGACCAGCCGTCTCACACCTTGGCCCGCAATATTGTCAAGTCGGGTTCAAGATTCTGTGAAGGCGTTCAAGGTAAAAAAAAAACGCCCTGAAGGACACCCATAGATCAAATACTCGTCCTTTGGCACTTCAAGCACTCTGCACCAGCAATGGAGGTGAAAGAGCTCAAGGAAGAAAGGAACGAGATCAGATTTTTATAATTCATATTATGCCCATGTCCTCCATGTTCTCATCATTTATAGGAATTCTAAAAATCTAACGAGCCGAAGTTCAAGCAGGACTCGAATCTACGGCTTTTGAACTTGCACTCCTAGAGAATTTTCTGATAAACTGCAGAAAATTTAAAATTTTTATCTGTTACAATATGTTGATTCAAACATTTATAATTAATTCTACTGCTAATCTAAAATGCTACATACAATTTTCTTTACTTTTGATTAAAACTGTCTAGTTTCTGAGGATATTTTAACTCACTTACGCTTGCAAATGAACTACTTTTAATAATTTTCATCAAAAATTCTTTACAAAATTCTAAAAGTATTAGCAGATCAACTTTTCGGATTTAAATTAAAAATATACCCTCTTATGCCAAGAATTTGGCTAGAATTTTTGTTAAAAATTTATTAACCTCTTTAGGGATCAATTTTTTAAAGTTGGAAGAAATGTTTTAATGATTCATTTGATTATTATAAGTAAGAAAAATTTGTGGAAAACAATTAGTAAATATAGAAAAGGAAATTAACTTTACTTAATTTATTTGATAGTAAAGTGGCATTAGTAGAAAAGTAAAAGACTTAATTTTAAAAATTTCGGTTCTAAAATAAAACAATTGATTAAATTGTATATATTGAATATTTTCCCAGTATATTAAAAGTAAAATAAAATGGCATCCATGCTGTTTTTTCGATTTATTTTCGAAATATAATCTTGTCAGTAGTTCTTTAAAAGCATTTAGTTAATTTCCGAGTTAGAATAATTTTAATTTTTAAAAAAACTAAATGTATCCTGGAAGAGGTTAATTTAGCTGAACTAATGCCATTTTGAGATTATCTGAGCAAACAATTTTTGATATGGTAAAGTTACATACATAAAACGAAACCTAATCTTTAAAAATTATAAAATCATTGTGAAATTGTATTTAAAAAAATATTGATTGTTCCTAAATTTATGAATTTTTCTATGAAATTTTTAATTTAAGGTAACGAATTTTATCTCAAAAAAACTATACAAGCAAAAGACATAATCTGTCTTAAGAAAAGTATTTGAAGTTATTCAAATCATCAAAAACATTTGCAGCGTTAACTTAAAAGAGGATAATGAGTTCCAACACGGGTTTAAAAGCAGAATTCGGGCATATTAAAACCAGCTCACGTTCTTTTCGCAATCAAGGTTTTTTTTAAATTTAAACCTTATATTTGCAATCTATTTTTCAATATTTAACACTGCGTACAAGTCTTTGTTAAATCTGGGATTCATAAAGTCAACTTCACAGAAAATCGCTTATGCTTAGATAGTTTATATAGAATTGATATTAAATCGTAAAGAACGTAAATTAAGAATAAGAGATAAAAAATTACTTTAAAGGATAATTGCAAAGAACCCGATATAAATCGTCCCTTTTACCATGTTTGCTAATGTTCTTATTATGCAGCTAAGGCAATATTTACCTAAGTACATAATAAAAGAAAGTTAAAAAAACTTGCAACCTGATTACGGCTAAAACTGTCTTTAAAAGAGAGTAAGGATATAATCCAAGCAATCCAAATTGCACTTTCTCTTTAAAGTACTACAAATAATTTAATTTACGCAAAAAACCCCACTCCAGAAGCCGTAATTTAGCAAATCATTTGTGTGGATATGTAGGTATTTTATTTTGCCTTAGCTGCGTAATAAAAAACTTAGCAAAAATCGTAAAAACTCCCGATTTATTCCGGGTTTTTTACAATTTGCAAGTTTATTTAACTTCGATGAAAGTTGTGGGTCGTTATATACCCAATATTCATCGCCCTCCCCACGAGCTGTTCCGCGACAAAATGTCGTACAACTATTCATCTCGAGATGAATTCAGCCTTCTCTCCAAATGTCAGTCGACTTTACGCAACATATCTGGCAACGCCATCGAAGTCGGCTGAGATTCTCTCCCATCGACGTTGGACTTCCCTCGTCGGGCAGGCCGAGCTTCAGTCGGTCGCGTGGTCTGCAAGTGGCGGGTGTCTCCACAGCGCTTGCGAGTGTCCTCAATGTGCTCGGTCGGAATAAAAATAATATTGAGGTAATCCTTGTGCATTTTATGTGTTGGGTTTATGTTTCACCCCAAAAACCAAAGTAATTGCACATTCACCTAAATAAGTGATATCCTAAAATTATTTATTTGAAGACTGTGTACAATTTATTTGGTATTCTGCTGCTAAAACTGCAATTAACTCTTTGCCCAGTAGCTATTGTGAATTGTCAGGTTGCCGCTCATTGACTTGAATTTCTGTCCAGTGCCAGTGCATGCCGAGTAGTTCCTTAATCAATAATTTTCTTATTTATTTTTGAAAGGGAATATTTATATATAAAACATTTTTTATATCTTGCAGCAACCGGGGAAATTAAATTTACAAAATGGCCAAATTGTGAGTGGACCTGTTGCCCGGATGAATGTGAACAGCGACACGAATTTAGCTGAGGGTTATAACAAAAAAGTTATACTTAAAAGTAATAAGGCGTCAATATTTGATCACGCTCCTCTCGCGAAGATGATTCGGATGATGTGGCCGAATATGTTCCAGTCAAAGACGTTTACGACGATGAAGGTAACAAGGATCAAATGTACAGATTGCCACGCGATTGGACACTGAACAGACCGAAATGTACGCATCGTTGCGAAAAAGAACAAGGTAAGTGTTTTTGAAATTAAGAGGTATTTACTAATGTTAGATGATAACATTTAGACTCGTAGATACTCTTAGGTTTAATAATTTTGTAATTCAAAAAAATTTGTTTGCTGTAAGGATAAAAAAGGTTTTTGACTCTATTTCGGTTTTCAGAATACTCGGAATCGGACAGCGATACGAGGGGTAGTACGAGGTAAACCGGAAGCTCCAGACCCACAACAGGATCCGGAAGAACCGCAACGGAATCCCCGTCCAGTCACCGAAAGTTTGCAAATAAAGTTTCTAAAGTAAGTCCCCCAGAAATCCCCTTGCACTACCAAAAACTAAAAGCCATGGAACTCTCCTACTGTAATTTCTTGAATTAATTTAATTATTTAATAAAAAGAATATAATTCCGCAGTTTGGGGTCATATCCAACACCGCTGGCGAAAACGATCGCAAAAGTCCTGGAAGGAAGAAGGAAAATCAGAAAAGAGGCGGCGGGCTAAGGACGAGCAGGCGAAACTTCAGGATAACGAGCGCGAACAGGAGAGGAGGACGAGGAGGAAATCGAAGCAGGGCAGCAAGGGATCTTCGGGCACCAGTGAGAATTGTCAGCTTTTTAACACTAAAAAGTAAGTAAGAACAAACAAAATTCTGAAATAATCTGAAAAAATCAGCAGGCAAAAATCGGGAATTTCGGGTTGCTACTATTTATGGGCTCCTGTTGAATAACCCGGATTTTCAAACCTATTAGCGGCCGTTAACGGCCGCAAACGAGCTCAAAAATCCGGGATCTGTAACAGGAGCCCATAAATGGCAGCAAGCAAAAATCGGGAATTTCGGCCTGCTACGATTTATGGGCTCCTGTTGAAAAACCCGGATTTTCGAGCTCGTTAGCGGCCGTTTTCAGGTCCAAAAATCCGGGATCTGTAACAGGAGCCCATAAATGGCAGCAAGCAAAAATCGGGAATTTCGGGTTGCTACTATTTATGGGCTCCTGTTGAATAACCCGGATTTTCAAACCTATTAGCGGCCGTTAACGGCCTCAAACGAGCTCAAAAATCCGGGATCTGTAACAGGAGCCCATAAATGGCAGCAAGCAAAAATCGGGAATTTCGGCCTACTACGATTTATGGGCTCCTGTTGAAAAACCCGGATTTTCGAGCTCGTTAGCGGCCGTTTTCAGGTCAAAAAATCCGGGATCTGTAACAGGAGCCCATAAATGGCAGCAAGCAAAAATCGGGAATTTCGGCCTGCTACGATTTATGGGCTCCTGTTGAAAAACCCGGATTTTCGAGCTCGTTAGCGGCCGTTTTCAGGTCAAAAAATCCGGGATCTGTAACAGGAGCCCATAAATGGCAGCAAGCAAAAATCGGGAATTTCGGCCTGCTACGATTTATGGGCTCCTGTTGAAAAACCCGGATTTTCGAGCTCGTTAGCGGCCGTTTTCAGGTCCAAAAATCCGGGATCTGTAACAGGAGCCCATAAATGGCAGCAAGCAAAAATCGGGAATTTCGGCCTGCTACGATTTATGGGCTCCTGTTGAAAAACCCGGATTTTCGAGCTCGTTAGCGGCCGTTTTCAGGTCCAAAAATCCGGGATCTGTAACAGGAGCCCATAAATGGCAGCAAGCAAAAATCGGGAATTTCGGGTTGCTACTATTTATGGGCTCCTGTTGAATAACCCGGATTTTCAAACCTATTAGCGGCCGTTAACGGCCTCAAACGAGCTCAAAAATCCGGGATCTGTAACAGGAGCCCATAAATGGCAGCAAGCAAAAATCGGGAATTTCGGCCTACTACGATTTATGGGCTCCTGTTGAAAAACCCGGATTTTCGAGCTCGTTAGCGGCCGTTTTCAGGTCCAAAAATCCGGGATCTGTAACAGGAGCCCATAAATGGCAGCAAGCAAAAATCGGGAATTTCGGCCTGCTACGATTTATGGGCTCCTGTTGAAAAACCCGGATTTTCGAGCTCGTTAGCGGCCGTTTTCAGGTCCAAAAATCCGGGATCTGTAACAGGAGCCCATAAATGGCAGCAAGCAAAAATCGGGAATTTCGGCCTGCTACGATTTATGGGCTCCTGTTGAAAAACCCGGATTTTCGAGCTCGTTAGCGGCCGTTTTCAGGTCCAAAAATCCGGGATCTGTAACAGGAGCCCATAAATGGCAGCAAGCAAAAATCGGGAATTTCGGCCTGCTACGATTTATGGGCTCCTGTTGAAAAACCCGGATTTTCGAGCTCGTTAGCGGCCGTTTTCAGGTCCAAAAATCCGGGATCTGTAACAGGAGCCCATAAATGGCAGCAAGCAAAAATCGGGAATTTCGGGTTGCTACTATTTATGGGCTCCTGTTGAATAACCCGGATTTTCAAACCTATTAGCGGCCGTTAACGGCCTCAAACGAGCTCAAAAATCCGGGATCTGTAACAGGAGCCCATAAATGGCAGGAGGCAAAAATCGGGAATTTCGGCCTACTACGATTTATGGGCTCCTGTTCAATAACCCGGATTTTCGAGCTCGTTAGCGGCCGTTTTCAGGTCCAAAAATCCGGGATCTGTAACAGGAGCCCATAAATGGCAGCAAGCAAAAATCGGGAATTTCGGCCTGCTACGATTTATGGGCTCCTGTTGAAAAACCCGGATTTTCGAGCTCGTTAGCGGCCGTTTTCAGGTCCAAAAATCCGGGATCTGTAACAGGAGCCCATAAATGGCAGCAAGCAAAAATCGGGAATTTCGGCCTGCTACGATTTATGGGCTCCTGTTGAAAAACCCGGATTTTCGAGCTCGTTAGCGGCCGTTTTCAGGTCCAAAAATCCGGGATCTGTAACAGGAGCCCATAATTCGCAGCAGGCAAAAATCGGGAATTTCGGCCTGCTACGATTTATGGGCTCCTGTTGAAAAACCCGGATTTTCGAGCTCGTTAGCGGCCGTTTTCAGGTCCAAAAATCCGGGATCTGTAACAGGAGCCCATAAATGGCAGCAAGCAAAAATCGGGAATTTCGGCCTGCTACGATTTATGGGCTCCTGTTGAAAAACCCGGATTTTCGAGCTCGTTAGCGGCCGTTTTGAGGTTCAAAAATCCGGGATCTGTAACAGGAGCCCATAAATGGCAGCAAGCAAAAATCGGGAATTTCGGCCTACTACGATTTATGGGCTCCTGTTGAAAAACCCGGATTTTCGAGCTCGTTAGCGGCCGTTTTCAGGTCCAAAAATCCGGGATCTGTAACAGGAGCCCATAAATGGCAGCAAGCAAAAATCGGGAATTTCGGCCTGCTACGATTTATGGGCTCCTGTTGAAAAACCCGGATTTTCGAGCTCGTTAGCGGCCGTTTTCAGGTCCAAAAATCCGGGATCTGTAACAGGAGCCCATAAATGGCAGCAAGCAAAAATCGGGAATTTCGGCCTGCTACGATTTATGGGCTCCTGTTGAAAAACCCGGATTTTCGAGCTCGTTAGCGGCCGTTTTCAGGTCCAAAAATCCGGGATCTGTAACAGGAGCCCATAATTCGCAGCAGGCAAAAATCGGGAATTTCGGCCTGCTACGATTTATGGGCTCCTGTTGAAAAACCCGGATTTTCGAGCTCGTTAGCGGCCGTTTTCAGGTCCAAAAATCCGGGATCTGTAACAGGAGCCCATAAATGGCAGCAAGCAAAAATCGGGAATTTCGGCCTGCTACGATTTATGGGCTCCTGTTGAAAAACCCGGATTTTCGAGCTCGTTAGCGGCCGTTTTCAGGTCCAAAAATCCGGGATCTGTAACAGGAGCCCATAAATGGCAGCAAGCAAAAATCGGGAATTTCGGGTTGCTACTATTTATGGGCTCCTGTTGAATAACCCGGATTTTCAAACCTATTAGCGGCCGTTAACGGCCTCAAACGAGCTCAAAAATCCGGGATCTGTAACAGGAGCCCATAAATGGCAGCAAGCAAAAATCGGGAATTTCGGCCTACTACGATTTATGGGCTCCTGTTGAAAAACCCGGATTTTCGAGCTCGTTAGCGGCCGTTTTCAGGTCCAAAAATCCGGGATCTGTAACAGGAGCCCATAAATGGCAGCAAGCAAAAATCGGGAATTTCGGCCTGCTACGATTTATGGGCTCCTGTTGAAAAACCCGGATTTTCGAGCTCGTTAGCGGCCGTTTTCAGGTCCAAAAATCCGGGATCTGTAACAGGAGCCCATAAATGGCAGCAGGCAAAAATCGGGAATTTCGGCCTGCTACGATTTATGGGCTCCTGTTGAAAAACCCGGATTTTCGAGCTCGTTAGCGGCCGTTTTCAGGTCCAAAAATCCGGGATCTGTAACAGGAGCCCATAAATGGCAGCAAGCAAAAATCGGGAATTTCGGCCTGCTACGATTTATGGGCTCCTGTTGAAAAACCCGGATTTTCGAGCTCGTTAGCGGCCGTTTTCAGGTCCAAAAATCCGGGATCTGTAACAGGAGCCCATAAATGGCAGCAAGCAAAAATCGGGAATTTCGGCCTGCTACGATTTATGGGCTCCTGTTGAAAAACCCGGATTTTCGAGCTCGTTAGCGGCCGTTTTCAGGTCCAAAAATCCGGGATCTGTAACAGGAGCCCATAAATGGCAGCAAGCAAAAATCGGGAATTTCGGCCTGCTACGATTTATGGGCTCCTGTTGAAAAACCCGGATTTTCGAGCTCGTTAGCGGCCGTTTTCAGGTCCAAAAATCCGGGATCTGTAACAGGAGCCCATAAATGGCAGCAAGCAAAAATCGGGAATTTCGGCCTGCTACGATTTATGGGCTCCTGTTGAAAAACCCGGATTTTCGAGCTCGTTAGCGGCCGTTTTCAGGTCCAAAAATCCGGGATCTGTAACAGGAGCCCATAAATGGCAGCAAGCAAAAATCGGGAATTTCGGCCTGCTACGATTTATGGGCTCCTGTTGAAAAACCCGGATTTTCGAGCTCGTTAGCGGCCGTTTTCAGGTCCAAAAATCCGGGATCTGTAACAGGAGCCCATAAATGGCAGCAGGCAAAAATCGGGAATTTCGGCCTGCTACGATTTATGGGCTCCTGTTGAATAGCCCGGATTTTCGAGCTCGTTAGCGGCCGTTTTCAGGTCCAAAAATCCGGGATCTGTAACAGGAGCCCATAAATGGCAGCAAGCAAAAATCGGGAATTTCGGCCTGCTACGATTTATGGGCTCCTGTTGAAAAACCCGGATTTTCGAGCTCGTTAGCGGCCGTTTTCAGGTCCAAAAATCCGGGATCTGTAACAGGAGCCCATAAATGGCAGCAGGCAAAAATCGGGAATTTCGGCCTGCTACGATTTATGGGCTCCTGTTGAAAAACCCGGATTTTCGAGCTCGTTAGCGGCCGTTTTCAGGTCCAAAAATCCGGGATCTGTAACAGGAGCCCATAAATGGCAGCAAGCAAAAATCGGGAATTTCGGCCTGCTACGATTTATGGGCTCCTGTTGAAAAACCCGGATTTTCGAGCTCGTTAGCGGCCGTTTTCAGGTCCAAAAATCCGGGATCTGTAACAGGAGCCCATAAATGGCAGCAAGCAAAAATCGGGAATTTCGGCCTGCTACGATTTATGGGCTCCTGTTGAAAAACCCGGATTTTCGAGCTCGTTAGCGGCCGTTTTCAGGTCCAAAAATCCGGGATCTGTAACAGGAGCCCATAAACCGCAGCAGAGCAGGTCCCGGCCGAAAAAATCCCACAAAACCCGAGCCCGCGTTTTTCGCTTTTATCGAGTAAAGTCGAGAAAAGTACGATGATTTCAGTCTTGCCAACTGGGATTTCCCAATTTTAAAGGGAATTCTGGGTTTTGGGAACTAAATAAGAAACGCAAGAGCAATTTAAGTTCATAATAATTTTTATTTATTAATTTCGGCAAAATTATAAAAGTACTTTTACTTTCTTAAATTAATTGGTGCGTTCCGCTGGTCACTGCTGTTGTTTTTATCGCCGAAAACTCCTCAATCCGTCAGAAGATGAGGTGAAATTGGCTGCTTGTAGTCTTGAAGAGTTTTTGTAGTTGTTTTTTCTGTACTAAATAAATTACGGTTATAGTTTTTTAATTATTTTATTCTTCTTTTGTTTTTAGTTAAAACCGTCCGATGGAAGGAAGAACGCGGCGTTCGGCCTGTGATCGACTGAATTCGAAATCGCTGCCAGGAAATCAAAAACGCAGGGGCGTGGCTTAGACTGAGCCTTTCTTGACCGTGCGGAGGTGTGTTTCACTTCTTAGTTTTACTTTTTAAATTGCTTAATTTTTATTTTTCTCTAGGGCACGCGAAGGAGACGCAGCCCGAATTGGTCCTGGCACGGTTTGCGATCGGATTGTGACCCGATTAATGCCCAAGATTCCAGCCAGGATTGCCACCGGCCCGAGCCTACTGGTGCGACCGCAAGCTAGGCCTGGTAGCTGTCTTGGCTGGAATTTTAGGCATTAATCGGGTCACAATCCGATCGCGAACTGTGGCAGGCCCCGGACCCTTACCCGATGAAGGACCGACACCAGACTGCGTCGGGAAGTATGCGGACGTTGGATGAACTTCCTTCGTACATAACAACGCAGCAGAGGAGCCCCGAACTGTCAATTAGGATAAGTTGGCATAAGTCTTGTCAATTATATTTATTAATCTTGTTGTTATGTACAATTATCATTAGTTCTTCCTACGATTAAAAATCGTCTATATATATATATACAGCAACAAAAACGTCTTTTATTATATATATAGAACCGCAGGATTTTCTCTATATATATATAGAACCGCAGGATTTTCTCTATATATATATAGAAACGCCAGAAACGTCAATTTTAACATTGCGAGGGTCTAGCTTTAGAAAAAATTTACGATTTCGAGCGTCCGGGACAACGATGGTAATTTTAAGAAGGAAAACGCGGCGCAAGTGGACTCTCCCGAAATTCCAACGACGATTACACGTTTCGGGCCTCCCCGTCAGCAGCCGCGTCCAAGGCCTTTTTCTTCCAGGTGCTAATGCAAACGAGATGAAAAAGACCTTGGACGCGCCACTCACTCGCTGTTCGTCTTGATATTCCCCGTTTTAGCCGACGAGGAATATCAAGACAAAGTTAGAAATCTAAACCTAATAATACTAGCAATACTGTAAAATTACAATAAAGATGCTATGAACTAAGAATGCGCGTTTGACCTACAAGCAATCGGCGCTGCGCCACAAAAACCCCTCACAGCCCCTGCACTTTATCTTATTTACCCCTCGAAACCCCCCTGTACTTTATTTTATTTACCACTCAAAACCCCCTGTACTTCATTTTATTTAATGTTTTGATTTCCGCGCGAGTTAGTCACGGAAGCCCAAATATAAAGTACAGGGGCTTTGAGGGGTTCTTGTGGCGCAGCGCCGATTGCTTATAGATTAAATTTCCGACTAGCCTCTTACATACTATTATTACAGAAGTGCCTCGGGCGGTGCTAATTAGGGCGCCAGATTGTTGATCCACGACTTTCTCCAGTGGTTACGTCCGTACGTCCGTGCAGACGACGATCGTCGAGGCCGGCTGCTCGCTCTGGAGGTCGCAGAAGACGTCGCACTGGTTGTCCGTCGAGGAGGCCCGTCCCCCCGCAACAAATTCACGAATAGCAGCGGAGACCTAATTATCCTCTGGGATCTCTCCTTCGGGGGCTCGAATGCTCCAAAACCGCTCGTCGGGGTCCAGGCCGCAGAACGATATCACGTTGGCAGAATAGTGCTTCCTGAAAGATGACACAATTAAATGTTCAATTAGTTTAATTTAATTAGGAGGCACATTTATATGGTTTCAATTTTAAATAAAGAAATAATTAAACTAAAAGCTGAGTACTTAAATTGTCTTCCTTTTTTTTTGAACTATATAAAGTGCATCGAAATCATCAAGGATTACCTGAAGAATTTCTGTCTGGTGTTATCGGTCAAGTGAACTGCGGTCGGCGTTGGGAGCGGTTTGCTGGCGTACCGCTGACTGACCGCCTTTCGCACCGCCTCCTCGCCGCTTAGAGATTCGGTATCACATGACAATAATTGCAAGCCGCGTCCTGCATCAGCAGTTGCCGCCTCTGCGCTGGCGGGTGGATTTCGAGCGATTGAATATCCTACAATTGCAAATTAATTCAATTAAAACCTTCAGTAGAAAATTAAAAATGCGAGAAAAATTACCCTATCAGGAATGATCAGTCTGCGGGGGGCAGGGCTAGGGGCGCAATGGAGTGCTGGTAGACCGGAGCCGAAAGGGATGAGGAGCCGGGCTCATTGGCGCATCCCTTCAAGCGGACCCCTCGCGCCGCTGGGTCGACGAGGAGTGGCGCTCCAACTCATCTCCTGCAGGACTCCTCGCCTGGAGACGTCTATGCTGGACTCTTCCTCCTGGACTTCGGGTGCATCGATTTGGCCAAGTTACCTTTTTCCGTGGCTTTTAGTTTTGGGTAGTGCCAGGGGATTTCGTACCAAACGGTGGAACTTTCGGTGGCTGGACGGTTTGAAAATCCGGGTTATTGAACAGGAGCCCATAAATCGTAGTAGGCCGAAATTCCCGATTTTTGCCTCCTGCCATTTATGGGCTCCTGTTACAGATCCCGGATTTTTGAGCTCGTTTGAGGCCGTTAACGGCCGCTAATAGGTTTGAAAATCCGGGTTATTCAACAGGAGCCCATAAATAGTAGCAACCCGAAATTCCCGATTTTTGCCTGGTGATTTTTTCAGATTATTTCAGAATTTTGTCTGTTCTTACTTTTTTGTGTTAAAAAGCTGAACATTCTCACTGGTGCCCGAAGATCCCTTGCTGCCCCTGCTTCGATTTCCTCCTCGTCCTCTCCTTTTCGCGCTCGTTATCCTGAAGTTTCGCTTGCTCCTCCTTAGCCCGCCGCCTCTTTTCTGATTCTCCTTCTTCCTTCCAGGACTTTTGCGATCGTTTTCGCCAGCGGTGTTGGATAATACCCCAAGCTGCGGAATTATATTCTTTTTATTAAATAATTAAATTAATTCAAGAAATTACAGTAGGAGAGTTCCATGGCTTTTAGTTTTTGGTAGTGCAAGGGGATTTCTGGGGGACTTACTTTAGAAATTTTATTTGCAAACTTTCGGTGACTGGACGGGGATTCCGTTGCGTTTCTTCCGGATCCTGTTGTGGGTCTGGGGCTTCCGGTTTACCTTGTACTACCCCTCGTATCGCTGTCCGATTCCGAGTATTCTGAAAACCGAAATAGAGTCAAAAACCTTTTTTATCCTTGCAGCAAAGAAATTTTTTTGAATTACAAAATTATTAAACCTAAGAGTATCTACGAGTCTAAATGTTATCATCTAACATTAGTAAATACCTCTTAATTTCAAAAATAATTACCTTGTTCTTTTTCGCAACGATGCGTACATTTCGGTCTGTTCAATCGCGTGGCAATCTGTACATTTAATCGTTGTTACCTTCATCGTCGTAAACGTCTTTGACTAGAGCATATTCGGCCAGATCATCCGAATCATCTTCGCGAGAGGAGCGTTATCAAATATTGACGCTTTATTACTTTTAAGTATAACTTTTTTGTTATAACCCTCAGCTAAATTCGTGTCGCTGTTCACATTCATCCGGGCAACAGGTCCACTCACAATTTGGGCATTTTGTAAATTTAATTTCCCCGGTTGCTGCAAGATATAAAAAATGTTTTATATATAAATATTCCCTTTCAAAAATAAATAAGAAAATTATTGATTAAGGAACTACTCGGCATGCACTGGCACGGGACGGAAATTCAAGTCAATGAGCGGCAACCTGACAATTCACAATAGCTACTGGGCAAAGAGTTAATTGCAATTTTAGCAGCAGAATACCAAATAAATTGTACACTGTGTTCAAATAAATAATTTTAGAAAATCACTTATTTGCTTTAGCCGCGTGATCAGAAAATTACTACAAATGGTCGCAATTTACCGTTAGCGAAAGTGGCCTCGCCTGTGGCCGGAGGAAGCACGGGATGATTTCGAGCACAAAAATGATGGCACTGCAGGTTTTGAAGTGAAACATAAACCCAACACATAAAATGCACAAGGATTACCTCAATATTAATTTTATTCCGACCGAGCACATTGAGGACACTCGCAAGCGCTGTGGAGACACCCGCCACTTGCAGACCACGCGACCGACTGAAGCTCGGCCTGCCCGACGAGGGAAGTCCAACGTCGATGGGAGAGAATTTCAGCCGACTTCGATGGCGTTGCCAGATATGTTGCGCAAAGTCGACTGAGATTTGGAGAGAAGGCTGAATTCATCTTGTGATGAATAGTTGTACGACATTTTGTCGCGGAACAGCTCGTGGGGAGGGCGATGAATATTGGGTATATAACGACCCACAACTTTCATCCAACTTAAATAAACTTGCAAATTGTAAAAAACCCGGAATAAATCGGGAGTTGTTACGATTTTTGCTAATTTTTTTATTACGCAGCTCGAAATACCAACATATCCACCTAAACAAATAATTTGCTAAATTACGGCTTCCGGAATGGGGTTTTTTGCGTAAATTAAATTATTTGTAGTACCTTAAAGAGAAAGTGCAATTTGGATTGCTTGGATTATATCCTTACTCTCTTTTAAAGACAGTTTTAGCCGTAATCAGGTTGCAAGTTTTTTAACTTTCTTTTATTATGTACTTAGGTAAATATTGCCTTAGCTGCATTATAAGAAAATTAGCAGAAATGGTAAAAAGAAGGATTCTTTTCGGTTTTTTTGCAATTTTCCTTCAAAATTATTAAAAATGATTTATTTAATGCAAAAAAACCCACGATGCCTAACACTTAATTAGTTTATAAAACAAATTGTTTTATATGTTATATTAATTTTAACTCTATAATTAATTAATATTCTAATTATTAATAAGCAAAGATTTGAGTTGTTCATTGGTCAAATTGATTAGGTACACTTTTGAAAATTTCTGAATATTACTAGAATACTTACTTCCCCTGATACAAGCTTATCGTTTAATTTTGGAAACTAATTATGTTAGTAATTTCTTAAAATTATACTTTTATCAAAGTTTATTTAAATTTAAAAACAAAATTTTAAATCACGTATAGTATGTGTAGTTTGATCAGTGTTAACCTCCTGTCACTTTAAATAATTTTCTAATTAGTAATTCCTTCTACTCCTTCCGTTTCTTTGCCATATTCACTCCGTAATTTGCTTTTTTTTATCTTTTTATTAGATTGTTGTTTTTCTTTCTTTTGTTAATAATAATTTCCTCATAATATTTTTAAATACCTACATATATCAATTTAAATAATAAAAAGTGTAGTATAGTATAAGTACATATGTATATATGAAAAAGTGCCCTTAAATGTGCTATTGAAAAAAGAATTCATTTTTACTTATAATTAAGAAAATTAAGTGGTTTTCAAAGAGCGTTGAATAAAAGGTCAGTGGTTATCTTGTTAGCAGTAATCAACAAAAGCTACCCAAACTTTTAACTTTCAAAATTTCGTCGAATATGTAAAAAACTTTAAACTGTTTCAAGTTGATGTCACATTTCATGTTCGTTAAGAGCGTAACGCCGGAAAAGCATAATCCCTTTCTAACTACTCATTCCAATTAAATATTCCCAGAATTTGCAGGTGCTTTCTCGCAGTGACGGAACCCTGAGAGACGTGGGTGCCGAGACTCCTGGAACCGGGAGTGTATGAAGGAGGACATTCTTTACAATTTTGTTTGTGCATTCGCTCCTTGCGCTGGTCCCGCTCGAGGTCTAATAATTTATTACCTGCTCCTGGTAATATATCCAAGATTTATAGCACTTCTGCATTTGATTTAGGCTAGGCTCCTGTGCGCGCAACAAATACTTTGGTCTGCAGCCTGTAATAAATTTAAGCCGGACGATTTATGTTTGCGTAGGTGAGAACATCAGTTCTCATGTCAGCTTTGTTGTGAGATTTTCAACCATCGCCTGTGCGAATTTTACCTTATATTCTATTTCATTCCCATTATAAACCACAATTAGACATCATTACTGCCGCCGCAGAATATATTTAACAAACTAACAATTTTTTTTAACTCTGAACGAAACCAATAATCATTACTTATAAATATTAAATTCAACCCATCCAAAAAATAGCAACTCTAACACCACTTTCTATTTTCTTTTATTTTTCAGCTCAAGTAGTTGTTGAAGAGCTGCGTCAAATTGCTCAAAATGCAACTCTAAATAATTAAATTTGAATAATTTTACGCAACATCTTCCAATTTTGCGGCTCTCGACAAAAATAGTTAGTGGTGCTTCTCTTGGGGCGCATAAAAGTTTCTAAAGTCAGGTAACATAATTAACATAATTTCGTTAATACTCTGGGATTCTGCGTAAAGTTAAAGTTCAAAGTTCTTAAACTTTAATTGTTTTAGAAAATCACTTTTATATAGAACAAGAAAGCGTATTTCTAGCATTTCTTAAAATATACTACGGCCGAATATTAAATCATTTAAAAGTTATTTTTGACAGAAGAGTTTAAGAGCTCTTAAACTTTTAATCTGAATCAAGGGATAATTTACATAACCTAATGCGATTCGTGAAAATTAATTACTAGAAAATTTATGAAACAACAAAATTTGTTTTTATGTGTTTACCTTCGACGAAGTTTTACATTGTCTGCGAAATTGATTTTTGAATTAACGAACAGGATTCTAAATAAAGGTTTTAGATTTTTAGTTTTGAAGAAATTGTTTTAAATGCTTGTTTTGATAAGTCAGTCGAATTTGAGGGTAATTTGCAAACATTTAAATTTTATTTGTTTATTTAAAAAGTTTAGTACTTTAGAGGTTTTATACTATTTAAAAGCGATTTAATTTTTTGTTTGTTTTCAATATACATCTTAATAATGATAAGAGTAAATGTAGAAGCTTATATTTACAAAAGATACATTTAAAATGTTTGATTCAAAATACAATATATACATATTAATTATATTGCAAAATCATTATGTCGTTTCATATTGAATCGGAAAATTTGAAATAAAATTAATAAGAAGACAAAGTTTAAAAACTATAAACAAATATATTTTTTCCGCAAAATGCCTTTTTATACTCAGCCCAATCGTGAATAATATTTCCCTTGATATTTTTTTCTATTTTGAGAATAATTAAATCCCCTTTATATAAGACAAATTAATTAAATTAAATTTCAGGGATTTTAAAATTATCATGAAAAAGAATCTCAAAGTTCGAATCCTTACAGAAATTAAATGAAATCTACCAATGTGAAACCTGTGCTCAAAGAAACCGAGCTCGTGTAAAAACTTCAGCTTACATTCAGATTTAAAATTGATTTTAATTGAATGGAATTGCAAATTCTAATTTAAATGTCCGACTCACATGAGTTTATTCAGAAAGAAAAGCCTTACAAAGTGAAAAAGAAAGTAAAGAAAGTTAGTTTTTCTTTCTTGTTACGAAATTTAAATCCAACCGGCTTTGTATAGATTTTCTTATTCGAATGGGATTTGTTAGGGAATAAAAAAAATGAATGTTTGAAATGATTATAAAACAAAGTTTTAGTTTGTGTAAAATTGAGAGTTCGAGTCCTTCCACAAAGAAAAAGATTTCTTGTTTTATTATTTGAATTAAGTCTTTTTTGTATTTTACAAATCAGTAAAATTGGTCATCCCTTGCAAATTTATATTGGAAGACATAAAGTAGTGTAAAAATTTTTAACTAAAATCTAATGAAGCTAATTTAAATGGTAATTTACTCACACCCTGAATTATGACTCGTTTACGCCTTTTCAGAGGAGCTGTTACACCTAAGCAGCTTCAGTAATATTCTATTAGGATTACAACTTACATCACTGCTTGCGATGTAAGTAACAAGGACCTATCTCAAATACTTTTACTTCCTTCGAATCCCGTCGTTACCCCAATTTAGGGGCTCAGTCTTCCGTCTATCTGAAAAGCAGCTTATATCAACCTGAATCCTTTGGGTTGGGCGACCCTTTCCCAGCTCTTTACTTATTGAAAGTGGCTTAACGAAAAAAAGGAGCCCTTACAAATTGCATTACGGCTTTTTAGGTAAACTTAGAACTCTCAATCCGCACATTATCAACTATAAGTTGAATTATCGAAATTTTTACAATTACATACCTATCAATGATTCTTTTTGATTAAGTATTACATGTGAGGTATATTTTATTTTAATTATTTCGTATGTTGCAATATAAACTTTCTAAAAAACGCCTATCAGTACTTATTTTCAAATTAAGCGTTGTTGGACCGACAAACATTAAATATCTAAAGTTTTAATAAGGACATAAGCTAGAAGTATTTCAAGTTTAATTAAGCACATTAATAATATTCCAGTTTCCTTTCAGTTTAATTTCAATTTCTTTTATCCTATTAATTTATTAGAAAATATTCGTGTTTCGTTCATTATTCGATTATTTATTTTGATTTATTTCCCAATAATACATCAAAAAGTAGCTCTGGCCTTCTGTTCGATATTGGACATAAAACAAAAAGTTCACGCACAAATAATAAAGTATCTTTCTAATTAAATCTACAGAGATGGCACGTGCTGCAATTTTAGGTAGATTAAAAGGAAAATTCAATTTTAACACCATTGATGTTTTCCACGTGACCATCCAGCCTCCCAGGAGCATCACGTCGTCCGTAAACAATTTCAAATCAAATCGTGCCTGCCAGGTTTATTTCACACTTCAATCAGCTTACGGCCAGACAGAAAGGAGACAAATCGCAGCATTTTAAATCATTTTAATAAAATCACGTTCCGGCTGACGATCCTTAACGAATTTTTCTTTATCCATAAAGCAAAAATTATTTAATTTAAAAAACGAAAAACCACTTGACCATCCAACTAATTTTTGTTTAAGCGGTAGTGTTTTTTTGGTTCTGCTTTTTTTTCGAAAATAATAGAAACCCGATTTAACTAGATTATATAACATCAAATGAATTTTTGATGGATTTCTATATAGCGAAGAATTTGATTATCAAGGGGATTTTACGAGATAATGGATAAATTTCGCGATAGCAAAACGATGGGAAAGGAATTGGAGCCCATCACATCTGAGGTAGCGTTTTTCCCAGAGTTTTGCTGATCAAAGGGACAATTTTGGGGATTTATAGAGCGTAAAAATTCACTGTAATTGAATGCCGAAAGGATTCAGCGTTTTACGTTGTCATTGTGATATGATTATTTATTTACCAGATCTCAATCAAGATTTAAATTTTTTGACAATTTTAACTCATGTCGCTCTGGTGTGGCCCTTTTGATGATGGTATTACTTCAGGTTTACCAGTAAGACCTATGAGCTGGAGGTTGATATGACTGAATTAGGTTGACACATACGACCTCAAAATCCGAATCTGCCAGTAGACTGGATATTCGAGTTGAAGGGTTATCCTATGTAAATCCGGCCGAAATCCCTACATACACAACGCTTAGCAGACGGGCTGACTGTGCAAATATTTAACCCACTAGTGACAACCCTAAATTGAAAGGTGCTCATTGTACACACCGTCCAAACATAAAGGGGCGGAAAAAAATTGTTAAAAATGAAATGTCTCTCAATTTCGCGAAAAATTTATTGACATTTTGCTTACGAATGCAGATTGGAGCCAGGCCGTATCAGCAATTTTAGTGAAAATTCTGAATTCCAACTTTCGGTAATTGCTTTCAATTCATTGACTGAACGAAGGTAACTTTTATTGTACATACACCAATAATTTCACTTAACAATATTATCAAATAATTAATACACAATTCTGTGAAATAAAATAATTCGATATTTTTATTTTCAGAATCAAACATTCGAGTCTCAAATTAATTTTAACCTTAAATGTATAAACGATCAAATTTGTAAGTACCTTTACCTTAACTGAATGATTCATAAACTCCGAGGAGAAAACGCTAAAGTTTATTTATAGGTAAAATTTGAATAGTATCTAACATAGGACGTAAGCACCCACCAAGAAAGATATTTACAAAATTCTTCCCCTAAGAAGATAAAATAGAAAATGTAGGTTTGCATAAAAATCTGCCCTTTTTGTAGTGAAATACGTGAAAATTGGTATTTGACCTTTCGTTGTAATTATTAAAACGATAAAAATGGGTACTTGACCTTTTGGTTGGAAATTAAGAATGACGCGTTTTAGGGATTGTGCAAAATTGTCCACTAAGGGTATAAAAAAGATAATTCATTTCTAAGGTTAAAAAACCATGAAAATTGGTATTTAACCTTTAGTTGGAAATTAAGTTTTCATACCTAATTATTTTACGTTTTCAATTATTTATTTCGAAATAAAATTAGTTCTGTAAACATTTTTTTTTTTCGGTATGCAAAAAAAATTAAATTAACTAAAATATGTACCTACTTTGAAGACATGTGAAGATTTTGTCAAAGAATAAGGTCACAAATAGTCCGAAAATTTTAAATTTAGTTTGTAGTTTGGTTTTTTTGATTTACTATTATATAATTTAAGTAAAGGATAATGTAATAATGTTATTTGAAAAACATTTACTTTAAAGACTTCAAATTTTAAAATAACTTCATCTTGTTATAGTTAGTGGTTGCACATTAAGCGCTTTGTTCCATAAAAAGGTTTCCGTGTACCGAAAAAAGGCTTATTATTATATATAAAGCACTATTTCTCCACAAATAAGTGTACAAAGTGAGCTCTACTAAACATATTAAAGCAAAAGCAGGCGGCGTGAGTTTTGCACTTGATATTCATAACTTTATCGCAATTTAGAATTCGCTTTCCAATTAGCAACTACATCAAAGACAACTAGCCCTCAAACTAATTCGAGGTTCTAATTAAACCTCATAATGATGTGATGGAAGTTCAGTTGCTCTAATAAGCAAAATGATTCAATTCTCCGACTCGGAAACGAATCTAGGCGTAATAGTCTAAACTAATTTGCAAGTCTCTTGGCTCGATTTAGTGGGTTCCAATTATGAACCTAATTATGTTGCAATATATTTACATATTACTTTCCGCTTCGAGTGCGTGACCACTAATTAAATAAATCGTCACCAAATCATGCCATGTTCCGGCTATTTGAATTTGGCGGACATTAGCCGACCACTGTTGATTACATAATTGTTTAGTAATACTATAAAACAAGTTTGTGTAAAGTGTCTTGTTGATTTCGAGTAATTTTCTGTTACTATTCCAATCTGCCCTCCGGCAGGATCAATTAGCAAAATGTCAAAAGTACGAAAACTGGGAATTTCGCAATTTCGAACTTCCCAGAACCTGAATATTCCGGGCGATTCCTATTTCCTCCCAAATTTCATTAGTGCAAGTGGACGTGTCGTAATGGCACTCGCATCCTATTTAACTTTTTGGATGTTATGGAAATGTGTAGGTCGAAAAGGCGCGAAATTGGCTTAGCGTAGCCTTGATTCGAATTTAATGAAATACCAACTAAAATGAAAGGGATTTTAAACCCTTTTCCCTTCACAATTGTCAATTAAAAAGTTTCTGAAATAAATTACTTGCCTCCAACATATGTAAAATTGTTTGCTTTTTCATATTCTACGTTTTATATAGAAAAGAGATGGATAAAGTAGATTGAAATACTCGACAATTTGGAAGCAAAATTCAACATTAAATTAACATAAGTACCACATCATTTTTTTATGAATTAAATGTATCCAGTTTGTGAAGGGATTTTCTCTTATTAAATATTTTTAATTTTATTGAACCTATTTTTTAAAATGTAGGTATTCTAGACTTCAATTAAATACGACAGTGTTAAATATGAAGGCTTATTAATTATTTTTGTTTCAATAGCTTGTACTTTTACAACTTGTTTTCACTTTTAAATTAAGCCTATTTTTTATAAAAGTGAAATCAACTTCAATTCGAAGTGTGGTATAAAAATGCAAAAATTTATAGACTTGTTTTGTCTTAAAGACATCTTACAAATGCGGGCATATATCAGGATTTGCCCAAACTAATTGGCCCCGTCTTAATTGCCTCTTTGAATGTATTCACTAATAAAACTACAAAAAGAAAGGGAAATTATTTGCTGATCAGGAATCATAAATTACCTCAGTACACAAGACTCCCCTACTGATGATGAGGTGATAATAATGTTTGTTAGCAGAAATGAGCCGGCAAACAATTTCCCTATTTTGATTCCGTAGGCAAACCTGCCGTGACACGTTTAAGGTGAATTGCGGAAGAAGCACAATTTGTACCTGTCGCACCCCACCCACCCCCCAACCACCTCTTATCTAATCGCTTTCTAAAGAGCATCCCTGTTCGCATACTCGCGATGGTAAATTTATGAGGAAACACCCTGTAGATTAAGCAAGCCGAGATTTAGCCTCAAGAGGGCCTTGCTGAAGCGCTAATTGCCAATTTGAAATGGAAATAAATAGAAGAATATTGCAATACCCGTAATTAATGCGAGGGTCGAAATTTAATTAACGATAATGGCTTTCGACTCTGGGAAACGTGATTAAATCCTCAAAAGAAATTGCGTTTCCCCGCACTTTCACCGCGGTGAAATGAAGTCCCTGGTGGGGGACTTCCTTCTGCGTTTGCCTGCTAAATATTTAATTTTGAATTAATTATTACTTGCGGAGAGGTTTATTCAAATCGGAACGAATATCCACGGGGATGCAGGGACCTTTTATGGGAAACTCTAGAAAGTTTTAGCGGGCATTGTCTGCAACAGACCTTCCACATTTCCATCTCATGTGTATTGTTCTTAAAAATTATATAATATATAGTACTAGTCTTGTTCCAAAAAAAAAAGTTTTTACCCAAAAATTGGTTATTGAAATTAACGAAATACTCTAGATAAAACCGAAAGTTTCCAAAGGAAAGTTTCTTAAACTGAACTCTTATTTTCCCGTGTAATATATTTTCGAACCTTATAGCATTCCTTCCCTCTAATAATAAATGTTCAATAAATTTTTATAAAAATCCTATATTTTTAAAATAAACTTACATATACGTATGTAAAGTATGTAAAGAAAATTTCAAAACACCTTTATATTTGACTTTAAGCCACAGTAGACAATACAAATGGTAATTTTCCCAGACCAAATTTATTATTATAAAACATAGTTATAATTTTCACCTCAAATGTTCATCAGAATTATTAAAATATATTGAATTTGATTATAAACCTTAACTTTGAACAATGTTATAAAGCTAATTAATAACTTTTAATACCTATTTCGATAATCTGGCCTACTAGAATCAATCAACTTTGCGACAATAGCGAACCATTTCGTAAAAGTGTTTGAAATAAAAGGGCTAATCGATTTTTACGAAATTAATAATACCATAATTTTTTCCCAATGTCCCCGAATAGATGAAAGGTATTTTTAACTCCTTTGTATGGGAATTGTACTGAATTTCATTCAAAATTCATTTCTAGAAAGTACAATGGAAAAGTCAAACTTTTGCAATGATTAGTGAAGTGCTCTTCCGTTTTACAAACGAGAAGCAAGTTCCCTTTCGCGAGGAAGGAACAAAGGTGGAGTTTTGAAGTTGATTTTCCGCGCTAAAAACTAGTCAATGCATGCCCTGAAAATCGCAGAAAATCCCCTGAACGAGGCCGGTAAGCCGTAAATCTGAAAAGCCCCCAAAAACTAAAAGTTGAATCACATCAAAAATCCCCCCGCAAGAATACAAAAAGCAATCCCACAAACAACCGCATCAGTGAGCTATTAAATCAAAAAGTTTTTTTAAAAATAAAAAATAGAAAAACTGAAATCGATTGGGATATTGTGAAAATCCCGGAAGGTTTCCGGAACCCGGGCAATTGGGACCGCTATGCCCGATAAGTCAATGAGTGCAGAATGTATAACACCGCTGGAGGACCGCTGGAGGACCGCTAAAGGAGCAAAGTTAGCCACAGGCTGAAAACAGACCCACTCGGGCCCTCAAAATTCCCTCCAGGATGTGTAATTCGAACGTTGAAATTTACTTGCCAGTGAAAGTTTGTTTTCTGCTCAATAAATACTTTTCCGTATCCTGCGGCACAATTTTCCTGGATAACTTTCTCAAGCTGCGGACTATCGACTCACCAAAGCCCGAAACTCAACTTGGGTGAAGCTGCCGAGAAAGTTGTTTCGGTCTTCATCCACTCCTGACCGATTTTCTTGTTGTTTTCTTGTGAAGTTCATTTGTCTATCGCCGGGAATTTTGTAGAGTTGTAGAGTTATAGAGCTAAATTTACCCTGCTGCTAGACTAAAATTACCAATACAGGGGGAAACCTTCGAGGCCTGCAGCTCTCTCTGCAAATGTCGAACCTTTCAGGTACCTTCTCTGCGGCCAAGAAGTTTCGAGGAAATTATATCGAACTTGATAAGCCTCAAAGTAAACCCCCAACAGTTGCATTTTAAGTGATTGCACCGCACTGTTTTCGAGGAAAACTCATTTCACTTAATGTGAGATACATTTTCTTGAGTGTTTAACAATTTCCCGTCTCCACCTGGTCTTATCTACAAAAGAGCTCATCCCACAAGATAAGCAAGCCATTTTAAGAACATCATAACTTTCGCCTAAGTGCAGTAAACTTTCATACAAAGTTTCAGCTTTTTAATTTAAGTTATGCATTTCGATGTGCTCTAGTCTGCCATAAAATATAACGTATAATGTAAAATTATACATTCGATTCGGATTTGTATAGTAGTTACATTTCCAGAATACATATATTCATACAAATTTTAACACATTGATCAGACAGTGTCTAAAACCTATACAAGTATTTTTTCAAGACTAACATTTTTCCAAATTAGTGATGAAAATATACCAAAAACTACTAGCATAATTATCTTTTAAAATTGATAAAAGTCCTATAAACACTACTTCATGTTCAAATAGTGCAGACAATTAAAAATGTATGTTCAACATTTGTTTTCTATATTAAAAAATATGATATTATTAGCAAACAATAAAGATTTTACTACGGGAGTAATATTAGATTTTACAGAATCAAACGATTAATGATTCTACAAATTTTAAAATTATTCAACTTTTTTAATGAAAGTTTTAGGGAAGAGTTTTAAAATTATTATCGATTTTCAAAATTTAAAAACAGCAATAATGGTTTTTCAAACACATATTGAAATACATTTTAAAATTTTGTTATAAATATGACAACTGTTTAAAAAAAATGTTCTGATTGGTATCGAAATCGTAGGTAAAAAAAATTAATAAAAAAAGAATGCGCCATCCAATCAAAAACCTCCTATACTACGTTTTAGAATAATATTATAAAGTATAGTCGGTTTAAATTTTATCAAAAGTAAAAATGTTTACACGTCAAATATAAGGAATATTAGTTACCGCGTCGATTTCGTTGATATCCAATAAATCTAGGTAGCACAATTTTTATTTTTTTTAATATTTAAAAACTCAAAGTGGTGTAAGGAACCCCTTATGTAGTTAGATATAATTTTTGTTTATTATCTACCATATGTACATACAATTTTCGAGTTTTATGAAATATGATACCAAGTAGTTTATAGAATCATTCCAAAAACTAAGTGGATCAGTCTCCTACGTGCGAAAAACATTGTTTAAGTTTCATTCAAAGTGATATTTATTTTCCATTTTTGATAATAATTCTAGAAAATTTTAAGCCTTTCTACAGATTACTAAGTATATTATAAACATAAATGCGCTGGTTTATAATAAAGATGTAATAAAATTCTTTTCACCTTAAACCAATACCTAGGCAAATAAATGTCATTGCGAGATCACAATGTGCCTAACTATAGTAAATATTTGCGTGTTTTTTAAAATTAGCTATAAAGTTCTGTTCGTGTGGGACCAATGTCAATAGTAGGTTAATTCTAATAATGAGGTCTCAACCACTCCGCTAGAATTGCAATGGCGCTCTCGTCAAATTTGAACTAGGATCCTAAACAATGCAGGAGTGACTATGGAGGCCAAAGGTTAGTTGCGGATGACACAAAACCCAAATTTAAATCTGTACATCATCGGGTACTTTGAAAGGTTCGTCAATGAGGCGTTCTTGCTGCCAATCGGGTAAATACCGCGGTTTTTCGGTTTCCAGCGTGCCTTACGAATTAAATTTGGAACAGAGCTGACCTAATTTGGTACTTGGCACGGGGCCCCCATCTGGGGCCGCGGAACCCCCGCCGTTTGGCCCACATCCGCCATTGATACGTCTGTGTCCTGTATCTGTGTCGAATTAGCATACGGAGCCCCTGTTTGCTAATGAACACATTGTTTGTCGTGCCGAAAAAGCGGCGAATGGGTTCAGTTCTAACTTCTAACATACTTCCTCTAACATACTTCCGAGAGCAAAAACAATGAGGCGCGGCGCGGATGCTGCCGGATGGACAAAAAAAAAAAAATAACAAAACTTCCCTCCCAGTTTCCCCATTCGAAGTTAAGAGTTATTTTTTCGTGGGACTTCATTAGCAAGCGGGCAATAAATTAGGCAGATTCATGGAAAAGGGACTGACAGTGCCACAAATTCGGGTGACAGCCCTTCTGGAGGGTGTTTTCCACCCCCGCTGACGACAGTGATGTCCTGGTCCTGGATCGCGGCCGTGTCGGTAAGCGAGCGCGAATGAGTTCTGTTAACAATTTTCTTTATAAATTGGACTCTCGAATGGGGCGCTCGGGGCGAATGCCTCCGTGGCTGTCTGTTTTGGGGATGAATACGTGCGCTGAGAGCAAAAATCCAGGATATGGTTGAAAGGATCTGTTCAGTTGTTCTCGCCGAAAATGCCTTTGTACGCTCATTAGTCGGAATTATATTATGTTCACAATCTAATCAGTCGATTTCCAGCAGCAGTAAATCGAGAAATTCGCATATCCTATTCAAACGAAACATAGACGATGTTTTTGGGAAAATGGTATTTTCCGGTTACTGCGCAACAATTTAAGCTGCTATTGACTTTCTTATCAGCTTATACGGGTTTACAAACTCATTGACTGCCTTGATAATGACGATACCGGAAACGAATAACAAAATTATGTCTGCACCTTCTAAATACAAATAGATGATCATCCTTTAAAAACGTTTTTTAATGCTTAGAAAAATCTCAGTTCAGAAGTAGGTATACTTTTACTAGGAAGAATTAATAATTTTATATTTGTTTAGGTACCTAAGTATGAAGAATATGGTTTTTCGTAATTCCAATAAAAATCCTCACAAAATAAAGAGGAATAATATTAATTATCCCTTAACTACTCATAAGAGTTTCGCGAATATATTTCTATTTTATTGTACTTATGTATAAAATCATAAAAAATAAAATCTAAGCTTGTCACCCTAATTGTCGTAATGTAAGTAGTTAAAAATTTATTAAGATTAAAACATAATAACCTAAGACACATTTTAAAGTGTGAGGTGCCAATTTTACTAGAAATCGATAATCAGCAGTTTTTTTTAGATTAATAGGAGAACTTCGAGCATGACAATTTTGTAGATAATAATTATAATAATATCATATCTCGATAAACAAATAGCAAAGAAGTACGTAAAACCAATGGCACTTTATTTAAACTTGCGAAGACGTGCTGAATTTTTCATATTTGCAGGTAAATGACGCAGAAAAGTTTCTAAAGATCTGGTGGGAATTGCTGCACAATTTTTTAGTCATTTCAGATTAGCTGAGGGTGCAGAAGAACGCATTACAATATTTTTTTTATTTTCAAAACCAGTTGAATATGAGATAAAACAATTTGACTAATAAAATTTCTAATTTGGAGTATAATATAAAAACTAGAAATAATTCTAATAGATACTATGCAAGATCGAAGAATAATCTCTTATTTAAATATTTTCAATATTTTTGCTCTTTATTGAAGAAACGTAGTAAAGAGATAATTCCTCTATAGCAAAAAGGGGGAAGTTAAGAGAAATATAAAAAATTGAAGATTTCCCAAAAAATGTCTGAAATCTCTTTGAAATTATGTATTTACCCTAGTAAAAACAATGGAACAGCTGCTTAAAAAATCAACATTTCAAATGTTTTCTATTGCGTCAATTCTTCTACACTTGACAACACTCTCCACATCTCAATTTGTTCAGGTGAATTTGGACCTAGGTTTTAGTTTAATATAAAAAGAATTATTTCATAAACCGATCGATCAATTTTCTATCACAGTATGAGTCAATCGGTGGGAATTTGGATATTGCTAGTAGCAACCTTTGCATCATTTGCAAATTTTGCAAATACTACAAATTATAACATTTTACCTACTGGAAACAGTGCAGGAATAGTGCCTCAGGATTTTGCTTATGATGTAGATTTTGTTCACGAGCACGCAGATCGACTGCTTCATAGAGCACATTTTGGGGTTCTGGATCTTCAGCCACAGTACGATTTCCACGTGTCCATCGAGAGGAACAATGAGATGGTGTGCAGCGGAGCCATTGTAAACGGCGGAAAGCACGTGGTAACTGCAGCTTCCTGCGACGTAAAGGAAACGGATATTGTGCGTATTCAGTCCGCAAAGGCACTAACGAGTGGAAAGATCATTGGAATTACTTGCATCAAAAATCATCCCTATTTTCGTCACGGAGATCAACACTTCGACTACGACATTGCCGTGATTCGACTCAACGAAACCACTTTCCAGACGTCCTTGTTCATTAATAAACCAGGACAAATACCACTTTCAGGACAAACTACTTCATACTCCATGTATTCTAAACGTATATTCAAAAATAGTTTAATTGTTACTGATGTTCCAATCCATTCGCATGCCGCTTGCCAACAGTACGGATATCAAATGAGTAGTACTATGCTCTGTGCCGGACATTTTTCCACAGATACGTCGTTTTGCGATCAAGGTCATGGAAGCCCTCTTTTCGATCATGGTATTCTTATCGGTGTAAAATCATCGGACAGTTGGTGTACCCGCGTAATTCTACCAGCTATTTATACAAACGTTGGAGAACTTTCTAGTTGGATCATGAGCACCATAACATCGCGTACTTGTTAGAAGAAAAAATTCTTTTCGATTTAAAGTACCTATCATATGATATAAATTAACAGCATCCCGAAAAATATAAAAGAAAATAGTTCACATGATTAAAAAATATACGAAGAACAAATAAACTCGTGAAAAATTATTGAATCTTTTTTTTTAATGTGCAAAATTTATTTTGTAAAGTTTATTAAATCAAAATTGAAAAATTTCAATGAAAGAACTCTAACTACTGTCAATTCAAAATTCACTGAATCTCTCACCTTAACCGAAAAAAACAATTTAAAAATTCAACAATTTTTAATTTTCAGTAGTAGATATTACCATAAACAGTTGTTGCAAATTCCTGCTATGATTCTAATTTAATAAATTAATCAATCATCAGCCACTGTTAATATTATTTTGCTGTAAAGTAAATATTAATCAAAGTGTTATTTACTAAAAAATTTTAAGTGAAGTCATTTCTTTTTATACGAATTAGTTTTCGAAAAGAAAAAGTAAAGATTTATATTTCAAAACACGTTTTATACAACCATATTATGTCAATAAATTTTATACCACACTTAGTAAATTTACGCAGGTGTTTATCAGTCAACATCACTTCATCATACTTCAACCGATCTTTTCTCTATATACATTTATTCAAATTTAATGTTCAATATGCTTTAATTTCTAATTTTTTGGATTGTCGCGTTCGACGTCAAAATCTTGTGTTGTTATGTTATTCAATATACTAATTTTGTGCCAATTGACTCAGTCATTATTGGAATTAGTTGTATAAACCGAAATTTTGTATTAAATATGTATGTACTATCGAGCGCGATTCTTAAATTCTAAAATTTGAAGACATATAATAATGAAGAAACTACATTCGTACGTTTTATTTACAATTATAAACCATCTAGCTTATATTATAAATCAAAAAATAAAATATGTTTATCATGAAAGAAGTTTGTCATTTTAACGAATGATTTTCAGATTTATTTTTGTACTTGTGCCAAAACACCTCCCTTCGTACTAAATTTGAAGATTTTAGATCACCAGAAAGTACCCTATAAGTTTCGACGATCAGTGAAGGGGACTTTTAATATGAAAAGATGCTTTGAAAGGACGGTGCCTTTTTATTGTGTTATACAAGAAACTTAACAGCAAACATTTCAATTTGATATATCATATCGATACTGATATAAAGGCCATAAGAATTCGCTTTTCCATTAGTAGGTAGAAAATCCTAAAAACAGACACATACAATAAAAAAAAAAATAAGTTGTTAAAAATATTTAACAACTGCAACACCTATTGGATTATTTAAATTAATAAATAAATTAAAATACTTTTGCAAATTAAAGACGTTGATTAATTGTGACGTAAATTTTTATTTTACGTTCAATATCTGTACCTACACATTTTTTAATAGGTACTGCATACGTACAAAAAAGTTACCTGGGTTATAAATGACGCTATTAAGTGTAAGTGCCTACGTATTTACCCATCTGTTAAGAATTTGTTTTGGTTTTACGCAACAAAGCCTTTGAAATTATTGTTTGTATAATTAAACAAATTTTCTGTCTACATTTTCGTAACCTTCGAATTTATCTACTTATATAAGAAAGCAGATTTCTTCGACATTCAGTTGATTGCGACATGTTTCAGTTGCAAGGATTTTCAATTTTGTTCATAGTAGTAGCATTTGTCTCACTGTCCAATGCTGTAGAATTTGATGTTCTACCAACAGAACTCAGCGCTGGAGCTGTGGATCAGGACTTTGCCTATGAAATGGAAATTGTGCACGAGCATAGAAATTCTTTATATCATAAATTATATATAGAACCAGGAAATGTCTATCCTGAATACAATTTTCATGTGTCCATCGAAAGAGGAGACGAAGCGCTATGTAGTGGAGCTCTTGTGAACGGTGGCCGGCACGTGGTAACTGCGGCTTCTTGTGATGTAAAGGACACGGATATTGTGCGTATTAACTCAGCAAAACAGAAAAAAACGTATGACATCAAAGGTCTTGGAATCACATGCGTAAAAAATCATCCTGATTTCCATCGCAGTGACCATAAATTTGACTACGATATTGCAATTCTTCGATTAAACGAAACTGTGACACTGTCATTTTTAAACCCTAAAGGACCTGGCTATAGAACGCCAAATACAGGAAAAATCACTCATTACTCCAATGTGGCTAAGTCGATTTTCAAGGATTCATTGGTAGTTACCTCCAATGTCCCAATTATTTCTCCAGCAGACTGTCGGCGAAGGTTTGGATTTCATCTTACAGAAAATATGCTCTGCGCTGGAGCAGATTCGACACAAGAATCCTTTTGCTCTGAAGATCACGGTAATCCTTTATTTTATCGGAATATCCTCATCGGTATAAAATCTTGGGGCGAGCAATGCTCCCGCATATTGCTACCATCGGTCTACACCGACGTTTCGAAATTTAATCAGTGGATCTTAAGTACTATTCGATCGCCTCAATGCTAGACGACTTAATAAATAGTATATTTTTGACTAAGAATCATCAATGAATATATTTAATAAATTATATATTTTTGATTAAGAACTCTTGATTTTATTCCATCAATGAATTTTTACCATTAAGAACAGATTGAGTTTGCGCTCTTCTCACGGATTATGATGAAACAGGATAAAAATATTTATAATAAAAGTTACAAATATGTATCTAAAAATAAAAGATTTCAGATACTCTTTTTGAAAATGGGGTAATTTCATTTATTTAATATATAATTTCAACAACTTCGTTAGTTAAATTTTAACGTGCAGATACCCGCAAGGAAAATTGTATACTTATCGGTTTTTTATATATTATTTTTCGTATATACGACATTATAAAAATATTTACATTTTCATATTCCGAGTATGGCAATTATTAAATAAATATTTGGCATATAAAATTTAAGTAATCAGCTTATTATAATATTTTAATATGAAGTTTAAATTTACTTAGAAACTTTTAATTTTATGTGCCAATAAAATATAGTATACTTTAAGGTAAGTACTTGGTTTTATATTGTATTTTTTGAATACGTTATTATTTAAATGATTTTTTTTAACATTTTGTAAATACTAATAAATAAAGTTTGATTCGAGTGAATATAAGAGAATAAAGCTGGATGTTTTTGGAGCAGGGTTCAGGATATTGTTTTCTTAATCGGACTAGTAATAATTTTTAACATTTTAGAAAGTGTCCCTAAATGGGCAAAATGCGTAAAATATATATATGCTTTAAATTTACGAAAAGCGTGAAATCAGTGTATGTTATTTATGCACGAAACTATATGAAAGTGCATTTCAGACGTACTTTTTTTTTATGTTTTCCGTACAGGATGTAGCCGTCATACCAATTTTCCAAAAAGTTCGCTAATACTACTATTTTCAAAATTAACGGTAGCTTTTATTGCCCTAGATTAGATATTTAACTTTCAAATTTCATAAAAGTTAAATTTTTGGTCGAAATTTTTATTATAATGTAAAACACTTTTGAATGCAAATAACTTCTAATCCTTGTGGAGCAAAATTTTAATTTCTATCAAGCACAAATACATTTTTTCTAATCATCTACATAGTTTATGTACGTTGTAAGCCAATACATAATTTATGCCTACTTTGTATGCATACACAAAATCGTAGTTAAAAATTGTCTGTAAACGATCCTTTTTTACTACCTGAGTTCTTTCTGAGTGACAAACGCTCCAGGTGATGCAGAAATGTTTGTTGAATTAAAAACACCTTTCACCAACTTTAATGACGTAAATAGGTACCAGTTAATAATTATTTATTAACGATTTTTTTACTTGACAACAATTGTTTAAACAATAATTTACTCAGATGTTACTTTTTTTCTAACATTTGGATTTACCTATAAAGAGAGTTAATTTTCAACACCTCACATTCAAGTTTTTGATTCAGTATGTTTCAGACTTCAACATTTTGGATTTTGTTTGTAGCAGCCTTCGGCTGGCTATCGAGTGCAGTAGAAATTAAAATTGGTGAAACTCCACTCGGTGTTGGAGTTGTAAAACAAGATTTTGCAATTAATTTCCAGTTGGCGCATGCGCATAACTATTATTTATATCACGGACTATATTTTGTACCGAGTGAGATCAAACCAGAATACAGCTTCCATGTGTCCATCGAGAGAAATGGAGAGTCGCTTTGTAGTGGAGCAATTTTATATAGTTTCAAGCACGTAATCACCGCGGCATCTTGCAACGTAAAAGTTACTGATAATGTGTTTATTAACAAACCACGGGCATCGTTTGAAGGAGGAGAACTTCAGAAAATTTCGTGTGTGAAAAATCATCCCAACTATCGTTTTAATAAAACTGCTCATAAATTCGATTTTGATATTGCCATAATTCAACTCGAGAAAAAGGTATCTTCCAGGATTCCTGCTTTATTTCCAAATTATCCAGGTGCCGCGAAAACAGAAGGAAAAGTTACATTTTACTCCAATATGGCTAAAACAATTTTCAGAAAGTCGTTGGTGGTTATTGAGTCTGTACCTATCATTTCCGCACTCGACTGTAGAAAGTATGGATTTAATCTTACATACAATATGTTTTGCGCTGGAAGTTATTCCAATCAATCTTTTTGTTCTGAGGACCGTGGCAGCCCTCTATTCAACGGAAATATCCTTATTGGAATTAAATCGTGGGGCGAACAGTGCTCCCGTATTTTGCTACCATCAGTCTACACCAATGTCTATCTTGTTCGAAATTGGATCTTCGATACTATAAAGGATGCAAATTGTTAAACATCTATTGTATAAAAATTATTTAAAAACAAAATAAATTTAAATATGTTTCCCTAATTGGTAGCACTTATTAATCCTATTAAAAAAAATTGTTACTAATATTGCTCTAAAGTTATTAAAAAAAAATTAATACAGAAACTCGAAATATGAAAAGATGAGATGATCTACGAGTTTAATTTTGAATCCTGATAGTAGTTATGAGAATAACCTTTTCAGGGAAAAATTACACAAAATAAAATTTAGACTTTAACTTTTTAATTCTAGTTAATTTTTATTAGTATATGTAAGACAAAAAAAAAAAAAACGAAATATTATATAAACAACAAAATGCATCCTTATTATTATTATTGCACACGTTCTTCCTAATAATTTTTTCTTCAATCTAACTACATTTGTTTTTATTATGTTAGTATTAATTTTTTTTATTTTAATTTACTCTTTTATCAAAACACATTATAATTTTCGATTTTAAATAATTATATTTTATCTCAATTTCAGCGACTGATTGCCTACTTGATATTCTTGTTTTGAATTGAGAATCAAAGTAGATACCGTATCTCCAAAATTCACGTTAATCTTGTACATTTCACTTGAACCATTGAAAGTCAATCAATCAGATGATAAATGATTTATCAACCATTAAAAGGGCTTACCAAATCGAAACATTACTTCATATTAATTTACAATTAGACCAGCAGAGGCAAAAGCAACGACAAATAAACAAACATTAATTTGCAACCACATTACCACTTTACTTCCGCATTCGAGAATACGAAATAAATTACTCGATATGTCTGAGAAAGTGCATAAGCCTATAACAAATATCAATACCAGAGGTTAATTGATTTGATGCCGACTCTAATTTTAGAGAAGTGCAGTACCAAAGACCAGGCATCTGCAAGGTCCTAATTGGAAATTTAAGTTCACTTCAATTAAATAACTCAAATTCTGAGAAGATTGGCAGCATGTGATGAGCGGTAATTCATCGTCTTCTGTTACAACAACCACAGGAAATTCTTAAGAGAAATCTCATTAGTTATTTAAACGTAAATCAAACTTCAGGTACAAAGCAGAGAGCAGCATCCTTCTGAGGACTAATTATTATCAGCTATCCGGAGATTCTGTAATGACTTCGGTAGCTCCGATGGGTAAAGCAGTGTAATTCCTGGGTCCTGTAATACCTTGATTGGGTCCAAGGTCCAACCAGGATCATTAAAGTGGCCTGTGGGCAATCCACCTACGCTCCCCCATGCAGTCGGTGTGGGAGCTAGAATCGTCTGTCGAAAGGACGGACATTTACCGGGCTACCATGTGAATCCTTTAAGAAGATTTCGTATCAATAATTTACGTGGATGTTCCAGAAAAGAAGCGAAGGGATAGTTTTTAACCCACCATTAGCAAATGCTTGTGGAAGGTTTTATAGGCAGCGACACGTTATATACAAAGCAAAGTATGTATTTAATATTAAAATGGAATTGGAATGCCCCTTCTAAATAAAAATTTATCATTATTATTCATCATTGTAAAAGCAAATCCAATTTTTGGTAGGAATGAGTACATACATATACAAATGTAATTTTTCGTAAGATACTAGGATAGCCTGATTATTAATTTTTCGCCGCACGTCATATTGTGAACAAATACGCCCGCAATAGGCATGAAAATACCTAAAGCAAGAATAAAAATTTTAAAATACGCTCATTTCTCAGACTTTTACTGCACGAAGATTGTTACAAACCTAACAAAAATTTCTACGCAGGGACTGTTTAACCAATTCAAAACCACTTTCTTAATCTGTATGCATTTTGCACCTTCTGTTTATAAATTTGCTTTACTTTACCATTTAAAAGCTATTATATTTCTATTGTATATCTAGCTCGATTAAATTTCAATTTTCCAAAGGCGACTTTTATAAAAATTAGAAGTGGATATAGTAAATAAATTAAAGACATCGTCGTTCCAAGGAATAAATTCTTCCTTTAAACATTCAATTGTAAAATTTCTTCTTTCGTTTAGAAAAACATGATAAAGCCAATGATTTTTATTAAGCTTCCTAATTGTCTTGTAAATGTAATAAAATGTGTAATACTCCAACCAATTATTTTAATTGAAACATTCCAATTCCATCCAGAGACATCAAATTGTATTCGTATGGAAAATGATTTAAGTACATATCTTACAATTTCTTTTTCTCGGAATCGTGAAGAAATTAGCAAGAACATGTGCCGAATCCAAAGGAAGATTTAACCTTCGGGTTTCCAAACATTTATGCAAAGCAGATAAATATGTACATACATTAAAAAAATATTTATATGGTACAAATTATGAATATTTTTCTAGTACATATATGTGGAGCTCTTGAAGCTTTACGGAGGTTTATTATAACGAAACAAAGATTCAGAGGGATTTTCAAGGATAATTTCTTTCAATATCCTTATAGATCCCGAATTGCTTAATTTTTAATTTTATTAAAATTATTGTACTGAAATATGTCTAATAAATAGCAAATAGAATTTAAAGGAATTGAGCTTCAATTTTACGATCTCACTGATTTTATGAAAAATTTTTTTATGCGGTTATAAATACTTTTCTATTTTTTTAATTTTTATGGTTTACTCGTTCATATTTTTATTTATGTTTACCAGTGTCACCCAGATCCTTGTTTTATTATAAATTGTATTTAACTCTTTAATGGTGATAGCAACAATATTAATGTTATAAACAATAGATCTCAGAGATGCCTACAATAGTATTTTTGCAATCATTTTTAGGAATTAAAAATAAAATACTTTATTGTTATAACTTGAAAATTATTCCAAATAGCAAACTGTTCATGAAAATGAACTTACATTCAATTTAAGAATGTACAAATTATCATAAAAATAACAATTTTAAATAAAAAATCTTAAATAAATAGAAGAGACAAAATAAAGTTTGTAAAACATAACAAACTTGTTTTTATCGTATGTTTGAGTATTTTACTGCGATATACGGTAACTTAGGGGCACTAACTTGTAAGTAAAATTTTATTATACAAAAGAGTTTTCCCGAGGAACGTCCACTGTTCATATAAACATAGTTCCAGTACTAAATTATATCCTTTTCTTAACGGATTCTCTTTACTTAATTCTTAAAGTTTGTTTTGAGAACTTACACCGCAAGACGTTTAACTCTTTTAAAGTTATCCCATGACACAGATACTTACATTAGTTAGGACGAAAAGTGGTGTAAAGTAAAGTGGGTCCCCGCACGACTTCTTATCAAATTTTACGCTCTGTAACTCATGCCAGAGGAGAAGATCCGAACTATAAAAGTTGGGACAAACTCTAAGTACTTGCGAGGACTTGTGAACCAGGACACCCTTTCCCTGGAAGCATTGATCCCGCGGGCTCTTCGGGACCAACTTTCACTCTAAGCTGATGTTCAAGAAAATAAGCCTGCCAACGAAAAACTAAATCTTAAAGTTTGTTCCGCCCCCGCCGTAAATTAGCCCCGCGGTGAGCAAGTGCCGAATGAACGATAATTCACACATTTCGCACTCAATAGATGGCGCGGGTGTTGCACGGCTCAATAAATCGACAGAATTATCGAGGAGCAAGTTTTCCATCCTCTTTGTTTTATGGTTTTGTTCAAAATGCTTAAATTATGAATGTGATGTACTGCAAACATTAGACGCCAGCAGAAAGGATACGCCGTGAATTATTAACGCGTGCGATTCCTTGCAGACAGTCAAGGGCTAATCGAACTTGTGCGCAACGATCGGAACACACATCCCTTCGAACACACACACCATCCCTAAAAGCGAACGATATTTTCAGTTTAAAAGATTAAATCAGGGAACTTTTTACGTATTCCGAATTATAGCTTCTGGGCTAAATTTATTCCCGCTGAATTGATAGCAGCAGCAATTCCGAATGAAAATTTTATGGGCTGCTCCTGGTTAACAAAAGTGACATATGTGGGTGGCGCTCCCGGATGAATGCATCGCATTGACGGGAAAAAAATGTTTACTCTGGCTGGCGGGGAATTATTATTATTTTTTTTTTTTTTAAACTTTTGAAACAAATTGGAAAAGTTTGCAAAAGACGTGGCACTTTTCAGCAAGTTTATAGTCTGAATCATATCACGTATTCATAGATGTTGCATTCTACCCCACAACAGCAGAGTATAACTTCATCAACATGACAATTTCACAAAAGTTTTTGAAAAGGGGTGTGCCAAAAACTATCGTCAAAACATCAAGAAAGTTATCTTACATGTCAGCGTCGGATAGTAAAACTTAAGAAAACTTGAACTCTAAAGTAATTAATTTAAACCAACCATAGCGAACAAAGCGTGCATAAAATGACTTAGAGCTAAAAATATATGTATACAACAATCGAATTTGTTTATTTTTAGTAGAAAACTAGCAATATAGTGAGTTATATTATTAAGTATTTTGCATATATGAAATTTTTTATATTTATTAGGAAATTAATTAAATGCTGACCTTCCGAGTTTGCTCTAGAGCTACCTTTAAAAGTTAAAGCATCGAATTAATAGTTTAAGAGGAAGTTTCTTATTGCACCCTAACTTTTTAGAGAGTAAGACTAAAACAGACGATTTTTTAGATATGTATACGTACATAAATATTTTTATATTTATATAGAATAAAAATTTTGAAAACATTCAGAAATATTTGTCCTATAATTAAAATAAGCACTATTTTTTATATTTACCGGTGAACAGATTGTCTATATAACTTCTTTAGGTAAGAAATTTACTTTTAATAATAATAGACAATACGTAACAATTCGTTTTTTAGTAAAAACTCTAATTGTTTTCTTTAATTTGTCTTCTTATGAGTGTCTATTATGATTTATTTGAAATAATTATAATTTTACCTAAAATATTCCAAAATGTCCTTGTAAATAGTGTCGGAAATGCGGAACCAGAGATTCTTAAAAGTTCCTACTCCTATGTGTTTTTCAATTACTTATTTAGATTTTTATATTGGCGTAACTTTGAAAAATAAAAAAAATTCTTTAAATTAACTTTCACGCAAAACCTGGCGTATGAATCCAGGGTAAACTGAACAACTGTATGCGAATCAAACACGCTCAATTTAATTGAACTATTACTTTTAAAAAGAGCCCCAAAATAATTTCCCGAAGTAAGCTTCAACAAACTAAAATCCATTTTGCCCGTTGCTTTCAATCCATAAGGTTTTATGTCGAAAGAACATTTTGGGCAGGATTCGATAATTTCGCGAGGTCCACCAACCGACGCGTTGGGGCGTTTTTGGGGGGCGGCAGACGACGCACGGTGCTGCATTACGACGGATATGTAAAGTACACAAAGTCCGGTATTACGTGAGCGGGGCCAGACTCATGCATATGATAATTTCAGGGTTCGTCCGAATTGACGAAAATCAATTTCCATCCGAAATTACATTCGCCAAAGTATTTGAGGCGGCTAAACGTGATAGAGGACTTCAGAAATGGTACAGGATGCCTAGAATCCGGTTCGTTTCATTCAGTTCGGAGATGAAATCTACTTTTAATGCAGATACCTCCTAGGAGCACCAGGTGTGGGAGGATCCAACTTAATTTAATTTATGACCATTATATCCCAACCACAGGCTATAAATTCTGCGACAATTTTGCAATCCATAGATGGATAATACGTTTTCGTAAATACGTTTTCCTGTAAACGGCTAAAGCACCGGAAATAATGTGTTCCACTACATTGAATCTATAGATTGTGGTAATTTGTGGTGCTTTTTCTCTGGGTGACTTTGTTAACAAAATATTTTGTGTCAAGGTAAATTCCCTTTATTTAGGGGCTTTAATGAATTGTCTGATGTTTGCGCACAGTAGATAAATCCGGCGCAAATCCGCGCTCACTCGACGGCTAGCCACGGGGATTTAATTCGCCACGTGGAGCTACTATATCCGATTTTCTTCCCTCCGGGCCAGAGGTATTAATTTGCCTAAAAGATGTCAGGTGAAATTTAAGTAAGATAAAAATTTCCCGATTTCGTTCCATCCCCTGCAGCATTTGTGGGATGCGTCCTTCTTTTGTCCAAACGATTCCCTTAAGCAGTTTCCAGATTTAATTTTCAAGGAAATTAAAAGAAGGCCGGCCCACTTAAATTGCACAGAAACCTCAAGAGGTTTTTCCTAGCACTTCAAAAGAATATCGCGAACTAATAGTCGCCCTAACGCTTTTTTCTCAGAGATTTTTGTCGCGGCTGCTTGGAAACTATTCGCGCTAATTAAAGAATTATTTTTGCCAAAGGGCTGTCGGATGCTGTTTTTAAGGAAAAAATAATAATAAGAAAAAGATCTTTCCATTCCACACAGCCGGGCACTATTGCCTCTTGAATTGCACTTGCTTTTAAGCGTTCTGTCGATTTTATTATTCATTTGAGCATCCGAGATATTGCGGCGTTCCTTAATTAGCTTTTTTAATTGGAAACCTCCGCTCCAAATGTAAAGGAAGAAACGAGCTCAAGATTGTTCATTGGACTTCTTCTCGCTATTTGTTTCAGGTTCATACCTATAACCTAATTACCTATTTTTTCGTAATCTTCCTCTCGGTTAAGAGCACAAGTTATCATTCTAGAAACGTAGCTTGAAAAATTCGTAAAACTTATAGGTCAAGTGCAAAGGATGCTAGACATAACAATAAAAAAGTTGTGTAAAGTAAAATTGAATGAAATTTAATTTAAGTTTCATTTAAATAAATCTTGTTATATGTTTTTTATATTGAGAAAGTTAAGACGAAATTCTAACGCAAATGAGGCAGACATATTTTACAATCAAAAAGGAAATTGAATAGAGAAGGTAATTTGTCAACCTTTTGAATATTTTTCAGTATTGCTATATCGTCAAAAATTATTAAACAAAAGAATTCAATTTTCAATTTATGAAATATGAAGACTAAAATATGTAATTGACTTGTATATGGAAACGACAAAAATAACATATTTTTCTGCCAAAAATCAACCAACCATTAAACGAGAATCAGTACCATTATTTATTATTATTAATATCGATATTTTAGTAATACCTAACGAATACCTATTTATTAATTTCAAGGATATCAAAACGTGATCCTTTGCGCTTTTTCACTTAAACATTTTTGGGTTTCTCAGAAGAAGTTCTTAAGTTCTAAATGGTTACCTAATATCCATTCATATTTTTAACTTTCAACTAAAAGTTCAAATTTAAATGTTATGTTCTATTTCAAAGTGGTAGTATAATATATCGGCTATAGTTGATAACTATATCTAAAAATAATGTGTCCTTGTTTTTGTTTGATCAAATAGTGAAAACTGTTTGTTCGTGGAGTGCATGTATTCACCGATTAGAAATAGGAGGTTAATTAAAATAGAAAAGGATCTTTTTTCCTGAAAACGTGTTTTAGAAATGAATTTGCTTTCTATTAAGCGCTTTGTGTTAACATTTGAACATCTGTCGATTCTCATCCGAATAACTTCAAATATACCCACAGTATAAACAATACTCGAAACACCAATTTGAGACCGCAAAATCAATTTATGGCTTGACCCAGCGCGCCACATACGGGTGTTAACAAATTATTGCAGACCGCAATATTTTACGCGAGCCCCGAGGCAAGACTCATTTCGCTTTTAATTTGCACCGTAAAAAATAAATTCAAATGTCTCATGCGGCGCAATTCATTATCGATGGGGTGGCGGGGGTGTGGAGGTCGCAGGATTTTCCACCAGGATACGACCGAGCCATGCATGACCGCAGAAAATTGAAATTGGTTCAATGCTTAATTGTAGAATACGGGGGGTGGAGTCCTGCCATCTGCAGTTGGATTTTCCAGCTAAAAGGCAAGTTGCTTTGGCCCCCGCATTTCCACCTGAATATATAGCAGCAATTTCGCTGTCAGAAAAAACAAATGACTCGAATCGAAGGTGTCGCGTTTATGCTCACTATAAACTTAGCATAAACTTGTTGACGAAATATTAAAAGGACATGAGTTAGTCGTTCTCAATTTTTCAGGTTGTCTCTGGTTCAATTTTAGTGAAATATCGGACAATAAAACTCAACTCAACAATTCCCCAAATAGCGATATTGCGCATACTATAACAGTAAGGCAAATTTAGGAGTCCTGATGATTGGACCGGGACGGCTGCTGTTTACCAATGTGGTACATGAGGGTCCTCCGGAGCCCCAGGGGTTGATATCCTCGGCACCGCCACCATATTATTTGTTCTCGGCAAACACTTTCCAATAATTTTAGTTTTCTTTACATAGAGAGAAAACTCTTTCGCGTCGTCCGTGATGTGACATTACTTGTGCCACATGACATGTCCTCGCCACCTAAGGATTGGAGTCATTTAAGGACCCTGTGTTTGTGCCCAGTCGGCTTTTTGGCTTCGTACTTAGGGCTGTTGGCTTCATTTCTAAGGAAATGGCGCTGAAGACATGCAGTCAATTCAGGAGTTCGTTTCTCCCGTTTTTGCAGAATTCTGCCTTGAATGCATATCATACATCTTTCAATCCCCCGGGGGAAAAAAATCTGTTTGGCAGTCGGCCACATCCAGTTCAGCCGCCGCATATCCAAGTCTTATGGCATACTATACGAATCTCGATCTTCCCATGTTACGTAATTTTCATGAAATTTGGCATGAGTGTCATAAATCTGTGCTGAAAAATAAATCCACCGGAGAAATTTAAGTCCTTAAATAATTCAGGAAAGACAAATGCGCCAAACTAGAAAAAGGATAAGATCCGCCTCGGGCGAACCTTTTTGAAGGGCAGCTACAGAGTAAATATACTTAAAAAGGCTTACAAGCCACTTTTGAACTTCAATTATGGAAAAAAAAATCAATTTTTTAATTTTACAGCATTACTTCAGAACTGTTTACTGGGAACATAATTCATTTAAACGTTGATTTAATTAACTTTGTTTTATCTGTATAGAAGTAGTATAATAACTACTATAAAACTTCATTTAAGTATTTTTCAGTTTCCCAATCTAACCAAAATTGCTTAAATTAAATAGTATGAATGAACTATACTTTACAAGAAAAAGTTATTCCATATTTCTGATTTTATTTGGCCAAAGCTAAAAAAACGCAGAAAATTCTCATAGGCAGTTTGATTATTGCAGGCAAAACATTTTATAAAAGTTCTCAAGGGCACTTTCATGGAAAATATCGAAAATGTATTTTCTGCGTAGAGTAAAAGCACAAGCCATAAAGAGTTCCCATAGGCTTTACAACGACACATAATTTGAAATTTTTTTTCGTTAAATTACCCTGATTTCAAAGCATATAGGACACATGGATATAAAGGGGAATACTCTTTTTGTACATTAAACCACTTAGGAAAAATTAGCGAAAAATTGGCTTACGATAAAGTGATTGTAATAAAAAGAAAACATTAATGAGAAAGTTATTTCAAAGTTATTAGGGTGTTTACACGGGAATTAAAAAAGAAATAAAATTTTGAAAAATGTTCCCTCCATATTTTTATACAAAAAAAGTATACATGCGTGGTTACTATATCAAGTACATAAATAATGCAAAAATTTAAAGACTTACCTAGATCCCGAATTCCTGTGGCTTTCTATTCAAAAATCACGTCAAAATGTCCTTTACTGAAATAAAAAATAAATAAAATTAAATAAAAAAAATGAGAAAAAATAGTATGAAATAGAATTAAATTAAAGTCCCTCTTTGTAATTAAAATTGTTTATGAAAGTTTTACAATTTAAAAACGATAAACAAATTTTATTTTAACTATGAACTTATACTTAATACTAATATTTCTCGTTAATATCAAAGGCTGTTCAAAATGAGTATAAATAGGTACTACGCCCACAATGTTGTAAACATTTATTTATTGAACCATTTTGTCAAAAATAACAACCAGAAAGTGTATTTAAAAAATTTAGGAAAAATTCTATACATAGAACTTTTCGTAAAAGCGTTCTCCAAAAACTTTCTAGGAATATTTCGTCTAATTCCTAAGCAAAGCTCTAATGCCGTCTTATCTCAATAAAATGTTAACAAACAACGAAACAATTGACGGCACTGATGCTGGAATTTGGGGGAAATTTTGTGGCTGAAATTATAAAGAGCGGCCGACTAGAAATTTGAATTTAATCACAATTGTTGCTCTTGACTGAGTGAAAAGAAATTCCTTGTTATTCGGGCATTAGCGCTTTCTCCCACCCTCGGGCGGGAGCAATGAAAACAAAAAAATAAAAATAAAATACTTCCAAACTGAGATTTCCATTTATCCCTCGTTTATTATGCTGAGGACTTTTCTGGTTTTCTCGTTCACAGATTTTGTCCCCAAAACATTTGTGAATACTTAAAAAAAAAAGGTAAGCCCCGAGTGGGTTCCTCTTAGGCTCCTCTGGCAAAATCATTTATTAGACTTTGCGCCGGCTGAGCGAGTGGTCCGCGGTGGGGTGGTTCCAGAAAACAGAGCCCACAGCCCACAGCCCACACTACGCTAACGAACATTTATGTGAAATCCTACTTTTCAATTTTCGGGATCAGCCGAGAAGTGGGAATGAGTTTACTCAGCGCTTCTTATTGACTTAAACCGGGAGTGTCTTAATAACTTCTTTTCAACTCTTTGAGGACTTCTCTGATATTCGTGGAATCAACTCTTAATAATTAATTAATAATAATAAAAAGAATTTCCTCGACCTTCCCGACTTCCTAGGAATTTTTAATCAATCTTTGATCTCATTAACTTCAGAATACCGAAAACCGCGAAATGTTCCCAAAATGTACAAAGTGGTATCCATCATCCTGACATTTCAGAAAGGAAAACATGTTTGCGAAACTGATTAAGGATATAAGCTCATGTATTTTTCCTATCCTGATCTAAGAGTATGAATTTTAAAAGATGTTAGAAAACAATTTTTCTGCCCCGGGTCGTATACGCTGACAAAACAAGAATGAATTTGCTGATTTGCTATGTGCAACTTTTACCCCCGCAGTCCTGGACGTGATGCAACACATTCTGCACAGATGCTGCACTTCGATATCAATGCATGTCATGTGTTGTCTAAGAATGAAATCGATTTTCTTTAAAAACGAAATTATCCCAGCACATGCGGGCAAATTTCGCAACCACTGAGTGTCCAATAAAAGAAATATTCGAGAAATGCTGTTTCGAATTTTAGTGGGAAGCTGTATCTGTTTACTTTAGAAAAATGGCAGATAGTGCTTTCAGTCGAACGAAAACCATTCCAGACTTTCAAATTTTTTATGCCACCAGTAGGTGATTTGATCTTTTTCAATATGCCTGCAAATGTATCGGACAGGTTTTATTGTCAAAATCATCAAGTTTAAGGATTACCCCCGCATTTCGGAAAAGGATAATAAAAAATCCATTCTTTTTAAGATCGAACACACACGTTTTGTGTATAAGAAGCATTTTTACTGCGAACTTTAAAATGAAAATATAAAGTAATCCTTTTAGAGGCCAAATGGTGCAAGAGAAAGTAGTATCCCTTACATTTTCAAAATAAAAAAAAATAATGCGATATTTCGAAATAATAAAGCTGGTTAATCAAAAATTGCTTGAGGTATTACAAAAGATATGTACGTAGGTTTAAAATTCGGTACCAAAATAAGACACCAATTTTCTCCTCTATAAGATAAGATTTTTGAGATTATTCTTCGACTAGAATTCATCACGTTTGCAAGCTTAAAGTAAGAAATATGTATCTAATACATATACAAAAAGAGCTAAAGACCTGAAGGCAAAGGGAAAAGTTGGAGTATTAATTTTGTAAGGAGTAAGGAGCAAAATCCTGAAATCCTGAAAAAGATTTAAGAAGCATCATCAAATGAAGAAATAACTTTGAAAATATTCAAGAGTAGAAAGGAGCTGAAAATGCATACCCACTATTTGTTAGTAGAGTTCAAGAAACTGCACGAATGCATCGTACTTGGTAATTCCTTCTCCCACACGTGTCTAAGTTCCACTTTCTCGCAAAGTGTTAATTCATACCTGGGATTAACAATGAGACATTTCCCTTAAATGTGTCACACTTTTCCCTGGTGGTATCATTACTTCCAGAATTGATGCGGAAGATTTCCAGAGTCATCTAATTCTGAACTGCTCTTCAAGAAATTTTGCAGGCTGCATAAAAACGCAGTTCAAAAACCCAGTCAAGCACCTTGCATCGGTGCGGTGTGGAGGAGGAGTGGTTTAATTAAAAGCCCTCAACGACATGGTTTTATTACTCGACTAATGCGAGACTACGCCTTGAACAGGATAACTCATGCTCTGCATCCGGGACCGGGACCGGGACCAGGAACGGGAGACCAGTCCTTCCAGAGTCCCGCCTGAGACAGTATAGTTGGAATTCGCTTTGCGATTATGCCCAACTGAAAATCCAGGAGAAACGAATAGATATCCTCCGGAAAACGGCGTTGAAATGCGCCATCAGACCAAATAGAAAAACTTGTTGACAACGCACGTGAACCAAGACGCGGGGGTTTTCCCCCAGGAGCCAGTTGAGCCACAAGCCCACCCACGTAACTGGAAGGAAACATGCAAATTAATGATCCTCCATTCATGTGGAACAATTTGAGCAAGGATAGAGTTCAAAGGCATTCTCCGTGCTCCAGAATTTTTTTACTTGGGTGAAATTTCTCAACAACACTTTCACCTAATGAATTGTACGCTCCGATGGCTTTCGAAGAACTTTCCCATACGAAGGCGTACGTGAGCTTCCCGAATGGTGGCGGTCCTCTTCTTGGATGCTTTAAATATTCAAGGGAACCGATGTTTGCGGCACTTTCTCGGGTCATTTTGCCCTTAATCTATTTTCACATAAGAAGAGCACTGAAATGTCTAATGCGTTTCGATTTACTTATGGCAGGGATAAGACAACGATACCCGCCGGCATATGTGCCCTTCTGGAGATAGCGCCACGCCCTTTCCGTCGGTGTCAGTCGAAACGAGATAAATTCAAGCACCCTTTCAATTTGAGGCTGTAGACCTCCCACCCCTTCAGAATTGGTCCCTAAAATTTTTAAGTGAAGATCGTGAATGTTTCACATCTTTCACAATTCACAGATTTTCGAGTTTTTTGAAGAAAAAGATTTATTCCCAGTTAAATTGTTTAAGAAAATAAACTCCAAGCTCCTTCAGTTCAAGGGTTACTTCTTAGGAAAACGGAAACATCTTCACATTGTTCTACAATATATTAAAAAAATGTGAATAGGAGAAAATAAATTCAAATTGTACAGATTTGTTAACATTTGATGTAAGCCAATGTCTAAATTAGATAATGTTCGTAATTTTTTTATTATTTTTCTGACTGAAAACAATGTTCAAAATGTTTACGAAGATAATCAAACTTGTATCTAATTATTATATTTCAATCACTTATCTACTACCAAAACTATATCAAACACAAAAGACCCATTCGTTTTTGAATCTTTTAATATAATCACTTTAGAAAGCTAAATTTAAAGGGTATGCGCCAGTATTACAAAATATAATGACAATAAGAACCAAAAATTCCTAAAGTAATTAATGGTTCCGACAAATAATTCTACCTCTAAAATTCAAATTCTCTCTAAAATGTGTGCATGTAATTTATTTTGATGAAACCACACTTGATACCAGGTACGTATTGAAATTAATTTTTGACATTTAATTCAGAAGTGTTAAAACCTTTTTGGTGGAACCTGTGGCACCACGACAGAACACGGGATCTGATCCAATCAGAGGGAAATCATTTAAATTTAAAACGTCTGAGGGACGACGACAATAAATCACAGCAATGGCGGATCTCACGTGTGCCGCTTGACTGTCGTGCATCACGTAGTCAACTATTCCCGGCTAATCCTGAGTTATACCTTGTCAAAACAGCATCCGGTGAACTTTGACAAGGGTCGATTAAATTATAAAGCGAAAACTTTGTGCAGCACGCATGCTATAAATTCGATTTCTATGACAGTGACATCGCCCGGACCTGTGTCCGTTTAGCGGCAGTGAGTAATTTATGAGTTGTTCTCGTGCCTCGTAAAAACCTCCGGCTGGCCTGGCGCACTCCTCCGGGATCTCCGGCCAAAACTGCCAACCCCGTAAATGTTTTATCCCGCCATTACGACGACATTGAGATTATCCCGCAGCCTCTTATCAGGCGTTGGTCCATCGGCCATTTGGCTATTAATGGCTAATAGACGCTGGCCCCATGTGCCGCCCGCAGCCCGCAGGACTTCGTCAGGAAAATGAACGAATTTATCATACCCGGGGATTCCCCGCGGACTTTCATTACCCCCAAAATTCGCAGATGATCGCTTAATTTTTCGTTCGTGAACCGTAAAAAAGGCGAGACGCGCGCCTTAAGAACATTTCACACGGGTGGCACCGCCCCAGCATCCCTCGGGATCGGTCCACCTGAAAACGGTGGGGGGGGGGGGGGGGGGGCACATACGCACATCCCCCGGGTTGAGTAATTGCCTCTCCCGGCCGGTGCAGGCCGGAGAAAAAAAATGCCGAAAAACATTTTTCAAACTCATGGCCGCTATTAAGACTGAAAAGCGCTTTCGCAAAACGATGCGGCCGCTCATTAAAGTGACAAATGCCTGAAACATTGCACACATAATTCTGCCTATGAGAGGCTCTTGCCTACTCCTACAACATTTTCTCGCAGCTCCTGCGGGAACATGCAACTTAAATTCCAGGATTCGAGTGGACACTTCTTTTGTGAAAAATTGTACAAATATCGCATGCTTCCACGTGCTTGACAGGGTGCTCCGGGCCCCATTCATCCGTGGAACGAGGGCCAAATGGGCAAAGTTTTAAACGAAAAGGGCGGTCCGACGGAAGCTTTATAAATTACTTTTATAAAATATTGCATCCCACTGTATTACACCATTAGCATAATAAAAATTATAAAGCTTCCGGACCGGATTTACGACCGGAAATTGTTACATCGTTTTGTTTTTAATGTCTGACGAATTGGACGTGGCGAACTTAACTTACAACTTCAACATTTAAGTTCATAAATCCAGTCTTTAATATTTACGATTTTCATATTATTTTAAAATTTTTATCATTAAAAAATTATAATACACTTAATTTTCTTATAGATTTTCTTCAGTCTTAACTTAGTTTTGACTTTTCAAAATAAAATTCTCAAACTGGCTTCGTTTAAATTTGATCTTAAAAAAATATTACGATTTTATCCTGAAAGTTACTCTAGCATTATTTAAATCTTATTGTTGATCAAAATTTAATTAAATTTTAATATAATTTTACGCTGAGAAACTCCACATTCATTTATATGCAAAAGTATAATAATAATTTATAGCTGTTTTTATTTTTGTTAATGATTTCTACTATCATAACTATTTTGACACTAAAAAGACGTCTGCCCAGTCACCTTTATATTCAACTTTGATCGTTTTAATGTGAAGAACATAAAATAACCATTTCGAATTGAATTAATAATAATTACTTCAAATAAGCGTACGTGTCGTGTATAATAATAATAATGCATTCATTATATTATTACCCTGAATTTTTAACCAAAAGTATCTCACGATTTTCAAAATTATTAGTAGAACGTTTTAATCTCAGTGCAAGGATAAGGCCTAAGGAGAACTATTTATTAAGAGATTTCCTCTAGCAACTAAACATTTCTTAGAAAGGATATCATTTATCCAAGTTTCTCACGAAACTATTTAATTAAAGCTAAATAATGTTAAATGTGTTTGATTGCCGTAAATTTAATGTCCTTTTGAGAATTTAGCGACACGTCGCTGATGAGCTAGCTGCGCGAAATCCAATTTGGATCAAAATATTTAATTGGGAAAAGCTCAAACAGCGGCTGCAGGTGAATGCAAAAGAGAGTTGAAAAAGACCAAAGGAGTTTTCATTTTAATTTGACACTTTCGTTTTGGTTTTCCGGTGCTGCTGCCGTTGGCGTGGAGGATTCATAAATTTTCACTGTAAATATGCAGCACTTATGCATGGGACTCCGCGAGGGGGGCGCGGGGCCTTAACCAGCTCCTTTCCATTACTTGCGATTAATGGAACTCGAAGAAAGGAGGAAAATATTCCCGGGAAAGAATTGTTTGGTACAACAAACCATCCCCAGCTACTGCCCCCGGTTATGAGGCGGGATTGGGGCCATAAAGGAATAAATTCATTAAAGCCCAAGTCCAAGCCCCGTGTGTATTCAGAACACTTCTGGGGGGCGGTGGGAAAAGGAAAAACTTTCGAATGGATTAATTTTCCTGTCTAGACCTACCGGAGATTCTCATTGTTTGCACAAAAGTGATTATTAAGAGGGGCTCAGGCCAGTGGCGGTCCGGCCGCTTTTGTATTCCAGCAGCAGGTGGTTCGCTGCGGAACGCTAATGACTTTAATGAAGTCCTCCTTATCAGGACGCTGCAAGGATCCTGACCTCCTGGCCGGGACCCCTAAATGTGGTGGTCACCACTTCGAAATTGAAACACAATTGATTAGCTAAATAGACCAGGACTTGACCAGTGGACGCAATCAAATTCCCACGTAATTGGTCACGTTACCCAGGTATGCGTTATGACGGTAGCTAATTAAAACGTTTCGAGCCGTGACCGACTATTGCTTCATTAATTGCTAATTGCGCAAATATTTGAATTGGATTAGACAAAATGGGTGATAAATTTTGCCTAGGTTAACGAGACAATCGTTAATCTGTGTGCCAGGGCAAACAAAATTCAGGAAAGGGGGTGACACTGCGCTTATCCGCGTCACAAAGGACCTCTAAACCCTCGACGGGATATTGATCCCTTCGTTCGATACAATTAGACAAACCCATCGATGGGAACCAGTCAGGTGGTTTCGGTTTTGACACACTACGGTCTATTTACATTTTGTCAGGATTGGACACCTTCAGGTGGGGCTCCACTGCGATATTCAAATGGATAATGAACGTCCTGGATGCTGCGCTTACGTCAGATATTATCTGCAGCATTCACCTTGTTGTTGGTCTTAATTAAACCAAAATTCCGTTGCGGCGAAATGAAGCTTTCGTTGTTAATTAAGGCTCGTTCACGACTCCCGTGATTTGCCAGGATTCCCTCAAATGGCAACAAAAGCGATTTTAGAGGTAATATCCCATGTTTTGAATATATCAGATTAACCTAAAATTTTGTTGACATAATTTTATGACTTACTTAACGCCAAAAGGATTAAAATTTTGTTCAGCTTTACCCAGATTTTATTTAATGCTATTTACTAGATACTTGGTAAATTTTGTAACTATCATCAATTTTTAAACAGAGTTTACGCCAACAGATTACACGTGTCGGATTATGAGGTTGTAATGTGATATGTTCTATCGTTATTAGTATAAGGACTCTACTTTAGAGTAGTAAAAGCAAATTTAAAAAAACAATGAGTATATAAAAGTTGTCGAATAGTCAACGTTATTTACCCAATTTTTACTCTACTTCATAACGAATTTGTCTGTATAAATGTACTTTACGATACATAATTTAATATTTAACCCTTTCAGACATCCTATACCTGAAATATGTAAAAGGAAACAACTTTAATCATGCAAGGGACTTTATAACTCGTGTATACTAAATTATGAGACAATAACGATTTTCCATCAGACAATTTCAATTTTGAAGTTTTGAAGTAATCCTACTTTTTATTGGAGACTACATTTTCTTTTTATTGTATTTTCATTTATACAATTTAAATTAATATATTATCTTATTGTTTATATGCAGGAATCGTATAGGAATTGATACATTTTGGATTACTGGACAATTTGACAGTATTGTGTAAATACCTGACTTTAAATCGACAGGATAACGCCTGAGGACCAGGATGCGACGTTTCCAGAGCCGACTCTAAATTAAACGTCTCATCAGGACATAAACGTTGGAAAGCATCAATCTATGGCCGGTTAACGCACGATAAGCCAAAGGAGATTAACTGAACTGAGTCGTATAATTTCCTGCAGGGTCGGGTTGATAGGTGAACGATTATCACATCGAATACATTTATGCAACAAAGGTGAGTGATACGTCGTAGCGGCAAAGGACGAAAAAAATATATAAAAAAATTATGTAAATGTGAGTCCCGACAAAATCTGAATAAATTCCACTGAAGCGAACAAAATGCGGGTCGGGGATTTGAATGGAAAGCAAAAAGGTTCGAAATTTCCATGATCGGTTCCCGAGGAATAAAGAGGAGTGCGCCAAAAGGAAAATATAAATAAATACTTTCGCTACATTTCAGAGATGATGGGCGGCTCTAGTGATTTAGTTTAAATTCAGTCACTCGTGAGCGAAGCATTGAAATTCTGTTGATGCTCCAGAGATGCTGTGAGGAGCATTTTGGGGACGGGAACGGTTGCGTCAAATCGTTTTGAAATAAATTGCGAAAATTGAAGACGATATCTGGCAAATGAAACCGTCAGTTTTCAGTGGAAAGCAGTGCGTCTCTCGTCGGGGTCGAATACGGGAGCAAACTGGGGCGCACTCCGCCGAGGACAGAGCTATCCCATATAAAAATAAAAAAATCCCAATATTTTCTCACTCGAGGATGGCACCCCGTCGGGAAACACTATTATCTCTGGATATTCAAATAATTCCAAAAAATGATATTGAAAATTCCTAGCAATAGGCAAGCAAACATTCAATTTACGCCAAATCGTAAATCTTTCTTCGGTGCATACTTAAGTGGCCGAAGGAGGAATTCTCATCTGCGTATCAATCTTGGAACGGATTTAGGGGTGGAGCCTTTGTGCAACAACAATGACAACTTGAAGGACCACGGATTACATTTTGACGAAGGTTCGATGTATATAAATTTCACTTTTCGATTCGTTGAGAGGCCATAAATTCAGTTGATAAAGTCTCCGACACCTCGGATGCCAGTCTGCGCAGATAGCCTCTTCCGGTCGATCGGTTTCAGTATCTGACAGGATAAAAATCAATTTTCCATTGAATTCGCACGATTATAATTTTCCTTTTGCTTCCCTTTTCCGGGTTGAAGGAAACTTTCCCCACTGGTTTATGATTTTATTAAGAGTACTTTCCGAGTCTGGGGGCCAAAGTTATGAATTTTTACACTTTCAGGCCCATAACTCAATTAGAGATGATTTCTTCCAGAGAAAAAGCGATTTATTTTCCCTGATTGATTTTTTATTGTCCAGGGACCAGACGTCTCCCTTAAATTGAATTTCCTCAAGGCATTTTTGGAGCTGATTTAATTTTAACAAGTTATTACTTGTACGACGTTTCGTAAACGAAGAAAAATAAACAATGATTTAGAAGGCATGCGAAACGTCTGGGAAATATTTGGCTTCAAATTCAACTACACTTCGTTGACGTTGTCTCCCGTATCGATTTTAGAAGTGTATATAGGTACCTTAAAATTTTCATGGAAAATTAATGCGCATTCACATTCTGTGTAGCCACTCAACTTGCATTCTAACGATACCTGAATATGCAAAGTAGTTGCTTTTGATGCACAGATGCATGCCAGGTGAGAGTGGAAGTCGATGCTTCATTCGTACCTTACTTTGACTTTAATGTTTACGGCGATCCTTAGAATGTTTAAAGAAAACGTATGTACTAATTAAATTTTAATATTCCATTTAAAAAGCAATATAAACCCTTTATATCAATAAACTATACCTTTAATCAAAAATTCGCAAACAAACGGAATTTCGTTATTTCATTTTCTGCTATGAAGCTCCGAAATTACATCTTTGTTTTTTGTAAATCGTTATTTTGTAAAAATTACTTTGGCCAAAACCATTTCCAAGAATTAAAAACCTTTTCCGTATACTATGAGATCGTAATTAAAAATGCTCCACCAGAGCCCATTATCGAGAAAAATAGGATTTTTAATGATGTTTGCAATACCATTAAAGTATAGTTTTTAATTTCATTTTTCTCGAAAACTGGAGCTGACGGAGCGTTTTAATTGCAAATTTGTAATTTACAAAAAAACTCCTATAGAAATGCATTTGGCAATTCTTTCGAAAACAAATTAAATTTGATCTCCCTAGAATTAATGCGCTTTGTTATAAATATGTATTTAGAAATTAAAAATTTGAAACTATAATGGTTTTCACAGAAAATCTTTAAACATAGAAGTGCACTGTAAATCTACTATTGGGAAAACGCGAGTTAAAGGTATCTGACATTCTTAACTTTTCACTTTTCTCGAATTTTGTTTTTCTTAGACTAAACAAGTTAAATCTCCTTAATTCGGTCTTCCAGTAATGAGAACGCTTAAAGTAGAATTTATTGCAAATATGAGTAAGAAAGATTTAAAGGTTAGGTGAAAAACCCTATAAATCCCGTCCTCCTACAGAACTTCTCCTAGTTGAACTGCACAAAATGAATTCCTTTCTTTCTTCAGGTCGTTATGGGAAACCCGGCGTGTCCTGGTTGAACAATCGATTGCCCTTGCATTGTTCATGAGTTGATAAATCAACCGGGTTAAATCTAATGATGATAAACTAATCCGTACCTACGTTGTGAACTTTTCAGGGATTTAGGTTTATTTTTATGCTATTAGAATTCTTGAATGTTTCGCACTTTAACTCATAATTTCTGTATTATCAGGTGTATTTTGAGTTGAACCCCAGATTTGAGCACAAATTTCGTCATTTTTATTTATTTTTTGTTGTTCCTATTTTACAGGAAATAACTTAAACATTACATACATATATAGATTGAAATATTTATTAGACGAAGGGGTGAGTTCGACATTTTTACAAAATAATTTATGTACTGCAAATTTAAGGGTAACATCAGTCTCTACTTTAAAAATTGTATGTACTAAACATATTTTCAAAATTTGAATGCATTTATAGGTATTTTGAACTCATGTTTTTGAAAAGGGCTAGCAATCGAATTAAAATAATATTTGACCTATTCACTTTAAATTTAAAGCTTATTAGATAGGTATGTATGTACGTAAATTATCTACTGAAGTACGTACGATTTTTCGGATCAATAAAAAAAATTCAAATTCTCATTTTGCGAATTCAAAACAGGTATTAGTTCTTAGGCCCCCTTAAACACCAATACCTTCATAATTTCTGATCTAATCGCATTTGTGATATTTTAAAGTAATTGTAAGAAATGTTATAAGCATGTTCCATTCATGCGATTTTTGAAAAGCTTTTAAACTATGTGAAATTGTATATTTTATGGATGGTCGTTTTAGCAACTACGTAAAGATTAATATTGTGTATATACTCGTAGTAAAATTAAGGATTTCTTTTATATTTATATTGTTTTGTAGCTTTTAAGTTATGCATTGTATCTATAACTTAAAACAGCTAAACTCGCAGAATTAAACTAAAAATTCTATTCTGTCTATACTACTATAAATATTATATTCCGATTATGCTAAAAGAAATAAACAAATATAATTTGGGTGGTAACTGAGTCCTATTCACTCTGTATAGTGAGTACGTCAGAGCCAGCAGCAATTTTGTAGCTTCAAAGTATCATAATAAACCTAATATTTTATAAAGCGCTCACCAGCGAAATTTGCTCCCTGGAATAGAAATGAAATAAACGCTCTGGGAAAACAGAATGCAAATAAAATGCCATTTGCAAAATTTCATACTTTTCAAAGTTAATTACACATTTCTGGGCGTGTACGGATTACACGCCACTCTGAGCACATGCTGCCGAACTGAATCGGAAGCATTTTAACAAGTAGAAGCCCTTCTGCCGCCCGCGATTCCGAGTACACGAACCTCGGAAATGGCTGGATATTAAATTTAAAAATCAAATCAGCCAACATAAAATGAAAGAGGAATTACTTTCGGTGAAATAACCCGAGTGTACCCTCGAGATACGCGCCGCAGATACAATCTCCAAACACCGCCGAGATGGAAGAAATAGAAAAGGCGAAATTTTACAAAATTGTGCACGAGGTGCGAAATTTGAGACCGAGGCCATGGTTTATCATTGTATATTATCCCAACGTTGTAGTGGTTGGTGACACTGTCATAGCCGGAAATTTGCATAAATTTCAAAATTTATTTGTAGACAAAGTAATATTCAATGCCGTGCCGGCATAAATCTAATTCTCCCATAATTTTGACACCCCACGTACATTCATCTGCACGAACATTAACCCTGATGCGGAAATTGTTAACATCCCCAGACGTGGTCCAGGCGAGGGTGTGCCCCAGCTTCCTCCTGGCCATATCTTCTTAAATTTATGGATCTCTACACCGGGGCAGCCCCACAACTTGAAACGAACTTAATTCCACCGCCGCCGGCGAGCAGTTTTCGGTGTAAACATAGAATCTAATGGAAATGCATGCAACATACATTGCACCCTGTCACGACGCCCCCGCAGCATCGCTGCCTGTCGCACTGCACAACCCTTTGTATTCTTTTCTTCTACTTATCGCCCGGAATTGCGCGATACTTTGCTAAATAAAACGATTTTTGGACATTTCTCGCAGATTTACACGAGTCCAACGATGCTAACCGGAAATGAGCATTTTTCGAAAAGTAGTGCTCTTTTACCTTCCCTGAATTCGGAAACAGAAGGTGTGACATTCAAGACGTGATTTAGTTATTTTTAAGTATTTAATTTTATTTGTATATCATAAGAGGAAAATATAATCAAAGCAATAATACCAACTTATAGAAATTTATAGAAATCAATAAATTTGATACACGTATAAGGCAAAAAACCATTAGGTGCATAAGAGTTCGCAATGATCAACTTTTGATAATAACATAATTATGTTCAAAAAATTAAATTGGGATATTACTGTTTGTTATTTTAGTTTAGATTTTAAAAGTCGCATTAGATTGTTGTTTTTGCCTTTAACGCATTTTTTTCAAAAATGATTCTTCAAAACCTAACTTTATCAATCCACTTTTTAAGAAACCGTAAGTATGCTCGAAAGTACATCAACAACAACGAAAATTGAAAAACTGACCGTTTTTTTAATAAATGTTCCAAATTTCAGCATGTTGCTACGAACTCTGAGTGGCCGTTTTTCGTAAATCTTATAAACTACATATTAAATAAAGTATGTAAAAGATTTGGAAAATTATTCAGATAATTAAATTTTATAATTGTAGTCACTCATATGTGTTTTTATATGTGACCTTTATTTTCTTTTCGTTTAATCCTTCTTTGTTTAAATAGTTTATTTTATTCCATTATAGAGTGAAAATTAATAAAATATTTTTCATTTGGTATTCGCATTCTCTAAATATAAAATTGATACGTGGGTATTTTGCTAACTATGTTTTAACTTATATTTCCACCCTAGATTTTATCAAGTCCAAGCCAATTTACTTAAGGTATTTTAAATTTTGAATTTGGTGGTCAAACTTTTATTTTAAAATAGCTTTCAGGAGTTTGCCTAGAAAAAAATGTACCTATAGAGTTTAATGGAAAAATATTATGCAGAGCTGGTAGTTTTAGTTATGATGGTAACGATGATGAACTTTTTCATATTGCTCGTTTCCTTTTAAGTTTTATATGCAAAACTTTTCCAAGCGATGAGAACAAATATTCAGATGGCCATAATGCGTTAGTACCATGTATCTTCTTGTAACAAACTAATTTTGCTAGTTAGATGACTATTTAGAAATACTGGAATTAATAACCACCTTTGAAAAATGGGTGAAGCTAATTTCGAAGTCTTCTCTATGAAGCTGGTTCCAGTTGCAGTGCACCTTCGGTTCTCTCTAATTAAACCGGAAGAAAGTTTTCTCTTGTGTAATCTTTTGTGCTGGGTGGATTTAAGGGAGGTGTAAAGTTAATGAGAATACAATGACTAAAACTTTTTAATAAGTGTATACAACACCTTCTCGGTGAGGAGGAGAGTTTTAAAGTTCGGTCCGAAGTGTCCTCGTTTTTTGCACGAAAATAATTGCTAGTACAATAGATAATACCTGTACCACGAGGAACTCTTTGATAAGCCTTGAGACAAAAAGTTAAAGGCGTTCATCGAAGTTTTCGCCTGGTTAGTGTTAAAAGTTTGCTGCGAAATGATGCAGAGACCGGCAAAAACCGAAAATGACACAAACTTCTTCGTTTTAGTTGAGTCTGCAGCCAGGACTACAATTATTGAGGAAAATGTACTCGCCGAACGAGTTTCCATCCGCTTGACATGGTGGTCATGTTCAATCTTCCGTACAAGGCAGTGTGCATGTACCGAAGGCCTAAAAACAGAGTCAAACTGTGTCAAATATTTAAACCGAATTTCCTTTACGGTCAGCCGAGCAGGAAGTTGCATAAAAGTCCTTCATTTCGCCCGTATGGTGCGGCCCACCACGCCCGATGCCAGATTTTCCCTTATGAAAATGAATATACACGGTCTTCGGGTAGTCCCCGTGGAAAAGGAGCCATTTGGACGAATTGGCCCTTTCCACGAATTCTAACGACCGAGTCGAGCATGTCTCTTGAAATATCGCTGAAATTGAACTTCGTCCTCGGTAGACTTTTTCCTTTTTTCATCCTAGAGAAAATTCTGGTAGATGTTGCAATTTTTCACTTTAGCCCAAAAACTACCCAGGGTGCAAATCATTTGTACCATGCCAAAAGTGCGAAACTCTGTTCAACATTTTGCGTCCATTCCGACCCACTTCGCAAGTTTTGCTACGATTAATTTGCTTATGAAGGAGAGACGGTTTGAAATTTCAATTTGTTGCTCGGAATTGCTGCGGCATATTAGTGGCCAAGTAGTTGCTCCCTGGGAGCTTTCAAAATCATGAAGTTTAAGTGAGCTGACCCCGTATTCCTAGATTTATTTCCCATGTTCCAACGGGAGCACTTTATGGCTTAGAACTTAATTACAACCAGCGAGTATGCCTCATAATTGACTTGCGGCTTAATTATCCCTTAAAAAGCATGAAAACTTGGTGTAAACTTAAGGAAAATAATTGTCAACAGTCAGCGTTTTCATTCATACTTTATCAAACTTTTCGAGATGATAAAAACAGAAGACGGAAAATTAATCCCCTTAATTTAAATGAAAGCAAAACATAACTATAACATATTTGTAATAAATACATATATTTAGCAGTTGGAAATCAGAAACGAAAAAATCCAAAATCGAAATAGAAAACAAAATCAAATTTCAATCTAAATAGAATTCGACGTCGAAAGGTATTTCTGATTTCAATTAAATTAAATTATTTTGGCAGTCAAAGTTTATGTTTTTTTAAACATAACAAAATAGAAAATACAACGAAAAATGCTAATTTAAATATCGTTTGAAAAATTCTTCGGAATGGTGTTAATGCTTTTTTCGTTAGAAGATAAAATAATAGAGACATTCAAAATTATGAATTTAACAAATTTTCGTTGGTTCGCATTTAAAATAGATATATGTATGTAACTCAATTCTTATTTCTTTCTTTCTAACTAAAATATATTTTAAGGCGTTTGAAAATCTGCGAATTATCTTTTTTACCACAATATACTGGTTGCTTTTGAAATTGTAGTAATTTATTGTTGCAAATAGGGAATATAATATTTAAGAAATTCAATTTTAGCGTTTTTAAAGAACATTTCGAGTTTGATTAATAAGAAAAAGAAAATTTTGAAAATTACTGATTTGCAATAAAATAATGAAGAATCCATTTTGTAAAATACACTAATTGAAACAAAATCCTTCCAGTAAAATTGATTAACTAATTTTAAATTTTTAGATTATGTTTTCGTAAGATAGTAATATCGGGTTTTTCAAAATATTAACTGACCCTAATACCTTATTTTAAATGCATCACCTACGATGTTCCTTAATTGCGATTTATTTTCTTTACTTCAAATTGAGTTATTGTCTTAAAGACCTGACGTACTTTCACCTAAAATATATTTTTTTAAATTGTTTTGATATTTTCAAATCACACATTGAATAGTTAGGCCTCTTTTCTGCACTATGAAACTTGTGACTGTCAAAGCCAAGTTCATATGTTGTGCCATTTCCACAAATTAAGCCCCATTCATGGAGAGGAAACGTTTAATTAATTCTAACTCTTTTATGCTTTCGAGCCATTGCGCTTTGCCGCAAGTACGTCGAGAAAATATTCCTTGCGTTAAAACTTGGTCAGGATCGCGTTCCGAGAGTGCACCAGAAAGTCGGGCAATTAAAACTCGCAGGGAGTGCGTTCGCTACCCGTGAGGCGCAAAGCGTTCATTTTATTTCTTGTCGGATTTATCGCGGGGGATGGAATTTATTTTATCCTTCAACGAGCCTTTTAGAGCTCCGGAGCCGCGTTCCCGCCATTCTTTGAATGAATAACGCTTTTTCTCTTAAAGGCCCGTAAAGTAATCGTAGTTTTAATCAAACGTAAATATGCCTTTATGGCGTTCATACGCCTCCTGCGTCCTGGCGAATGAGGCGAAATGGGGCGAAATGCCGCCACCGTCGTAGATCCGTAGATCCGCAGATCCATAGATCTGTAGACCCGTAGAGAAGCCCGTAGAGCAAAAATGGAGATAAATCTCGTGCGGACGTACATGCATATCATTCAGCAAATATGTCGTGCTTAAATTCGGTCATTCATTCCATTCCCAAAGGATAGCGCAGGATGTGTGCGGCCTGTTTGGAGCTACTCATATCATATGAGATTAAACGCCCGGAACATGTTGTCTTTATTAAGTCTCGCACAGCCGTAATGAACATTTTCATAAATTCCCCCCGGGGGCCCTGGATGAGTTAACCACATTATGCAGAGTCCTGAATCTGTCGTGCGAAAATTACGGGAAAAGCCCTTTTGAAGGTTTATGCCGCACCAGTGTCCTGAACCTTATTTATTTTTAATAGGATTATTTTTGCGGCAATCTGCACCTCGACGACCCGTTTTCATCAGGGGTCGAAATGTATCTGACTCAAATATCATAATTTTGGCCAATTCCTCTTCTGTACTGTTCGCCAGCCAATTTTGAACTGGTTATCAGTCTAAAGAGGGAATCTCACGCGCCAACCTGACCAGAGCTTAAAAATCAATAAGGGTTTTTGAGCTTTTCCCGACATTTCCCGAAATTCCCCAAGGAACAACGCAGCCTCAGTTCGACGGAGCCTCAAAATGAATAAGCTCTTTCGGTCCATGTGGGTGCTGTGCTGCCTCACGTCCCTAATATATTTTTTTTTATTTGCAACTAAAACAATTTATATTCATCAATATGCAGCAGAAGGCATGAATCTTTCATGCAGCGCCAGACGTGCACCCCCGATGACAAGGGTCACCAGATTGCAGCTGATACGCCAGCAGCTGATGTCAGCTGCTGGTGTCCTCGGGCGATGCACCTAACCTAATCAATGAGAAACATAATAATTATGAGCCCCAACAGCGACGACGGTGGCAGCATCATCGTCATCATCGATGAGGCTCAAATTTTTTTTGATTGCATTTCGCAAACCTCATTACCACCTGGAGCCCCGGGAGCACCAGAGCATCTCCTGCCGTCCGGTTCGATGGGCTGCGCCAGACAGCAGCCTCCCCCCGGCTGGCTGCAGCCCACTTCCAGGACTCAGAAGGACTGCTTGGCGCCACCGAAAGGTTAACATTTCCACTCGGAATGAAGCTTGACTGGTTAGGGAGGTCAATTGCCGGGGTCAATATCTTTTACATTTTGATGTCCTTTGTGAATTTTTCCCTCATAAATTTAGAAGGAGAGCGGGAACGATGGCTCCTTCTTCCAACTTCTGAGCTTGCACTTATGCTTCAAAATTGGACCATATTTTATCCTCCGCCGCAATATCCTCCGTGTAGGAGATCCTCGCACGGCGGAAGGATTTTTCCGATTTTCGACTTGCCTTCAAATCGATATCAAAAGTATTTCACAGATGTATGCCTCGTTTTCATACCCTGCTGATGTCGAATTGCTCAATTCCGCTCGGCTAATGGTCGATCGAATATTCCTCAGCAGATTGCTCATGTCCTCGTGTTTGTTATTGTTTGTTTGACGACTTCTAATGGAAACACGCGGAAGAATTTGTTTTCTTCCCTCAGGAGAAATTCGATTTTAGGGTAAAGGAACAATGAATTTTTGTTACCGTAAAAAAGTTTACTTTATAGTCTATTTTGCGCATCATAAAAGATATTTTTTAACGTCCACCATAAAAGATATTTTTTAGCATAGTGAGTACCATTATTTCCAAGTAGGTTTATTACTTAAAATGCTTATCTGAAAAGTGATGTAAGCAATTCCAAAATATGTTTTTATTCTAGTAAATTATACATAAAAGTATTATTCTCAAACTAAATTGGCATGGAGTTAAATAGAAAATCAGAAATACATAAAAGTCTATGGAACTTTATATGTAATCTATTTCATATTTTGCTTCACCAAATCTATGAATATCTCGGAGTTGGCCGTTAATAAAATAGTTTAAAACTTATGTACATTACGCAGAACTAATTTTAAAAAGTTAGTCCTTTTGACCCATTTTAACCCATATCCGGTACTATACGATGTAGATAAAAGAATTTGGGAAATTAACTGGCAAGATGTACTTATTAAAAAAGAACATTCTGAGTAGTATCGGCTTTTTTTAAGTTAACTTTCTTAATTAATTATAAAAGTTGATTAAATTCACATATCGCTATATCCAAATTATTCAAAATTTATTTTTTCCCAATTCAGAAAATTTGGACTTTATACAAATGTTAGCGTTTTCTGTCTTTTTAGTTACACTAAGGATTATAACTAAATTAACACGACTTTCAGACCCATAAATTTTCATTCTAAAACCTTCATCGAAGTTATCAATTTTCTAACATACAAATCAAACAGATCAATTTCTCAAGTTTTCCAGATTAAAAAAGTATCCTAAAGTGAATCTAGTCTTGATAATTACTACATCAATTTAATCTTTAAATACGACCTTTCCCGGAAGGATCCTTCATTTGATAGCAATTAAATAAAAAATTAAAGTATCCTGGTATCGTAACGCGGAAATCAACAGAGTTTCTTTATTTTTTATTTTTCAGGAAATCAGAAAACTTTCATACTGATAATTAATTCTACAAGGAATTGCGCTGAAAAAAGGTTGGGTTATGACGCAGAATGGCCTGTGGCAAATATAAAAGAACTCATGCGAAAATGGAGGTCATAAAGTATTCAGGTCGCGTCGCAGATTGGATCAAAATCGATTGCCTCATTGAAAAATGCTGAGCTCCTGCTAATCTTTAATTCCAAAAATGTTCTCAAATAATCGAAGCATTTAATTTTAAGCAGTGGTGAAATAAAAATAAGAGACCCTTTCTTCTTTTAAAAGAAGATATAGGAGTTAAAAAACTTGATTCAGGATACTTTCTATTTATATTTATGTTGAATATTGGTTTTAATAATTTATTTACTTTAGCTTCCATTAAAGAAATCGGTTTGTATGAATAATTTTCGATTTTTAATTATTATTTTGAATACTAGTTTCTGAAGAGCGGTAATAGTAAGGTGCAATTACTAGTAATGATGCTGGTAATTTGACTTGCTTGCAAGACTTGTACTGGTAGTACTGGTAGTAATGATAAATTAAAAATTTCCTTTACTTCTCATTAGAAGTACTCTTAAGAAGCAAAAAACTGTTTAGTGTATTCCCAAAATGTGTATAACGTATAGAAACACTTTAGAGACGCATTTAAAAGTGTTGAAAGTAATTATTCAAAATCATGTAGGTACTAAGGAAAGTATTCTTACATACATCTCTTGTGGATCTTTCTTCCTCCCTTGAATCTTTTGTTCCCACTTTCTCTCCGGGATTGTTTTACAATGAATAAACAATTGAAGGCGTAAAGAACACGGCGATTTATGCCTGCACCGAAAAGGCATTCCAAACGAGCAATTTAAGTCAACCGGTCGAATCCTTTGTTCCTCGGGGAACTCATTGTTTCCGGGATCCCGTGTACCTCCATCTCGAGCAGGACCGACAACAATCGGGGGAAAAGGTTTGCGCCAAAAGCGGATTTGCTGATTTTCCCGGACCAAAATTTCATCCCCTCGAAACTAATTATTTCGATGTAAAAAGCGATTGCTTCAAAAGTAGGCATTCCACCCCCGGAGGCGGCGCGATATTAAAATAGCACGGATTTTCGCCTGGTGCCCTTCCATGGACAGAAAGATGAAAATTCCGGGAATTTTTTTTTTACGTCAGGACGATATGATGTGAGAAACCTGGCACAAAATATTTCTGATTATGATTTATGAAATTATTTTATTTTTTATTTTTTTAGGAACAGAGGCCATTATCAGAGGTGCAAGTGTACGGTCGCCGGGCGATATTTTAACTTTGAATTCCTGCCAAGGGTCCTGCAGCATCCGCTCATCTTGTTACATTTTGATATCATTCTCCTGAAGGAAGTGCCTAACAAGAAAAGTTTTCGCGAACTGATATGGGAGAACATGCTTTGGCCGGGGAGATTTATTCCCTTCCAGTTTCATAAATTTCCTTTGTTGTGAGGCCGGCCAGGGAAAATAAATCTTTCGGTTGTAATGAAGCAAATACGCCGCGACCCACATTTTCCAAAGTACTTAAGGAAGATAGCGCCTTTAATGGAACTTTTAATGCAAAATCTTATTACGATTTATTAGTTTTTTTTTTTTAAAAAAAACTAAACAGATCATAATCATTTATACTAAATTTTTAACTTGCAAGAAACTTTCAATTTCAAGAATAGGTCCTTCCTTTATGGCTATAGTTTTGATTTTCTTACGAAAAGTAAATTTTTTAAAATTGTAATTCCATTGAATTTTTATTCCTTTCAAGGTTGTTTATTGTTCAAAAATCGAAACTAAACAAAACAAACAGTGAAATTCGGTTATTATGAGCTCAGCGTATTTTTTGTACCCTTCGTAACTTCGATCTGGATAATATTTGAAATCATAAAATTTTAAGATAGCATGAAATCGCCAAACTAATGAAACATACCAAATTTTTATAGTCTTCCTAGTTTAGATTTTATTAATACGCAAATTTCATTAAAATTTTAAGTTAAACTAAAAATTTGGTGGGTATGATGCAACATTTTTGGGTTATTAATTAAAAAGTTCTACACCTCCCGTAGAAAAGAATGAATTATGATAGGATTATTATTTATATAAAAAAAAGTAAAGTAAAGTACAGTCGTCCAATTCCCACTGCTGGTTACGAATAACCTATAAAAGGAATTGAGTTCCCATCAAAAACATTTTATGTTAAAAACGCAGTCAATATTCGAAAATATTTTGCTCTTAAAAAGTTATGAGACCTTATATAGAGCAAATTTTTATTTAAAGTACTATAAATGAATATATGCAATTTAAAAAATTTGTATGACACAAACTTGTTAGAATTGGTACTCGTATTAAATTAAAATAAATTAAAACGATAAATGGCTGATATGTAATAAAACTATTACGTACAATGGGCACTCATGTCGATAGTATGCAAAGTGTGGAAATTTGTTTTCAAAGCACCATTTGAACAGGCGATTGTTTAATTACCAAAGGATTATTGAACAGCGACAGACAGTGCAGACCTATTGATAAAGTTTTCGTAAATTTACTTTAGTCCTCAAATAAACTCGAATTCAAACGGAAATTGGTAAATTACTCGGTGCTAATTAATCAAAATATTTGCATAGGAAAAAGGTTTAAATCAATTTTAAAATTAAATACAATTTCGGGTTTGATTCAATTAAAACTGCTCAACTGAGGTGTATAGTCGAAAAGACTTCTTGGTTTTAGAACGAGTAGGTGTAAATAAATCAACGTAGGTCGGTTTTCTTAAGGCCCTTTGCTTTGTAAGAATTTATCTGGGTCACAGAAATAAATCTCGCTGTAAAGTGAGACCCATTTATCGCAGCGGCCCACACATTGCTCAAAAGGACTGCAAGAATCTGGCCATCAGGACTTCGGAAGTATCTGGAGATGGAGGTGGAAAAAGAAGTCAGAGAGTGCAGGGTAGTCCGGGAATAGTCGCTGCGACGCAAATAAATTGCAAAACATGACGGGATGAAGGGGCTTAAGAGTCGCAAAACGGGTGAGATCCTTAGGGAAATGGTACGGAAACAAACGAGAACTATGTCCCTTTTCAACAGGTGTGGGACTTTAAAAGGCCGCGCATCATTTTTCAACTCTCTCCAGAAAAATCTATTACTTCTAGCCGAACGACTCACCTGGTAATTTTTTTTATTCCAGAGTCCCCAGATGTCCCGAGGCTCCCACAGGGATCAGAGTCGCTGTCATGCCCGCCGGCTTATTTAAATGAATGGAAATAAATTCACAGCAACTGGATACAACTTGCACTTCAATTGTGTCCCTCGCTGCGCCTCTGAATATTATCCAGGTTAAGAAGGATAATCTCCTCATCAAGGCCGGAGTTCTGAATAGAGGTTCCCGGAGTCGCAATGTTGTGACCATCCGCCAGAACTGGGTTATGTGCTCCTCAAGGAAGCGCCTGGTTCGGTGCTCTCGTTGGCCAAACTTCCTCCGACAGCACTTCCGTGAGCTGGGGGTTTAATACGGAGCACCTCCGGGGCCCCATAAAGATGTGTTGTCAATTTTAAGGGGGCTTAATGACATGTCGGCTTAAAATCTCCAGACCATTTTCCTGCCCAGTTCCGCTGGGCCCCATTATCGCCGAAAACCTGAAAGATACATCTAGAATCTTTTTCCCCCGGATATAACTTAGCGAGCCCCACAATAGTCGCCCTTTCATCGGGACGATGGTGTTCTACGTGCTCCCGCAGGAGGCGCAACTTTTATCCAGGTTGAGTATTTAAAAACTTTTGGCAGACGAGCTGCTAAGTCCTTCTCTCTTTTTTTTTTTGTCGACTTGGCCATATTACAAAAAACAACTCTTCCTGGAATAGCGCGAGCACTGTGCGAAATTAGAGCACCAAATAATTGGATTATTCCAGCACTTGCATTTTAATGGATGTTTTTACAGCGGATCTCCCCAGGGCGGCTGTAAATTTTTGCGCCCCGCTTAATGGCGAAGTGGCGAACGGCGAAGATCTGGCACACCACTTAAACACATTTTTTTCCAATGGGTCCACGCATTTTGAGCTCAACAATGTCCACTTGTTTTCTACCGCTTTTAATTCCTCTTAAAATTGTCCACAACTGGTTTTTAAATATGACACATTTAAGGCTTAGCTTTCTGCAAAATGGTTGAGTTCACTGACAACAGAAAAACTCGATTAACGGTAAAACTGAATTTCGGAGAAACTAAACCCAGCTGCTAAAATAGTTTAACAATTGCCAACAGATGGCTACGTCAAATTAATCTGGCAAGTTTTAGAACTCTTCCCCTCCTGCTTCCCCGTTTCTAAGAAAAGTGTCCGATCATGCAGATGGTTGTTCCACGCCGTAGCCCTTCCTTATTTATTTTATATTCGAAGGTTCAAAGCTAGATTTTTATGAGAAGATGTATTCTGTTCTTTTCTACTGACTTTAATTAATTGTTGCAATTAGAAGAGAAATGGGGTTTTCAACGAATTAAATCGACATGATAAATTTGTAAAATTAATTTTGAGACGAAGCGTAAGTCTCTATAATATTGAAAATCAAAAATTGAATGAGAATTTTTCGTATTAAAGTTTGTACCTATTTTTTTGGAGATAGTCTGACCTCCAGTACCAGACAAATAATCTTTGGAACTATTTCATGATTTCCTCGATAATTGCGAAGAAAACGAATTTTAATCCATTTCAATTCCATTATAAATTGTTGTGTAGAACTTTTTAATTTGATTTCAAATGAATTATTAAAATATCGATCACTATTCTCGAAGGGCCTAGTACCAAAAATAGAAGAGGGTAGTCCAGTAATTTTAAAAATTAGTTTAATTTTGTGAAGCTCCATTAATTTTGTTCTTATGAGCTCTATACGAAGACACTTTTAAAATTATTTAGAAAATTTTTTAAATTTTCATTCGGCTTTTTAAAAAATATTATTTTAGAAAAAACAATTATCAAGAAAAGGAAATACTCTCAAAAATTATAGATCAATTAAACTTGAGCTTTTTATTTAAATTCTTTTAAGAGGGAAGAAAATTGAAGTCAATAAAGTTAAAAAAACAAGATTGAATATGTTTCTAACAACATCTCCTTTAGGTATTTCGTCCTTTACTAATATTTAAACATTTACGTTTTAAAATAAATTAAAAGAATTAATGTTGAGTTCTAGGAACTATCATTAAATAAAATATGGTATAATAGTTAAATATTTGCATGTATCTATTGTTCTTTCTAATTTAAAAGATGTTAATTCCTCACCAGATATTTCTACATTTCAAAATAAGTAAACTCAATTATGTGGTAAACCAAAACTAAAAAAAAGGTTCCCTTCAAAGACGTCTTAAGGTGATACTCATCCTACTTAGGGTTTATGCCCTTCTCGTTGCTAAGAAACCGAAAACTTCAGTAAACTTTAAACTTTTAAAAGAGACGAAATTGTTCACACTTTCACGAAATGTAATTTTGTGCCTTTTTTGTATGCGCATAATTCAACTGTGTGACAAGAGTAAGTTGAAAGCCATTGAAATGTCTTAGCTGAAAAAGAACTACTCAGCGTTTCTTAGAACTTAAGAAGCCCTTTCAGCGACATGAGCTCCACTAGAGCGTTATTTTTCAGGCTATTTTCCTTCTTGCAGAAGGAGGAATATATTTTTTTTTTATGTTATTTATTTTAAATTATATCTACTAAGACTAGAACGTAGGCAGTACAATTTACGTACTCAAATTTTTATCATATAGCCCGATGTTGCGTAGAGCGTTGCCACAAAAGTAAGTAACACTTTCGAAAATTTAAACATAAAAGCGCACATTTTGTGCGTAACAGCCGGAAGAAATATGGGGAAAATTCAATTTTTGTTCTTCCTGCAAGGAGCTAAGTAAATCAGGAAGAGGAGCACCAAGGACTGTTAACTTTTATGTTTCATACAATTCCCTGGAAGCGCTCTGTGTACACAGAGCAGCATAAATCTGCCCTCCGGTCGAGTCCTGTTGTCTAACATTTCCGGGACGCCGGCAGAAGAGGCGACAAGAGTGGCTAAAAAAGACAGCGACCGGGATCAGGACCGGGACCGGGACCGGGTGGTTGCCTCATTCGCGCTTAAGCTAAATGTTAGCACCACAGCCGAGCTGTGAGTGGGACACGCGAGGCACAACACGTCCATTAAAACTTTGACAAAGTCCTTTCGGCCGCCCATGTGTCCCCCCACGGTGGAAGGAAGCGTCCTGGAAATTTATAAAGAAAGGGCAACATCCCCTCATTGCGCTTTACGAGCCTGAAATTTTGCTCAACGATTTTTAGCCCGGTCCCACCGGGAGCTACTGGGGCGCAAATGAAACGCTTCCCGGGGCCCCATGTTTCTTCGCAGCCCGAGATTATCAGATGCGATGAGTCGGGAGATATTTTGGTGGGTGGGGCAGGATGGAGATGGCCGCAGGTAATAGGCCATTCCAAGATAATCCCTTCGCCGTGCAGAAATAACTCACTTTTAAGGCTCGAGGAGTTTATTGGACGCGAAAACAATTTGAAACAGGAATTGCTCAATTTGCTAAATTACGGCGCTATCTCAGGAACAGCGGGCACTAAGTTTGCGAGTTTTTGTTGTTACCGAGACGAAAGTCCTGAAAATATGCTCCTTAGTTATGTGGGGCACTTTCTGACATGACCAGGAGCAGGACATTTATCTAGAAAAGAAAAAATAGGCGATATAACTACTACAAAAGCTTTCCCGAAATTGCAATAATTTAATACCTGATAGACCTTCTTCCCTACAAAGTAAAAAAAAAGTATTAAAAAATTTAAATACTTGAAAGTAAAACTATATGAGAAATTACTTCATTTTGCATAATTCACGGTTGTCGATGCATATTCCGAATTTGTACACTAATTTATGGTAATAGGGTTCCCCTGGGTTCACAATTGTCGATGGGAAGTTGGGCTAATTTAAATTGTAACAGACAAAAAACATAGGCACAACATGAAAAACGTTGGACATAATTTTACTTACATGATTTACTGCATCAGGATATTTTTGAGACTCGAGGCAAAATGCTGCGTATTTGTAGTACTCGGCTTTATCTTTTCCATTAATGGGTTGCTGAAATTAATTATTAAATAACCATAATAATTTCTTTTTAAGCAACCACAATTATAACACTGACTGAGGGGTGTTGTATTTTTTTGTATTTTTCATGTTTTATTCGATCTTTTGTTGCTTTTCGTGGTATTTTTACGGTATGCGTTCTAATGATTTTATAATAGTTCCAAGAATTTTCCACATTACTTTTTCGCTAACACATAGAGATTAAAATCTTTAATTTTTAAAAATAGAAGCAAAATTAAAATATAGCCCTAATGCGCCAGTTTTCTAAATTATATTAACTGGAAAAAAGTAGCAAAATCTGATTACCAAAATTATCGAAATTGTACACGATGCAAATGTTAATGTTAAAAGGTTTCATTTTATAAGATTCTGGACTTCGACAAAATAAAATTGTTATATCATATATAAATTTCCTCATTTCACAAAACTGTTCTATAAAAATATAATTTCACTGTAAACCACTAGAAACCTGCAAAACATATCTAATTTCTTTACCGCACTTGTGGTTGAACACCTTCGATGGAATTTATTTTGAACACACCGGAAGCTATATTTCGGAAATATCGCGCGATCAGCAAGTAGAGTTGATAAAATTATCGCAGACAAAGCGGAATATGGTAAACCACTTATTTATAATTATGATAAGGAAATATCTATTTAAATATATTCGATTCAAAATAATCTAGTAGAATTTCAAGCAATTGTTTTATGTTTTGTTTCTTAATAACACAAATATCTTGTTAAATAAAACGAAAGATAAGACACTTGTCTTGTGGTATATTAATGTCTGACTTTCAATTCGACTGAAAAGTGATGCTTGCACTGAGTATAAGGGTATCAGTTTTGGTAGAAACAAAATATGATGAATTTCGACAAATTTTAGAAAACTAAAAATATTAAAAGTACTTACCTCTCCTTTTTCCCTATCAGGGAAATAATTAGAGGTGTAAAATTGCAGTCCAGGTTGATTACTCAAAACCTCGAGCCATCTTCCAGAAGTAGCGTGAATAGCTCTTAAAATTACATAATTTTAATATATATAAAATAAAAAAAACTATATTGTCGCATACTTGGCTACAAGAGTAATATCTTTGTTAGGATCCAAAATAGTGCAGTAATTATCATCAAAACCCAGAGCTCCTTTATCCCACAGGACGCTTATCCTGTCGGAAAGTGGATTCATAGCGCGAAAGTCGTATGGAGTACGTTCTACATATCTAAAATCTCCCGTGGGAATGGAGCTCTCGTCGGTCACTGTAATTCTGTCGGCTTTTATTTTCAAGATGTGATCCAGGAGTCCAGTCCGACCAGCATCCTGTGGGGAAAAATAAAAAGTTAATTTCACCATTACTTCGGGCATTTTGCGGCTCATACGTGTCCGGCGAGGTTGAAGTACGCGTGGTTAGTTAAGTTAACCGGAGTTGGATCAGAGCTGCACGCTCTAAAGGTAATGCAAAACTCGTTGCATTCGGTGAGTTTGAAGATTACTTTGATACTTAGAGCCCCCGGATAACCCTCATGACCATAGTCGCTCTGATGACGCATTGCAATCGCATCGTCCTCCATCTCAGCGTCCCAAATCACCTTGTCGAGGCCAATGTATCCCCCATGAATGTGATGGAGATTTTTGAAATTTTTACTCAACTGGATCTCTTCGTTGCCGAGGGCGAATTTTCCATACGCTATCCGATTACAAACCCTCCCCACAGTTGCCCCAAAGTAGGGATTTTCTGCACTCTGATATCCTGAAAATTAGAGTTTAATTGCACAAAAGATATACAAGAAATTTTTAATGAATTCCTCCACCTGCAGCATCATCAAAGCCGAGTACAATATCGATTTTGTTCCCTTTATCATCAGGAATTTTGAGGGCTGTTATGGTTGCTCCCAAAGTGATAACCTGCAATATGTTATAGTTAGTCAACGAAAGCACTCCTCTCCAGTTCTAGAAACCCTCTGGACCCTATACTGGAGTAGGAGGAACGCCTATCTCCATAAAGTGCCGCTCTGGAAGCGACAGTGTCGAGTGCAAACCTAAACACTTCATTTAGCCGAGTTGCAACCACGGCCGTCCACGACAGCCAATTCTAATTAAAATACAAAGTGGCACTCACCTGAACTTCTACACCCACCCCATTGATGAAGGTGAATCGTCGCACGGTTCGTTTTTCTTTGGTGAACGGATCCACAGCATCCCCGAAGTCATCCTCTACGACAGTCACACCCATTGAAATTGTTCAACGAAAAATTTTATCTGTCCAAAAAGTAGCCAAGCCCGTACAATGTGCCAACCGCCACGACAAAATATTCAAAGGCGACTAAATGAATTTTTCAATTGAGTGCTCGTAGGGGGCCCCATTGGAGCTTCAGAGTCTCCGCAAACAGAGCAGAGCCCGTTTCTCGCATTTTGGGAAGAGAGTCGCCATAGAACGATGACGCAAGGAAACGGAAAAACTGTTGATCCGCGGTCTAAGCCGCCTTTTGTGGCTTTCTTTTCACCAGGGGGCTTATCAACGCTGATAAAACAGTCAATAAACCATTCTAGACTTAGCCAGTGTTCATGTTTAATTTACTATCAAGCTTAAGTAAGTCTTAATTTTTTATATTTTCCACAATGATTCTGCAAATACAATAAAATTGCATATATTTTAAACAATTTAATTGCATCTATTAGAAATATAAGCTTCTAAATTTATTATTATAATTACTAAGATGTAGATTGACAAAAAACATAAATAGCATAAAACCTTTAAAACCCTAAACTTTTTAAATAAACAAATAAAATTTTAATGACTGAAAATTACCCTCAAATTCTACTGATTTATCAAACAAACATCTAACAATTTCAAAATAATTTCCTAAAAAATTAAAAGCCAAAGTCTTTATTGAGAATCCTGTACGTTAATTCAAAAATCAATTTCGCAGACAATGTAAAACTTCGTCGAAGGTAAACATATAAAAACAAATTTTGTTGTTTCACAAATTTTCTAATAATTAATTTTCATGAATTGCATTAGGTATGTGATCGAAATCGGCGCTATAGTTAATAAAATGCTTGTATACCACGAAAAAAACCCTAGAATCGATACTACGTTTATACCAGCTTGCTCACCTGGTATGAAGGTGGTATTCAGTGACACACACGTAGTAAAGGCGCGTAGGTATCTATACTAGATGTGTGTCACAGGCATTACGATTGAAAACTTGGTTCTCAAAAATTAAAACATAAAGGGATGTTTTGCAAACTTTGTTACCAATTTGTTCGAAATTGATAGTGGAATAAGGCCTCAGTAGTAAAACAAAAGCCAGATTTAATATTTCGTCGATTCTTAATTTTAGAAAATATTATTTATCACCCTTGAAGTTTTGTTAAAAAATTCAGTCGAATATTCTATATGGCGTTAAATTTCGGCATAAATTTGACTAATAATTGTAATATTGAATATGCTTGCAATTTAAATTTTGTTTTAGTGTCAGTAGCTGTATTAGATCAGTAATTGCGTTAATTGGTAAATGTATAAGTCTTGGATTTCTACACCATACCTGATTTTCTGTAATAGTAGTAACATCTGTAATTATTGATAGTACTTGGTTTTTGTTTTTTGTTTTTAATTTTATATCATAATGCTTTTTTGAAGAAGTGACGCGAAGCTAAATACTTCCTACGATAGTAAAATGGATTGTTAAACTTAGCTATTACTCAAAACTAATAAAACATTGATTGCGTTAAAGTCTTTTGTTCTTAAAGACGTTACGTGATGAGGTAAGTGGTTATTGATGGGATGGTAAAGAGCTGATTGGCTCTTTATTCAGGTGGTTGATTCACGATTGGCAGATTAAGTTATATCAACAAGATACGACGGAAGATGTCAGCGTCATAACCGCCAAGTTTTCATTTAATATAATATTTTGCGGGTTATTGCTGCACGTGATTCGCTGTCGGTGGCTGCACATCTTATTGAGCATCTCGACGGCGAACTGATTAAGTTAGTAAGGCACTTGGTCTGATGGATCCTTGACTTATTTCCTGGCGGCGTCTTCATCTTGGTCCTCGTCGTCGTCGTCGTAGTCTTCGTTTTCATCTTCGCTGTCGTTCAAATGCTGAGTCTATAAAATCAGTTCTTGGGCCTTTTTTTCTTCACTATGTGGTGAAGTAAATTTTTGATGTCAACAACCAGCTTCTTTCAAGGAGCCTGAATACTGGAGCAGTTCATGTGGGGATAAGACCCTTCAAATCCTGAAACCGCTTTGATGACGTGACATTATTTGTCCTGGATGCTTCGTTTTTCTGGATATTGATTCGTTAACAGTGGAATGCGTGATGACAAAGGAAGGCGATAAGGAAGGTTCAATCTATTAGAAAAGTAGCTGACTCATTTTATTCAATCTGTCGGAGGGATCTAGACCGATAGGTGTATCCATTCTGTCACCTGGATAAGAGCATTCCGGAGTGATTTTACTGCTCCAGCGGATGCTTATTCCTTGAGACGTTTTGATGCCCTCCCTCCCCCCTCACTGGATCCGCAGAATCCGCAGACCGATCCACAAATTGGAGACGTGTGCTGGAAATTTATAGCTCACTAAACATCTTTCCGATTTCACAGGGTGACCCTGCAGTGCCAAATCAATCCCTCTTCTCTTCCGAAGAAATTTACCAAAAACAGGGCATGCATGATTACATCCGCTGTCATAACACGGCCCCAACTATTTATGCTTGCAATAAAAACTTTTCTCGTTAATTTCACTTCCAGCAACTCAATCAGTTGACATATTTCGAGTTAATATTGCTCCAAGTTTTCCCTCCAGACTGCGGCAACTTTTCACCAGTGGTGGCGGCATGGAAGGGGCTCGTACGAGCGGGCGTTGGGCATGCTCCCGGATTCTGGGGATCCAGGACCAAGGACCCGATGCCTGTAATTCGTATAACCGCCAACAGATAAGGTTTATTAAGAAGTAAGTTTTTATTGTCTGGGGACGGCTGCAGGACGACTGGTACTTCTTTGGGGGAACAAATGTACCACCGGCAGCGTCTGATCGGAGTAATTGAAATGCTAGGAATTTGCTATAAAATGCCTTCATGATTTTATCCAGTAGCTGCTCCTGCTTGGACTCGCCCATTCCCATTTGCATTTTACGGGAAGAAGCCTCGGTATTGGGAATAATTTTTATTTTTATTTTTTTTTTCGCTTTTCTGCGATCCAGACGAAAAGAGATGAAAGCAGATCGGATTATTGGCTTCGGATAATAAGAGGGCTTTTTGTGGAAGCTTTTATTCTTTGAGAAAACTTTTTCTGTTAACTTGTAGAGGATTTATTTAGATTTAGTTCTTTAAGTACACTTATCCAATGTATTTTCTACCGAAATTGACTATTCATCGAAATACATCTGTTCCAGAAAATATGCTCAAGGCACCGCTTTAACTATTAACAATTTTTTAAAAATAGATATTCTGTAATAGTTGAATAATGATTGACAATTTTATCATGAGTCAGTTGTTTTGCTGCATCCAATCACTTTGAAACGAAAATTAGGTAGTACATTCACCACTGTGTCCTTTTGCATCAGACTGTAATGAAATCTTTCAGCAAAAGATCATAGGGAGCAGATTAATAAAAGGTTTTTTGTAAGCATTCACAAGTAACGACCTTTTTAGTAAGCTCAAATCCCATAAATAGTTTCCTACCCTTCTTTATATGAAGCCGCATCGCGATCCGCCGCATATTCAGCGTTTGCGCCTATCCCAAGATTTGAATACCGACCGGCGAGTGAACCGAAACCAAATGCGGTTTAAAGTCAGCTTTAGCATAATCTTTTCATAGTTCCTGTATGCAGTTTTCGTCACTGGAATGAACTTTTGATTAAATTAAAGCCATTCAAGCGCGCTGAATTAACCAGAGGGATTTTCTTGATGGATGCTACTGCAAAGTGTAGAAAATTGTACATGACTGCATCGGGTCTATGCCACGGGAGCCTATGATAATCCTGGCAAAGCACCTGTTCACTGTAGATTTTGTCGGGAGTAGTCAACCCTGTTTGGTATAAATTGAGGCCTCTTTTCAAAATATCCCCCGCCGTTCCACATTGATGGACCCCATACTCCAGACAGATTGCAAATTAATATTGGATCGAATAATATCCAAACACATATGCTGTCATTTCCTTTATCACTGCGATGAAGGACGCTATAAATTTTTAATTTTACAGATATTGCTATAATGTTCAGTTTGACTGACTTTTGTGTATCTTAAACAACAATGGGTTTGAAAGCAGTCATTAAATATTTACTCATATTAATAGGCAAACGTTGCTTTTATTTAGGTATGATACAACTGACACGAAAATAAACATGCTAATAAAAAAATAATATTTTTATTATAGTCACAACCCTCTATGTAGTCTTGCATATAAACGTTTTATTTTGAGTACATGTATTTAAAATTTAGGTGTTTTGTTTTTTTTAAATATTAATTCAATTCTTATGAATCACGAAATGAGGAAAATTAATTTTACAATAGTAAAGTAAAACGTTTAAGTCACAGTAGAATCAAAGGCATAATTTTTGGTCATACAAACAAAAGGCTTCTAAATATTAATTTTACCATTTTCTAAATAAAAATTAAATAAATTACCTGGTGTAATTCCAGGATTCAGTTTCGGCTCCCAGAGTCCTGATCTCAACCGATTAACTTCTGTAGAGAAAAATAAAGAAAAATAAGTTAGAGAATTTAGTGGAGAAAATAATTACAATTACATCTTCGAGAAATAAATATTTTTTCGAAATCTTCTCGAGGCATACACATGTAAGAAAGAGAAATGAAAATTAGTCTTTTTTAGAAACTTGTCAATAATAATAATAATTTCTATATTTTTATAATATAATATTGTTTGTTTGTCGACAGGTTTTAGATTTTAGAGATGTTTTTAAATTTACTCCATTAAAGTTTTCAAGTACAACAATTCATTCTTAATTATTAATTATTTTGTGTAGTTGAATATTCTATGGCTAAGCTCCAGGGAGCCTTCTCTGTGAATAGTATCTAATTTTCTTATTATCTGAAAATTTCACATAATCCCGGGGCTTAAATCATTTAATCCCAGTATATGAAGAATCAATGAAAACCGAATGACCATCCTGGCTCTAGCTTAACCCCCGAAATTCGTGCTCAGCACGATTCACATTACCCGTGAATAAGTCGGTGGGTATCCTTCCCAGTTCCCAATGTTCATTCATCCCTTATTTGAATACCAGGGATGAATTTCTCCAGAGATTTGGAAAAGTAACTAATTATTAAAGCACTCCATTCATGGTGCTCCCGGAGCTGCTAAGCATGATTGATTCGAACTTCAGGACTAATCTTTCTTCGTTCGCATTAAACGGCTCACAAATCTGGCGTCGTTTGCCTTTTGTCGGTGATTCAATTATGAGGCCGGGCATTATTACTTCAAGATGGATGCTGAATCATCTGTCACACTGAGGACCACATGTGACGCTCTCTGTGTCGTAACTCAATTAGATTCCGCCTGCACTACACCAGCGGAATTCATAACAAAATTATGGGGTGATTACACCCTGACTCCGTGCCCCGGGAGCACACTAACTTTTCTGTTCCACCTTCTTTGGTAAATTGGATCCTGAATAAAGGACGGCGTTTTAAGATCATTGCCTTTTGTAACGCACTTAGCAAATAGTCACCCGTTGTTCTTTTTCTTGGTCTAAACTTAATGATTTAGTGACTTTCTCATTCTCAGAAATAAAATTAATTAATTAGTATTTCTTAACATACATATGTATATCTCATTTTTAAATTTATCTATGATACTAAGAGCGACCTTTTAAATTTTTAATTTAACAAATTCCGAAATGCCAAAGATAGTATTGTATTATGTAATAATTATAAAATATATAAAATACTACGGTAAATTCGTTCTGATTTAAACTTATATCCGTGTTTTTAAACATAAAACCTTAGTTAGGGAATATATGTACATACATACATGGTATTTATTTTCTTAATAAAATTTCGTTTTAATATTATAATTCATGTTCCACAATTCCGTCATATAAATAGTTACGTTTCTAAATTTTTATTTTAATGAAAGTCAAATTTCGGAATTATCGGAGTCGTAAAATTATAGGATACAGAGCCCTTAAAAAGTTAAATTAAATTTTGAAGCCAAGTTTTTCCTATAAAGTTAATATGTATAGCTCCAGAAATAGACAATTTTATTTTCTTAAATGGAATTTTTGTTTTTTATAATTATATATTTTCTAAATTTGAAATTATACCTTGTTTTTTTTTTAAAGACTAAATTAAGGCTTTTTGTATCGTGAAAACAAATTGATATCATTGAATAATTAAAAGTAAACAAATTTTGGGAAGCAAGAACGAAATATTACAATATATGTATGTACACTTATGGTACATGGTATATAAATAGAAATTAATTTTAAGTATTAATTTTTTTTGTTTATTTCAGTGCTCGTAACCCTGGAATTTCCGAACTTCTATTTGAGAAATTTAATTAACTAACTTCAAGAGAATTCCTGGGATAGAATCCCTTCTACACCTACTCGTTTCGGGTTCTTTCAGCACTCACGTAACTTTGTATGATTCTCGGAAGATTGTGCAATCGACGTTAAATCAAGTATATCTTGTAAGGATTCAGATTTCAATTGAGTTCAACAAATCAAAGACAGATTTGGGTGAAATTAAACACTTTGTTTTTCGCAGGGGAGGAAATAAAATTTTTGGGAAAGATCACGACCTTAGATAGGACGCGAAACATTCGCCATAAAGCTAAATACCGGAAAAGTATCAATAAAATGCTGCCACAGCACCGATTAAGGACCAGCTCTGGACAGATTTTCCCTATAAGGTGGGGACGTAAAGCGCATAATCTTTTACGAGTTTTACAGCCGTATAAATTTATTATTCAAAGGACCAAGACAAGGAGCCCCAAAGAAGGACGCCTTTGACCAGCTGAAGAAGTGACCTTGAGAATGTTTTATGATCGAAGGATACGGCGCAGCTCTCAAGTTATTGAAAATTCCTTGGGGGCTATAAAAGGTGCTTTGTTGGGAAGGAAGTCCGCTCATAAAACGCACTTCTTTTAAAGTTTACTGAAATTATCAGATGAGATATTTCTTCGGAGGTGGAACCGTTCTTTACAAACTTTTCAATTTAGGTTAATTTTGCTCCAGCCAGAGGATGGATAAGGGTCCACTATTCGAAGAGGAACTTTTTAAGAGCCAGTTTTTTAAATTTTTTCTTCTTACTTTTTTTCTGCTAACTTTTCTCACAGTAGTGAATTAATTTATTTACATACAATGCAACAAAGTTTCTTTTTAAAAGAAGTTCGCCATGTAATTATTCACCGGAAAATGGTACTTTACATTTAATTAAGTATGTAGAGAATAAAAGCCCGAATAATCTTCCTTAATTAATTATGTTCTACCTATCTGAAAATGGTGTCTCTTCTTTCTGGCTGGTCAATTTTGATTAGGTAGACATTATTATCTCATTGTTTTATATATTAACGTGCGTTTTATTTTTAGTAATTAATTGGCTCAATAAAGAAAAGATCAGGGGACACTAATATAAATTATGATTATGAAAAATAAATGGTAATAATGCATTTTACTCAGAATTATTTTATGATATAGTTCAATATAATATCAATAAGTTTAACATTGCAGCAACAAAAATTGAAATACTGAAAGCTACGACGTATTAAACCCAATTTATTTCACTGATTTAATTTTAAGTAATGTGATAGGTTGAAATTGAAACTTCAAAAAGGTAGTAATTTTCACCAGTATTGAGTTTATTGCACAAAATACAAACATTTAAAAACTTGAGCAATTTATAATGCTTCACATAATTTTTATTGTAGGTTCTCTACAAGTCAAGTAAATATGATAATTATTCTTCTGTCTCATTTTCAAAATCGTGTCTTGGATATTTAACTATTGAATTTTGTAATCGCAGTAAATGTTGAATACATTTTGATACTCATAGTTTCTGAATTTTTGCAAAATATTCAAAATGGGTACCGAGTTTTAAAATAATAACTCTCATTTCCTAAAGAAAAATTAAAATATTTTTGAATTCATTCGAATTGAATAGAAAAGAGTTCATGAAATTTACATAGTTAAAGTATAGGAATTTTATTACTTACTTTACTTTATCCAAAGAGGGCTGTTGTAAAAATTCAAAAATAGGGCCCAAAATTAAAAAAAATTGATAAAATTCACACAACATTCCTAAAATACGCCCTAAAATTGTATCTCATATAATGCATGCAGAATAAAAGTAATTCCACAATTTAATTCTAACATAAAATTTTGAAAAACCAAAAATTATTAATCTCAATTGTGAGAGAATTTTATTGGAAAAGTTTGATTGTTCTACGAAACGATTACATTAAGGTTAACGCCCGCGTACGCAATCTGAAACTTGTTTGAAAAATTTTTCAGACTAATTTAAAATCAGTAATCTTTTCAAGTTTGCAGTGCCAGATGGGTGAATTTTAAAGTTTTCAAACAGCAATCAATTTTTTCTCAGATTTTTTTCGAAACCTATCATGACAGAATCTTTTTTCAAAGAGCATAAAGAAGCATAGTGAGGACCATAACTTAAAGATTCTGTAACATTGAATCTGTTAAGCAGAAACTTTACGAAAAATCTGACGTAGTTCAATTTAAACTCTGAATGAAAGCGAAACCAATGAGAAGTGAGCCGGTGAACCAAAATCGAATGGGAAACTTTTGGTTCCAATAATTTGTCATCATAGTGAGTTTTCTTCGCCACTTCGATTTGGTCCATAGAAGATGCTGGGTAACAAAAGCGAAATTTTGTTGAAGAAGTACGGGGGGTGTAGGCGCAACCCAAACAGGCGCGGTCTTGGGACGTGTTTGATAATTCATCTCGCTATTTGTAGAATCTTAAAAGTGAAAAGAAGATTAATGGTCGACTATTCTTTGTTAAAAACTTGGAAAACGAAAAGCTGGTATAAGAAAGCGACCGAAGCTCCCATTCAAACCGTTTTTCAGTTGGGTAAACTGCTATTGTGCGGTGCGGGCAGACTTCTTTCAAAGGCGGTTTGATTCTTAAACTAGTGTGGAGCACATTTGGGGGGTATCTTGAACTCCCCCGCAGGTGAGGCCCGCAAAGGATCTCGGGATCGGGAGCCCGGCGGAGCACAATAGTCAGGATTAAAAGCATTAAACGTCACTTAAAGGTCGAAGGACCAAAATCCTCTTAATGGATAAAGACGGTGATTGCATGCCTGATGAGGACGGGTTTAATGCCCCGGATACACCGGTGATAGATACATTTGCATCGCTCTGGGCGTTGCGACCGCAGCCTTATCGCACTGTTTCCACCGCACAACACAGCATCCGTGTCCTGTACCCCAGCCGTTGTAAATCTCCGGCCCAGGGATGACACAGATTTTCTGCCAGCTCGTTTCTTTCGCAAATTTATTTGCAAATTAGTTGCCGCGGGTGGAGCGTAATAATTCCGCCGAGAGGGCAATTATCCATTGTGCGATTCGTCATTCAGGGCGCGGAATTTATTCGTCTGCGTAAAATCTGTAATTTGTCATAAAGGCAATAATTGCTCCCTCGGGTGATCAATACCCGCCTTCGCATCCATAAAATTGGTCCATAAATAGACAAAGAGCTTCAGTGCCTTTTAATGGGCGCTTGCTGCTTTGCATTCGTCTTAATTCGGTTTGAAAAGGACTTAAATTCGTTCTTAGCTACCCTCTTCTCACTATATAGAGGTCGATCGCATGGACCAACATCCATTTAGTGAAATTTGAGATTTTATTGCGCCACAACCCACAAACCTCCTCCTTTCTACTAGGGCATAGAATCAGGACGTGGACGAGCATGGAATAAGACGCAATATTTAGAAAATACTGCCCCTAAAATTGGATAACATTAGCTTTGGTCGTCGTCAATCATAAAGAAGTGGACCAAGGCCACCCGAAAAATTGAGGCATGTTTACTAAGTCCAAGTCCGTCCATAAGTTCTCAACTTAGTTTCTGGATTGTTTATTTAATTCCTCATACTCGTGATGAACGTCCACATCTCTTCCCAGGACCACAAAACTTGGGCACCTATTTGAAATATGTATATAAACCTTATCCAAATCTACCGGAAAGTAACCATATGCTGCCAACTTCACACGGCTGTAATTAATATTCCGAAGGAGTACGTATACGCCTCGGATGGTTTATTTCACTCGCCCCTGATAATCGACATTGCAACTACTTAACAAGCAAATGTAAATTTCAGGTACACTCCTCCAAATTTATGAGAGCGTTCTGGAGAATACTTATTAAAAGTATTATATTGCATGTAGTTTCATTTTAAATAAATTAAACTTCCAACTTTCTCAAAATGTTTTGACTCGACAGTTAAAGTTTAATTACAATGAGCTCTTTATTATTATAATTAAATTTACGAACATATATTGCGACATATTTTAGTAGTTTTATTAAGGAAGATAATATAAAATAAGCTCCACACTAAAAAGTTCTTCACGTAAAATTTATGTTAAATAGGTTTTATTTTATCTGCGATTTTTTTTAAAAAGTTTTTCCTTTTATTATTAATTTTAAATTCAAATCAAATATTTTTATCCGCCTAACGAAATTAAAATTTAGGGAATGTAATGAGTTCTAATGTTTGTTGTATTTTGTGCAAATTATATCATTGAAATACAAAATGTCAATCAAGTTACTATATATTATCGTGATTATGAAAAATTATTTTACAATTGATTTTTTTAAACTTTTAGGTTCAAATTTAAAGTAATATTGTTGGGAATATCTGTATAAAATTTCAATGAATATTGCAAGACAAAATATAGGAAAGTTGCGTTCATAGACTGTAACATCAATAGTAGGTTATTTGAACTTAGTTTTACAATTTTGATGATATATTCGTAAGATATTATATTATATTATTCGTAAGATATTATATTATACTAGAATTTTATGAAAGTCTGAAAAATGTATAATTAATTTTTTTTTTGATTTAATGATATACTTTTACATTCTATTCCAAAATTAATATGTATGTATTTTCAAAGACATTTCGTCTGTTGTGATGCTGGATTAAATTGGACCTACGACAAATTTTCTTTATGACAAGCTGTTAATTGATAAGCACTAATATCAGAAGCGATAAAGTTGCAATAGACGCCTTTTATGCACTAATCGAATAATAAATAAATTGTTTTTGTAAACCAGGGCGCCACAGCAGCATGAATGATTGCAGTCCTCATTATGTTATAGCATTAGAGGTGACTGCGAACTATTTGACCGTATTCCGCCCGAACCACTTGATTATGGCTGCTTTCATATTCCGCGAAAACTCCGTCTGCACCGAGCATGGGGAAGCTCTGAAACTCCTTTTAGAACTGGAGTCAGTGTGTATCCTGCGCATATGTAATTACATAATTAGGCGGGAGAAGCATAAACTTAACCGGGGGTTTGTTTGCCAGACCACCACGCCAGACGTTCGTTCCGCAGCACACCGAATGTTAGCTGGGACTAATTAAAATTTGCCAAATAGCAAGGCTGTTGGAATTGGAAAACACAATATAAAAGTAATAATTAACTCGAACAGGTAATTATATGGCTTACGTAAATATCTGATTATGCTCGAAGCGATCCCACCAGCAAAATTTCGATAAATTCTTGCAAATGATTTTATTTATCCACTGCGGCGGCAAATGAATTCGGGAGCTTTGCCTAATTATAGCGCCGCCTATCGCCTCCGGCGAAAGCTTAGCGACGATGTTATTTTATTGGCAATCATCAATAATTAGTTTACGAGTGTACATCAACACGACGGGATGTGATTAGGATTGAGTGATTGGCACAAAATTTAACCATATTTCAAAGTTAATTGGAATTGCCACAACAAGATCGTTTCACTTTTAGCTCCTGCCTACGGCTTCCACGTGTCGTACTTGTATTATGAGAAACGGTCCTTTATCATCAAATCGACCGAAATGATTACTATCTTTAACGAAAACAATCATGTTATATGTATTACGAATACAATAACTATAGTGACAAAAACGAAATCTGAAGAAGATCGACTTCCTTTAGTTTTATTATCATATAATTGGTTTTATAGATGAGAAATAAACGCTATATAAACAAAAAATAGGGTCATTTGTTTTTGACGAATATAGTCGTCATACGCAACTAATAGATATAATTGAATAAAATTATCTCAAAAAGATGATATACTTATGCGAATATTGTTAAACAAAATGCAAATGCGGTCGGTATAATATTTAATTATGAAAATAATTCAAGTAAACTTTAACTTAATTTTGTATATTCTTTAACCGACTTCTGAAAAGGAGGAGGTTCTCAATTCGTCGAAATTGTTTTCTTTTTGCATGCATTGTAGGAATATAAATTAAATTTTAAATTTTGGTTTCTGAATTGCGATTCCTGTTTGCTATGTTTTATCTAAATATTATACATACATAGATTATGCGACTTACATTGCGTACACAAAAGCATCGAATTGTAACACTTTTTGATATGCAAAATCTGGTTTGTTTTACATTTAATTAAAAAGCTCATTACATTTCAAAATTTTAAATTACTGGATTATGTCAGAGTTAAAACTGTTAGAGGTTTAGCGAGAACGTGTCAAATAAAGGTTTAATTAATAATGCTTATATGCACAACGCGTACTTAAATTGCATAAGCTCCATATCCATTCTTATAACAAATAGCAAATTGAGGAAACTAAAAACCCCGGATTTACCACGCCCTAGGTAAAATCGCCGCCATTCAGGTGATTACTTGCAACACTTTCCACCGTGCAGTGGCGGCACTCGATTAACCCCTTGCGTGATTTCTAAACAAATTTTGCCAAAAGCAATATCGACTCAATAGAAATATGAGGTTTTTCATTAGAGGCAAATTATTCGTTCCGATCAGCAGGGCGGGAAAAGTTAGTTCAGCCATTAGTGGAAAGCGAATAACCACCTGAAATGCGTTAACTTTCGATATATTTGCATTTATATAGGATTATTTTGTGAATAGCGTTTAATGGGAAAAAGTCCAATGGTTTTTACCTGCATGCGAGCAACCGCTTTCATACCGTAAATATTCTAATTTATTGTGTAACCATGCGAACGCATTTACGTTAACACGATATGGTTTCTAATTATTCAATTTATATGGGCTCCTACGATGTAATGATTTGATTATATTAAAGGGTCTAATTTAATTTGATTTTAGGGTTTTTACACTTAAATTGAAAGGTGAAAGGCCTTTATGCTACAATTTTCGAAATCAATGAGCTTTTTAAAGTTAGGAGTTAAAGGATTTTGTGGACCGAAAATATTTACAAACATTCAAAATAAAATAAACTAAATGATTTAAAGGTTTAAATTATAGTTTTTGTTTGCCAACAGGTAAATTTTCGAAAAATTTCAATTATCACTTTTGCGACTAACATTCGAAGGTACGTTCGTAAGGATATATTGGCTTAATAGGTTCCGTATATTTTATTATTATTATCTATACACAACAATATTTGTTGTTTTGTGAAATTCAGTCAAAAGTATTTAACAGAAACTATTTCATAATATTAATATAATAATTTTTAGTTCTATTTGGTGATTAGATTTCATATAATTTTCGTGTAAGCCTATGATTTTTTTTAAAAAATTTAATAAGAAATTTAATAACATAAGAAAAATAGTGTTTTCTTAAATACAATCCTTCTGATACTCATTAAAATGTTAATATTTACTTTGATATTCTTTTTACCTAGAGAAAGATATATTTTACTATTATTTTTGTTTGGTTACTTTAAGACAACGATTGAGAAATAGCGAAATTCTGCCACACTTTAATTACTAACGTCTTCTTTAGAAACAAAAATAGCATCACAGCTTTCCCGAACAAAATGCTAATTTGCATATGTATCCTTTCATGAAAGAGGTCATTTTGCATTCAATTGCACAAAAGTCCGAGAATTGTAATTCAATAGTCGTCCTTGTAAAAAGCCGTATAAAAGGGAATCCCAAGGTATCTTAAAAGAGCGGCACAATTAATGAATGAAACTTTATATAGTGTTAATTGAAAATAAGTTTCTGTTAGCAATGGGTGTAACTGGAAACACCCAGTTGTCCCTTGGATCGTCGAAAGGAACAAAGGGCGCTTTTAATGCTGTAGGGAACTAGAATCAATTGTTGATTCGGACGGATTTTCTTGACGTAGAGGGTAGATTTCTTGGAAATTCTACGTTGATTTATTGTATTTATCAGCACCAGACGACAAATGTCTTTTCTGCAACTATAGTAACTCAGGAGGAATTGTTACTGCAATTTAAGAAGCTCTACTGATTTCAGTCAGGTTGGGGTGTGAAAATTAAGAAATTTCAACTTCAATAAAAAATGTACTTTGCTGCGATTGAAATGAAATCGAAATGATTTCTTTTAAGAGCATCATTTTAAATTGCGGAGAAATTCAAGGTGGGGGATACAAGTCGTTAAAATCCCAGTGTCTTTTTATCGCATAGATAAAGAGATCGCTATAATTTACCACGTTAGGGAAAGAGCCCTTCGTTTATTGCCTTCGAAGGACTTTGTTCGCAAATGTTTTTCGTCTTTATTGACTTCCGTGCATTAGAATCGTTACGCCAGCTCCTTTGCTTCTATCGCAGAGGTAAGACGACTCAAATTATTATCGAAGTGACCACTGGCATAAAGACACTACGAAAAGGGCTCGTAAAAGACAGCAGGGTACTTTGTCCCGTCAATTTGCTTGCGGGCAAATTCCCGGGCGTCTTAATGTAATTTGCCCGGAGCATGTGAAACAATACTTTACAACTTGAAAGGCTTTTGAAATCTCTCCCAAGATATTCCAGACGTCTTTGAAAGGGGATTGTCGTGAAAAGTGTCAATGACGTCTGTCCATTTGATAAAGTCCTTTACGAGCTGTTGACAACTTAAATTAAGAAAGTCCCTTCGCCAATGAATGCCTCTCTTTTTGGGAGCCAGTCTGGGCTTTTAAGTTTATGCTTTGGAGCATTAATTCATGCTGCAAAATTCCTTGACCCCAGCATTTTATGATACTTATAAGATACTTTTTTCGCCTGTTCTGCTTTTCGTATTTCAAGGCATTATTCACGTTTAGAGCTTCTAAAGAAAATTCATTTTATTAGGATTTCTTTTCAAAATGATTTCCATTTTAGCTGCAAAGAAATATATTTATGCTGATTTTATGATTTTCGTTTACCATAGCTCTTTACAAAAGTGTGCTTTAAGAAAAACTTAGGAACCCCACATACTTTTAATATTAAAGTGTAAGCTTTAAGAAATCATAATATAGCAAAACCCTCTTTAAGAAATGCGTTTCCAAAAAAATTTGTGGTATGGTATGGTTTGGTATTTTTGTGAAGGTTTTTATTAATACATATATGTAGTTGCAGACATTAAATACTAAATTTCTTTTTCCTTATTTATGTATCTACCTTAGTTTAAATTCGACCAGTAACAATAATATAAATATTTATATTTCATCTCATTTTCTAAGGTGCAACTGCCTCATTATTTCCATATCCTGTTTATTCTGATTTTGTGCGATTTGTAATAATTCATATGATCAACGAAATACTTCTACAAGTCCATATATCATCAATAAACATAAAGTGAAATAGGTTTTCTGAATCGATCCTATATATACAGGATATTTGTCATCAAACCACCTACTTATATCTTTTCGTTACCATTTCACTTTAATTTAATTTTCTTAAGGGATATCGTAAAGAAAAAAACCAGTATCATGCAGTATAGCAATCAATCACGAAATATCTGACCGATTTTCGTCCTGCAAAAAAAACGAAATACATCGGTTCACTTAAAGAACGTGCTTGGAAAATGTACCAAAACCCTCCTGCCGAATTTTCCTTTTGCAAATCTCCGTTTTGTCTTCCATTCTTGAAAATAAGATTAGAATTTTTCCGTGCGTTCAACGTAAGGTAGTAAGGGAATTCCATAAATCAGCAATAACTTGGGGCTGCGATCGACTTACAAAGTTTTTGGGGGTTTTTGGGTTTTTTTTTTTTTTGTTTTGGGTATAGGTAGGCAGGCTACCAACATAACCGGAGCAGTCTTTTCGGTGTGGTGCAGGTCTACTGCCGATAAAGGCAAGCTGTCCCCGGCATGGTACATAATATACGCATAATGTTGGCTGACATACTGTATAATGACGAAAGACATACGTTCCGTCGACCGCTTACCGGCACTTTACTGCAATAAACGTTTCTACCCTGATTTGTATTACAAGGAAAGAAATTTTATGGCCCTCTTGGGGTAAGTCCTCCCCCAGAATTGTTTTCTTCGGATAACAATATTAAGGTGCTCCCGGCTGGGAGTATGATGAAACAATTTATTCAGTTTCAGGAAAATTTCACCCACCCACCCCCTGTCACGCATTTCGAAACTTTTGGGGCGTTAAGCTATTTTATGACAGAATCAGATCGTAAAGTCTAGCCAGAGTGTGCACGCACTATGCCCGGCCGGCAGTTGTGTGCGAAAAAGTTTTAATGATGTCGATAAGAGTCTCACGGCGTTATATACATATATATTTTTTCCTTCTTATCCACTTTTACCCACTGGTTGAACCTTTCCAGACCCTTTCCCGTAGAGAATGCAATCAATTTTCAGACTGGTATATTGGTCAATTAACAGCGTCTAAGTTAACCCCAGAGCTCCTTTTTCTTTTTCGACTCTATAGAACCTCGACCCGGACTAAATGGTTTGTAGGTGCTAACGTTTCTGAAGGGACCAAATATTCAATTGGATTTATTCCGAAAAAGAAATTAATCCCTCCCTCATCATACACCTGATCCCTAACAATTCGATAAAATAATGTTTGTGAAATAAATGGGAAGTTTTATTTTTTATGTTAACTACCATACATAAATTAGTTAATTGATTTTATAGCTGCAATAATGTTTTTATATTGTAACAATTTGAAAATATGTTCTAGAACGAAACATAAATACAAGCGTTTTTCTCGTTAGTCCCATTTAATTGCTATCGTTTTCTAGGTATTATATCAATTAGCTGGTGAAGTTTTCTTGTGTGGCATTCATTCCACTTAGTCTTCTAGAAAGAAAAATATCTCCGGAATGAACCTGTGTTGTAGTAATTTGTCTTATTGCAAAACTGAAGAAAACGATTACAAAATAGAATACTCAGTAAATGAAAAAGAACTGGTTAAATAAAAGTAACATGAAAAACGGAGTTGTATAGATATTGTGTATTATAGTTATTTCTATAATCTGTGCTTTATTATCTAGGAATTGGTATTTTTGAAGAAAAAATAGATGTTGGCACCAATATTGTTTTTTTAAAATCATTTCATTCAACCAGTTAAAATTTAATGTTTGATATTAATGTTTTATATTTTTTATTTTTAGGTGACTTAAATTGGGAAAGGAGACCATGTAGTGGATAGAGTGAAGCTTCTATTTAGAGAAGGTATCCAGCAAAAATATCAAATATATGTATCTGTATGTAAGTTTAGTATAAATTCATAGAATATTCAATTTTTAAGATGGACATTTTTATTTGATATAATATTTAAGGTCTTCGAAAACAAATAGGTCAATGAAATTGTTTTAATAAAAAGGTGTGGGAGAGTATATGTGTATACGAGCATATTGATAAGTTCGTGTGTTAATAAGCCCCCATTTCATGACCTAACTATACTAATTTACAATTTACACCTTTAAAGTAACCTCCAAAAACCAAATTCAACTTATTATAGATATTATTTCACGTTTATAATTGGACGATTATATTTTACCACCTTAATGCTAAATTTCAAATTGTTACGTCGAATAATTTCAAAGAAAATTAGGCACCCCTGTGAAAGACATAAAGTCTTCCGTTTTCCTCATAGTACACTAAAAAGACATATTTTAGGCTATTAAAAGCTGTGAGTTATTACTTAACATACTCCCTCAAAAACATTAAAATTCATTTTGAAGGTCATGTAAGGTCAGTTGGGATTACCAACATTATAATGCGTTTTGGTAGCAGTTTAACATCATCATTCAAATTATTATGTCTTTTGTCCCATTGTGCAGTATATGCAAACCACTTAATTCCTCTTCTACATCGCAATTTTGGTGCAGAGCTAGCAAATTGCCGACAGAAGCAGAATGTTTTTAGTGATGGTGCTCCCTGGCTGCCTGTTTGCATAAAGCAAAACTAACTTAAACCGAAGAAGACCAAATATTTTCATGAAAGTTTTGGAAAGCAAGAACTATGCCACCATAGTTTTGAAGTTGCTGCGGCTTTCACATGTGGCCTGGGCATATATTCATATTTATAACGTAATAATTATTGATGTGTGTACTGTGCTCTGTTCACAGTTTGTCGAAACGAGACCCGAAGGACTCTTTTGACTTAGTTTGCGGACAGAGGATGGATTATGTCAATTACTAAAAGTTTTCCCTAAAAATGTTGTAAATCTAATATTTGCCACTACATATGCAGAACACTCATCCCTTCCTGAAGAAATCTATAAGGCCTGGCATATCTTACAGTCTTAAGTCGTTAAGTTAAACCAATACGAATAATGTACACTTTTCCATTCAAAACAAGGGAGCAAATTTAGCAAAACGTAGCAAGAAAGGGATATTCCCTAAAGAATTCTGCAAACCTTTTGAAATGTCCTCCAATATGTTAGGGGCTCACTTTTTATAACGACAAGCCCTTAGCATAATAGGAAAGAAAACAAGGTCAATATTGGCAAGGGAGCTCTAAAAACTTAAATTCAAAGCATCAATGGATTATAGACCAAAATATTTAAGGTAAAAGGATGAAGGGAAAAATCCTTCAAAAGATTTGAATATAACAAACATCTCCCTTTCCACCCACGATGAAATTGAAAAGGTTTTGGTTGCTTTTAAATGTTTCAAATATATTGTTATCAGTAAGTGGCTTTCATTGATTTGTCAAGAGGATTGATTTTGAAACATATCCGATTTGTGCACCGATGTTGAAAGGCAGATAATCTTTTTTTCACTATGAATGTAATTTTATTTATGCTTTGAGGAGATTCATATAGACAGTGACATGTTTGAAATTTGAAGAGGAACAATATTTAGTTGGGTTGCCAACACGATTTGAGTATGTAAACATCCTTTTTCGTTTAACCCTATAACTTGAGGACAAAATAGAAAACTTATTTATAATTATTGTTAGTTAACTTTAATTTAAGGTTGTCCTTAAGTTCATATATTTTTAATTTTAAATGATTTTAAAAAAAATCATACGTTGTATGCAATTTTCGAATAAAATAAGGTATACGGGTTAAAATTAAAAAACCAAGAAATAGACTATTTACAAAATAAATTATTTTTATCATTACAATGGTATTTTAAAAACAAATAGAATTTTTTTTCTTTGATTTTGCAGGCAATTTCAAATCAGAAAAATGATCTAGGATAATGCGCAAAAAGAAAACTAATTATAGTAAGTTTTTACGTATATAAAGCTTAATTTTTTGCGTATTTATTTGTCTTCTGTCGAGGGTCGGATCGAATTACTATATTGCGTTTTTAAAATTTTGTTAAAATAGAAATGTTATATGTTATACTTTTTTAAAATTGTAAATAATATCTTTGACTTGTATTTTTATAGTATGCACATAAATTGTTTTATTCAACTGCATATTCCATCATCTCATAGAAAATTCGAATGGTTAATAAATGTAGGTGGTACTGAAAGTTAAGCCAAGTTTTATTACCTCACTTACCAAATCCTATTGTCTGCCTCTATGAAAACGTTTGTTTTGAATTAAATTATGCGAGAGAAGTATGAAATATAGGATAATGCTAAAGTCTAGAATAATGAACGGCGACACTTTGCAATAACAATCAAACTTCCTCTGAATCGTTTTCAATTAAATCTGCGTCAGATGTCAGATGCATAAATTTCAAATGTGGTCTTGTTATTGATTGTAATGCACAAGATGTCAACGTTGTCAATATCAGAAAATTGCATTATACATATAGAGTCTGACCACATTACTAGCAATGCAATTTAGAACACTATATTCTGCAAGATTCGCACTATGTAAAATCGCTCATGCACGGTGTTATTCTATTAATCTATTGTTTACGGAGCTATTCTTCCGAGCAATAAATGTGCAAATACGCCGGCAGGTATATCAATCAATGAGCTTCGTGTCATAATATCGATCAATATTTGTATTTCTGCAGTCGCCCACAAAGGGTAAATAACGACTCAGATGACGCAGATGCTTAAATATTGCACCATAGAATCACGAGGAGCTCACCATTGCACCGGATCTTGTCGTTGCAGCCATTTATGCTGCAAATGCTAATTCATTTACCACATTATGTCCCCATGCTCCCATTCCCCAGGTCTGTCTAACTTGACGGAGCTCCAGAGAATTTCATTTATCACTGCGGGACTGTGACATGTGACATCAATTAACCCTCCACGAAATAACACTTTTTATGGCACGGCACTGGTCGCCTCCAGGATCTACCTTATTTATTTCCTTCTTGATATGCAACGCCTTTGTCCTGGCACGTCAAAAACAGTCCCCATTTTCAATTTACAATAGACTCCATGAGCTACCGAATCAATTTGAGATACTATATGTATGTTCCCAGTTCCCCTATAAATTACAAACGACACATATCGTGTGGTAATTACGGACAAACAATAATTTTAGTCTTCTTAAAATTCCCATTATGTCAACCACATCATTAATAGTTGAATTGTCGACATCGATTCTCTTGGCTCAGGCTATTCATGAATCGAATTTGGTATCATTAATTTCGTAATTATTTGGAATTACTTCTCTAGCCCTTTGTGGTTAGTTAATACGAAAATAAATTTAGATTAAATAATTAATTTATAGTCAATTTCATGTACAATTTATTAATTTAGTGCTGAAATTTATAATCATTTCTTTATAATACTCTTACTTTGGTCTGACCAGAGAAATAAATATTAAATACTTAGTGACAGTAAGATTAAAATTTCATTAAAGTTTTTATATTAACCTTTTATCCGCTTTATTCAAGATTTACTTTTTTATTGGCAACTATCGTTCATTTTGTCTGTTCAGATTGTGTTTTTATTTTATTAGATACATACAATATATAGATTGAAAAATTCAAAATTACGATTTAATATTAATTTGAGAATTGTTTTAATTTGAATCTTTTATTTTCTTTCTATCATGATAGCTATTAAGCATAGTCATTATTTAAAATTTTATACAGTCGACGGTTCTCATGTATAATAAAGCTTAATATTCAACGTACGACCTTTTAAACAGTTTAATAGAAGTTATGAAATTTCACCACGTTTACCTGAACTTTATGATAAACGTCTTACACTATTCAAGATATCGCACATTATTAAATTATGTAGCGACGACCTTCTATAATCGAATTGTAATGTCCCTTTCAGATTTCCAGAAGCAGTTTAGTGCTCCCCAGTTGAGAGTCCTTCCATAATATTTTAATTAAATAAGCCCTCTGTGAACGGACCATCTGACATTATTTGAAATAGGCTTAACAAGTGTATGGTCCCTTTGGTCCGTCCATGAGTTTACACCTTCGTGTCAAATTGTCTAAGTAGACATTTTAGGCACACCGAGGTACAAATCCCTCTTCCGAAAGGTATCAAATCTTCGCATAAACAACTGGATGATGTTAAAGTATCTTTTGGACGCTCCTGTGTCAATATCTGGGCAAGTTATAACTTTGAATCGACCTGACTCACTCCTTCCAAAATGAGTCGTGCGTGCGATGAAAGTAATCTCCTTACAGATACTCGGATTTTCGTGTAAGGCTTTAATACATTCACATAATATTATCTTTAAGAAAACTGACTCAATTCCCAATAGCTTAGGCTTTCGTTTAAGTGGTACAGATTTTAGCATATAAAAGTGAAAACGTTGCTCAATCTCAGCACTTTAAATCATTAAAAGGGAAAGTATGATATAAGAAATTGTACTTTACTCTATTAGTTTATATAAAATTATATATACCACAGTGTTGAATTTTTATAGAAGTTAGTTTGGTTAGGGCTTATTTAAATTTAGGTAAATGCATGCTTTATTTATTCTCATTTTAAATTTAGCGAAACGTAAGTAAAAATTTAATACTACCTTGATTTTGTAGTTACGAACGCAGAGTGCTTACAATTTTGGAACATCAAAACTTCTCCACAAGAAGATAAAAACTTATAAATACTATTACAAGAGTATACAACAAAATTAATCCCTATTGAAAGAATATTTCAACATTTTTGTATATAAAAGCGTCTTAGTCGCAAGTAGAAAAGTTAAAAAATTTTCATGTTATTCTATTGTACAGTAGATTGTATCATCTTTGATCATACTCGTAAATAAGTGAATGTTTTCTCTCAAAAGGAGCAGCCATAAATCCCTACAAATGGCACAGAATTCAAAGGCATTTTGTAGAAAATATCGAATTTATTTGAAAAACCCTACATGAAAATAAATGCAAAAAGATCGGGATAGTATACCTTTCGTATACACACATCGACTCTCTTTTCTCCATAAGATCCTTAAAATTGAGACGATGACAACGTCAACATTTTGCTACCTTTTGGCCCGACTGCCCTGTCTGCAGTCCATCACATTTCCTGACTTAAATTTCTACGTAAAGATAAAATAAATCAACATTGGCGGTAAACAACTTTTTCATAGGGCCGTTTTCATCCCATAAGGGTTGGGGTTGGGAGGGGGAAGGTACCGGGACATACTTGCTATGTGACGTTCTTTATGGAAAGGTTACTGGGACTTTGCCAATTTCTGTACATGCGATCTTAAATCAAATTTTTATCTTGGGAGCTGGTGCACTACATTGAAGTGTATTGGAACAGTGCCTTCTGGTTAAAAAACCCTTTAAATGCAGGATACTCGTTTTCTGTTTTAGGGGCGGTGCACAGTCCTTTGCGTAACCACAGGAAACTATTTTTCTATGGAAACCGTGCATTTCATGCGGCCTCGCTTGCGTTCATCCCTACGGCTTTTGGCAGCAGAAATAGGGATGAATTTTTGTATCCTTTTTCTGCCACTTTTTTCCTTTCATTTACTTACGCCCTCTGCCGAGAAGAGATTTATTCGCATTTCTTACAATCGAACCGTGATAATCCCAAAAGGCAAGTTAGTTCTTTTTACTAAAGTTCAAATAATACCTACTATTGGTCGCTAGAATTTCTAAAATTTCGAATATCACGAACGAATTGTCTTCTATAAAACCAATTGAGTACAAATTTACCTAAAAGGTAAAATCAATTAAAATACTTTTTATGACGAACATCATAATTTTAATGAGTCATTGAAATTTCTCTCTTACATTTATCGAAAAAAACATGGCAGTAATCCGACCGTTTCACGAAGTATTAATTAAAAAGTTTCGGTAAAAGATAAATAGGATTAAAATAAGATAAAAGCTTGTTAATAAATGCCCTTTCAATATTATAAAAAAAATCAACAGAGAGACGCAATATCTGTACGTTGATCAGTAATTAATTCTTAAATGAAATTTAATTAGTGCATTATCTTATACTCAACAACAGTCAATTTGATTTAAATCTCAAAAGATAATCATTAATAAATAATAGCAATATTTAAACGCAAAGGGCGATAAAACGTGCAATTTTTACCCAATTATATTCATTTTGAGAGTTGAAGATGAAAGACGATATTAATCACTGTAAATGGAAAAGTATTTTATTTTTGCGTCATTGATTTAATAATTTTAAAAGTGAGTACCTGGCGATGCTCGGGATATATAATTAGACATTGCAAGAGTTAGAGTTATTTTTAAGCATGATTTAAAATTTAAGGTAATTTACTATACATGAATAAAACGTTTAACTTTATTTAAAATAAAATCTATTTCTTGTATGATTATGTCATATTTTGACTTTAAGCACTTTTCTTCTTGGAAATTGCACAAGCTTATTTTGAAAGAAGCTAATTATAAAATTTGATCTATTTGTTAAGGCAGTCTGGTTTGAAGTCGTTATATATGTAGAGTTAGTAGAAATTTCAATTTGATATACCAATTAAAGGGATAAAAACATTAATTTTATAATTTGCAAGGATTTTTACTTTTATTTAAAATACAACATTTGGCAGTAATAGATATGTATATGAATAGTAAAAAGAATAGAAAATATCTTGAAATGATTAGATACTCGAACGCGTCAAAAGACAATTGCGTTTTTTGAAAAGTATTACTTACTTTTAAAGTGTTGCCAATAGACCTAATGTCTTCTATGGAAGACTTACTAGCATTACTAAATATCTTACTCCTTTTCTTTGTCAATTTCAGAGCAAAATATTGTTCCAACATGTAACAATCACTAATTTTAAGGTTTACGTGTTTTTGCATAATATTACTTTATTTTGTTAATCAAAACCTGACAAATTAAAGTCCAAAAACTCGAACCCCTATTATTCAAACAAAATGTTTGATGCAAACAAAACCCCTCTCTGTTTTCCTCGTAACCTGAAAAATACCCGGTAAAATGATGTTTCTTCTTCAGTCTAATTGACTCCCATGTCAGCTTCCGCTACAAAGTGAAATAATACAAATTTAATGTTGCGAGTTTGTCTAGTAAGAGCGAGTTGCTGACAAAGCCATCAATATTAAGGCTCTACTAAAAGCAGCCACGTACGCGGCCCACCCCCGCCGCCACGCCCCGTCACACTTTGCCAGAGCACGTTATTTGTACCACCTTATTTTTGGGAGCAATTTCAGCCTAATTAAGGAACGCTAAAAGCTAAATTCATCAACTTTTCGTTTCTCTAAATTATGGCGTAGCGCTTTTGCAATACAAAGAAAATTGCATAGAACTCTTGGGAAGCAGCTGAAGGGTGCGAAGAAATGCCGCCCTATTTCGTCTCTCCCCGCCCCCATCATCCTCCCCCCACTTGCAAGGACTACAGTGTTTCGCCCCTAATTTGCAGTAATTGCCGTTTCCTTAATTTCTTTTAACTCCGAAAACAAGAGCCTAACTCCTCAAAACCTCTGTACATGCAAGCATACATCACTAAGCGCTTAGGAGGGATCACGTCAAGGGAATTCGTTCGAGGGAAATTACTTAAATTAGAGCACTTGTGTATGCAAATGAATTCCTCAAGAATTGCCGAGGCTCGTTCGGTTTTACTTTTGAATTGGCTGCGATGCACACGTACACAGGGGGAGCTCAGGGTTCTTCCTTTGTGTGAGTGTAACGGGGTTAAGTGTAATCGAACCTAGAAATTATGTAGATCCTTAAGCTCTCAACTCCTGCTGCTATTTGTCGAACATTTCTCGTTCGAGCGCCTTCTGCCACTGCAAGGATATTGCGCTAGATTTCCTTTCTTGTGCGACAGTGATGCAGTTGCTAAGATGCAAGACGAGATTCTCTTGTTGCGTCCAGCAAAATTCAAGGAACCTCCAAGAATTGTCACACACAGTTAAAAAGATCCATTTGTAGCTTAAAGAAAACTTGAACATGGTTCGGGTATATTCAAGCATCCATCCTTCTATCTCAGTGGTTAAAGTCTGCCTCAGCAAAATGTTGTCACAAAGTAAAAATCATCATCAGTGTAAGATTTCAACACATCGTCAAAGTGTACGATTATTTTATGATTGTTGTAAGTTAGTCAGCAAATTATTTAAAAGGACAGTCTTAAGACGCAAACTTAAAAAAATTAATTTGCTTGAAATTCATTTATTTATAATACTTAAAGACTTTTCCTTATTAAGTAGCCGGCGAATAAACCGATAAAAAAAAAATTAATTAAGAAAATAATTAAATTTTGTTTTAATTTATATTTTGGTAATTTATTTGTAATAGATTTAGAATCTTCGTAACTTCGGATCAATATTTGGGGTGTCAATAATTAACAAATATAACATTTTGGACAATTTGCGACTAAAATATGAAACATCAAAGTTATTTGGTCTATTTTCTATTTTAGTTATTTATATTATTTTTCTCCCGTCAATTAGTTTTTGACAAAACAGTTTACTCCTTCAATTTGTGTATTCAGAGCTGAATTGATATTATTTATTTGGGATTAATTAATTTAATGAATATCATAGTCCTCAATAAATGTGTAGCATTAGAACAAATCCTGAATGTTTCGGTGAACACTACAAAATTTAATTTACATTTTACATGACGTAAAGTAATTATACAATTTTACACTCTAGACTTCAAGGACTAGTTAGGTTGGGTTATTCATAAAAGATTCAAGAAAAGCGGGTATTATGGGTACTTACTTTAGTTTACACTGAATGTAAAGCAAAGCCCGTCATTCTAAACACAAAATCAAAATTGCAATAGAGTCCAACATCAAGGAGCAAGCGTATCTCCGTTGAAGGAGTAAAGCAGTTGGTCTATTAATTATTCGTTATTTGAAAAAGTGGCAATTATTCATGATTTCCTTGCTGTTTCCCGCAAATTCTTACTAATTACAAGGAAGGATTTATGAAGCACAGCGACTAATTTCGTGTAATTTTCATGCTCCCTATCGCAGGCGGACGGCTGCTCATATTTTGGAGCTTACTACGATGTCGTTTCATGTTAGAAAGCGATTACGATCCCACACGATATCCTGTCTTATCTTAGCCGGGTACCATTACAATATATTTGCATGATGGCACTTCACACACCAGAGCAGCGTTCTAATGTCGATATTTTGCGGAACTTTTCAAACTAGCACAGGATTCGGGACGAACCTGCCCTATAAATCAGCGGTGAAGTTAGCTTCCCTGTTCTATGCCATTAATTTCCTGTCGTTATGCATAATGTAATAGTTATCTGCCGGTAACACTCTGTAAGGCAGGAAATTACGAATATTGGTGATAAAAAGTTACAAAACTTCGGCCACAATAAAGTTGCGCTAAAAGCGGCAAGTGCGAGGGTGGCTATCTATTCCACGTTTTATCTTAAAACGGCGAGGTGGCGGCGGGACCAAACCCACCAGGAAGTTGGACAGTTTTAATGGTGTCAAATATTCGACTTCGAGTGAGGTAAATGGTCCCCTAAATTACTTCTTTTGCCATAAAGCCGTCGCATAGCACTCTGGGTTTCGTATACCCTCAATGTCAGCCCAACCAATTTCGGGGGTGGAATGGGGCGTTTTCGGAGTGCCTTACATTCACCCGGAGAGTCGCATTACTTCCAATTCTAATGGCCATTTGTGCCTACAAGGAAACGTTCCTTTCATGCCATTTTCATCCATTACGGCCCTCTATCGCTTAAATATTGTGTTAATTTGTTTGGACTAATGGGGCCTGGTTTGGTGATGTCCTGTTCAAAATATACTTCCGGTTTTAATTAGATAAATACAGCCAGGCCAGTTTTCTTGTAATTTTTGATGTATTATCCAAATTGATTTTAAATCGCAAAATTTGGGTTTTTGATTGCCTGCATTCAACTTGAACTCTAAGGTAAGAATGGTTCTCAACTAAAAACAACCAAAACTTGTTTTTCATGAAATTGGGTTAATTAAATACAACTTCAATTTAAAATCATGATTTAATATAAAACCATACAATTTTTTTAAATTTCAATTTGGTCGAAATACTATTTCATTTTTTTGACTGCATAGGTTTAATAATTGTTCGGTGTAATTTTTTATTACAATGACATTTTTAATTTTTACTAAATGCAGTCAAAGTATGCATTTTTTGTTTAACTCTACTGTTTTTTGAAAATGTGATGTGATAGAACTTTATCAATTTCGAAATGTTTCCTATTTATTTATCACTCGAAAAATTAGGTAAACAAGAATTGTTAAATTCTTAATAGGTTTTTATTAAACAATTTTTGCAGACGTGATATGTTGCCTAATAAATTATGAGCAGCTCTTCAAAGAAACATTTAAGCAGTATCATACTTGAAAACAATATTTTATCTTTGGAGAATCTTGAATTAATAAAATATTTCGAAACAAAAACAAAATTGCTAAACTACTGAAGGTAATTATAATTCATTCAATATCATTATGTAAGAGTAATTTTACCATCTTTCTGATAGGTAATTAAATACCCCGCATTATAGTAAATAAAATTACATTCCAAGAATTTCATCTAAGTGGCTGTGTAAAAAATCCATCTTTTTAAAAATTGGTATATTAGTTATTACCCAAATTGTTGAAAATTGAACTTGAAAGATGTAAATGTCTTCAAAAACAAATTGAAATTTGGTTTAAACGCGAGAATTTAGGTTGTAGGTTATAAAAGCGATTGAATATCATACATACTGAAAATTAGGGTAGTGTGATTAGTTATATGTAATATCATAAAAACCACAAGTTACAGTATAATATTTCGAATTATTATTGCCATGTAACAAAACTTTAAACTTTGCCCTATTTTAGATTATTCTGTGTGGAATTCTGCGCTAACACCTTAATTATCCCAAGAGAATTAATTTACAAAAGTCCACTTTAATATTATTTTAAAGTGGAAATTTGTAGAAGTTTTTGAAAACCTCAACGAATTCTTTAGGGTTATTACATATTGTTCTTTTGCCCGAGAATGATGGAATACTTTCTAACCAATTCATGAAAACATGAAAACGAAATACGTCCACAAAGTCTGAAATTCCCATGGAAACTCGAATGGCATAGTCAAATTTCAGAGCATTCTTCTTGACAATGTTTACTATATCCCAGTGAAAGGTTCGGTCTGTAGCACAAAGCTTTGTCATCCAGGCGGGGAAACTCAGCCCTTAGATCAGCAGCTAGGACCTGCTGGCGACGGGTGAGGGTTCCTAGAACAAGATGGCGGGGGTGGGACATCAGTTAAGGTCGCGCAGCAATAAAACTGCCGGCAATTAGAATACCGTAAATTGTTCCGTCCCCTAATAATAATAATTGCCAGATAAACCTTGCGATAGCGGAATTCGCACCTACTTGCGGGGCCACTCAAAATTCATGGCCGCCCATAATTAGGGCGGCGGTCAATCATTTCAAAAGCGGCACCTGCCCTACGAGGGCTTCCGCCAATTTCCATTCGTTCCTTGGGGTGGTCCCGCATCCCCTCGAACCAGCATAATTAGCGTTCCGTGCAAAATATCAAACGGGCAACGAAAGCACCGGCCAGGTAAAGGACATTAAGGATTGATGAAGGTCCTCATTCCCGAATCCCTGGCCGGGATCTTGGTGTAATGTCGCGCTGACAGCGATTTTCATAAAAGCGCTTTCATGAGCTCAAAATTATTACGTTCGAGCCAGCGGCGGCGTCGCGACGATCCCAGACCCCAATGGATTGGATGTTCCCGGGCGTGCTCTGGAGCATTAGGAGGACGCTTTTTACCTTTCCTTTAAATGGTTAATGAGCATTTAATGTTGCGAAAGACGAACAGGGCAGGGCATTTGCACGGAATATGTTTGCAAATTAATGGCTGACTTTCTGCCGCTAAGTGGGCGAGATTGTTTGCGGAGCTATTCTTGGCGCCCATAAGTTTCCAGGGAATGTTATTATAAACAAATCAAGATTTTCCTTGCTCCTCCCACTCCTTCCCCGACAAACAGAGGGCATTAGTGAAATTCAGGGAAAATCGTGGTATAGAAAATTAGTACTTACGCCTAATTAAGTTATAATTGGATTTTTTTCTGTTCGCTTTGTCAAGAGTGTCAAGAATTACCAAAAACCCTGACTTCTAACAATTAGTTTAGATTTTAGGATTACTTCAGATAAATCTTGCTGATCACTTATATATTTATAGGTACTTGTAAAAAACCAGTAGGGTGTTAAGTTCGTGCATTGAATATTTTGTGAAATTGTATTTTTAGAATTTTTGTCTGTTGGGCTTCTTATATAAAGGGGACATAATGATTATCTCGTTGCCATAGTTTCTATAACAACCTCCAAATTCGCAACAGTGATTTTGAGCAAACTTCTGAATGAATTATTAACGAATTGAGATTTTGCTTTAATACATATTATTGAAGGCACAAAAAAGCAAAAAAAACATTTGGACAGCGAGGACAACAGATCTCACAGAAAAAGGTTCCATATTCCATAGCCTTTTAATTCAATTGTAAAGTTTTCTATATTATATTACGTTAAAACAAATATTTATATACCAACCGACTCCCCATAATTTAAACAAAAGCCGCTTACAGTTCTCGTATAAATAATCAACCTAACATTTAAATTGAAACTGTTTTAGAAATATCAGCAGCAAACTAACATATCGAATTATAAATTTATATGTATGTGTACGTATGTGCATATATCAGCTGAATATCGCAAATCATGATTGTAAATTAAATAATGTATAATCAAAACTGGGCTATTTAATAATGCCACGATTGGCTTAAACTCCTCATTTGTACTCTTCCGTACAGAGGTTAATTAATATTTATGATAATTGTGAGCCCCTGGCAGCAACTCTCAACGTATTACAATAATTGTGTTTGAATATTTAACGATTATTCCAACTGGTTGCGAATTCACAACGGAATAGCCAATAAAACTTATTTCGTGATATCCAATGTACCTACGCGAAAATTAAAAGAATGTAATGAGTTGCAGTCAAAATATTTATTTATTTTCACAACATTTACGATAAGCTGAATTTTTGCCACTATATATTTTATAGACTGGTGCACATTACATATAACAAAAGTTAAAAATAATTAAATAGTACCAATTAACCAACCACGAACTAATTGGTTAAATTACAAAGATCTTTTTGACCATGATGCCGCATGTGGTAAAATTAATCAGAGACTAAAAAGTTCAAAACGTGAACAAAATTTATTTTTGAAAATAATTTTAATATTTAAGTTTTATTCTCTGATTGATTTCGTTGCAAAGTGAAATGTAAACAAAAATTAATATTAAATCATTTGCATTTTAGATTTCAGAATTTTTAGAGCGGAAAATTATTAGAATGGATAAAAATGGTCTGTTGATTAAATATTGGAAATTAAAACACTATACATATGTAAATGTTTTTGGGATATTCCTTGCATACAATTTTAGCTGAAGGTATAAATATCAATTCAATTAGATTGATAAAAATATGCTGCGAAGGGACAGACTTAAAAACGTTAAACAAATTTTAAGTCTGAGTCTGTCACACGTTTCGAGTACTTCTTGATTTATCCACTGTTGCATTACCTATTGTAATTTAACGCCTGAATGATTCTTAAATTTCAACTCAAATTATTGTCATATTGCTGGCAAATTTATGCCAAAAAATTGCCGGTGAACTCTGCTCCACAATGTCGGAAGATAGAGTCAAAGGCATGATACCAAATGCTTGTTGGGTCCTCGTCAAGCAGCGCCCCAAAAACCAACCAGTGTGAAGGCCTCTTAATGTCTCAGAAAATTTTGTCATCAAGAAAGCCATCAATCATCGCATTTGACATGGCGGAATTACGTCGTTGGGGCTCCCAGCTGACATAACATTTTGTCTAAGATAAAAGATAAATTGTGCGTGAGGCACTACTCTGGCAGGGTACCTCTGCACCAACAAGGGATGTTAGGGTTAATCGCATCCGATATTTTAAGGAATATTATCGCCAAGTTTAAGTAATGTAAAGAGGGCGTGTCTGAGCCTCTTTGTCTGCCGTTTAGGCACCAGGGCGCCCTGAAACGTGAGGTAACCAAGGTTGGATACAAATTGGCTCATTACTCAGTACTTCGTTATACTTAGGATACCTTAAACGGTTATGGATTTATGGGTACTTGTGAGTTCCTTAACAGACTTATTTATTTCCTCAAGCGAAATTCGTCCGGAATTTCAGCTATTGAGCGATTCCTTTAGAAATTATATTTCAACGAGATCCAAGCTTTTAATAAACTTACGAGCTTCTCAAGATTTTGCATATTGTAGAATTGCCGGATACTTAACGCTTCCAAGAAGCTAAAATTCAATTATGACATTCTCTCTGCTTAGATGCCAGAAAATTGTAATAATTAATATTAATTTCAGATTGAATGCAACTTATATCTGTTTTCTCAAGAATTACGTATAGTAATTTGAATTTTATCTGATTGGTAAGGGTATTTTCTTTGCATTTTTATTAAGAAGTAAGCTATTAAGTATAATACTTTTTAAAATATAAATAACAAAAATTATTTATACTTCAAGCACATCTTGTTAAAATTCACTAGAAAACATTTTTAGTCTGTTTCGGCCTGGAAATTTGATCTCGAAATTTCAATATTCGATCTTAATCTAGGATATCATATTTTAGAAAGCAATTGCTAGTAAAGAATTTTAAATTGCAATTAAATCTAAAACTGAAGTTTTCCCTAACGAATCAGAAATACGTTCGTTCCCATAATTGTTTAAAAAACATTCCCTTTCAGAAAAAATCCTGGGCAAAGTAATCTGGTAAAGTTCGGACAGCTGCGGTGCAATCATGTGTATGCAAAACGCATTAATTTGCAGTCCTCTGGTGCAACTTCTATGCAGTCGCCGGCGAGTCCTGCGGAATGGAGCGCGTCGAAAACGACTTTGACCCAGGGGCTAAATTGGGAGGATCGCGAGGTCCTTTAAGCAAACGTGGATGAGTCCGACTTTTAGGTCCTAGCTGACGACCAGTCGCCAAAAAGTGCATTTCCACAGAGAGGTTTTTCGTCCATTTGACGACATCAAAGTGTGCCAAACACTTCATTTCATGGTCCTTATGCAAAGCGCACCAAAGTGCAACATCCATCGCGACGACAATCTGTCGTTTTTGCAGCTGGATGCAAATCAAGTTTTCACGTCGATTATAATTCTAGCCCGACGGAACTCGGTTTAGTGCGCGTCCTGCAGGATTTAGCGCAATTGTTACCTGACCACGCCATGCCGGAGATATTCGGGATGCATTCCCGGAAAAAAAAAGTAAATTGCAGGGTACACTCGCTCGATTTATTGTCGCTGCACCCGCTTAAGGTCAATACTGTGACATGCAAAAGGACACGTGCTGGCATTTCTCGCGATCATTTCCATTTCCCGTGGGATTGCGAATGGGCCACAGTTAGTGACGGAATTATTGAATTATTATTCGTTGGCCTTGGGGTTTGGTGATGTCCTTGCATATTTGCGCCAAATAATAAACTTCTGTTTTCTCGTGCGGAAGCGGAGCCTCTGCTCGTTTGGCTGCATAGAGCAAGTCGGGCATTTTTGAATGTGAGCGTCAACAGAGCAAAAATGGAAATGGAATTACGTCCTTTTTAGGGATGGCCCCTCTGCATGTCGGGCAAATGGCAAAAGGAACAGAAACAAAAACCAAGAATGTTTTATCAACTTAACTATCTACATTCTAACTATTTTCATAGGAAAAACAATCCCTGTGCCTCATAATTATCACGCCCTGTTGCATTATTTAATTGCCACAAAAACATATAATATATATCATTATTTTTTTACGTATTATAGATATCTACCATAGTAAGTATAGTTAAATGATCAATAAAAGAAAAAACGAAATATTAATATTGAAATAAAATCAGCATCAAATCGAAGCGTTTTCAATAAAAATTAAAATTAAAGATGTATTATTCAAAAAATAGACCATAATCAGAGTGCAAAACGTTTCGATCTAAATATGACTGCGTGTTATTTTATAATTAATAAATAAGTTTTAGGATAAATATTTCAAAAATGAAAATCGTCCTAAATTGAGATATTTCTTGCTTGTGTTAGAAATGATGGTTGAATCGTTTTCTCTTGAAATTGAACATGAAATACTGTCGGGTTCCACAGTACAATACTTAACTAATTTGTCCTTTAGAAGGTTAAAATTGATTTTGTTATAAAATTGCGATGAAAAAACTAGTGACATTTTTAAAGTACTATTAAGATAGTTTTTATGATTATCAAAGAATTTTAAACTATTCCTAATTGTTCTTTGAATTTAGATACTTAGATTAAACATTTTTAATCAAAAACTTATGAATATTAAAAAACGTTACTACGAATTTTCTTATGTTTTTGAATAATAATCGTTTGTTTTTAAACATAAAAATATTTTTAAATTTAAATAATAAGTAAAAGAATAAAACTTTATTTTATTAAAGAAAACGAAGTCCATATCCTAAGTTTTCAATACCTACGATAGATCAAAGTCGTAAAATGCGTATATCGCTTAAGGAGTTTTCTTTTATTTCCTCATAAATAATAATAGTTATATTTTTCATAGGTAATAAAAGCGAGTTTTGTGTTCCCAAAGACATATTATGAGCCATAGTCACACATTCCCGAAAATCGCTTTAAGCTTAACGACTTCCGGGGCAATGTTCCCAAGAAGATACTCAAAGCAAATCAGAGCACCCTCAAAACACCTCAGAATCTTCTCTGGATTGGATTTTCCTTTGCCGTACACGTCTCAGGACTGAAGGGCCTTTTCCAGAATTGAAAGGTGTGTCGCAGCACCCCGAAGTGGCCAGAGCATCCCGCCCCATCCGCACCCAGTAGAAGCTATTACTTGGGGGTTTATGCTCCGGTTCTGGTTAAAACTAAAGCGCTATCACAATCACGCCCGGATTGAGGCTGCAGCCGCAATGCGACATGGACAAATAATCTCGGATATTTATGATTGTTTTGTTTTTACCATGCGCATGACCTTGTCCGATTCGGAGATAGTGCCCTATGGCCGAAAGAGTTTAACACACACGTTAGGGGTGGGGGTGTGGGGGTGCGAGAGTTAGGGGTTTGTGACCCAGGGGGGTTGCGGGGGCGAAGCAACAAGACAAAGTGCGCTCGTCCGGCCGTTTCCGAAGACGAAGAGGGCGCTGGCTTCGTCCAATCCAATTATTATGGTCTGTTCTGGTGTCGTTGTTCGTTTTGGTTTTCCGGTGCCAAATTGTCAACCTTCATTGATGGGCTGGGTGGGGGTAACCGAAATGTACAAATTACGTTGCACCTTCGTACTACACATAAATTACTTTGCACCTGTTCCCTGCGGAACTGTTTTCTTTGCCAAACAACACCTGTGCAAGTCGGAAGGAACTACCGCCAAGCAGTGACTCTAGGTCTAGATTACGTCCAAGAAATTTACTTCCAGACTGTTGGCCTCTAAATCTGACTGTGATTATTCACCTCTGAGTGTTACACCGTCTGCGGTTTGTTGTTTGGCCAAGAAAATTGAATATTGCACCATTTCCTATGTAAAATTACTAAACTTAGCATTCGTCTGCAGATCCTTTTTTCTTTAAAAGCGACTTTTGAATACAGAATTCTATATTTATTTTATTAATCAACCACCAGCCATACAAGAGTACACACAATAAATATTCTTATAAAGATAAAAGAATATATTTTTAGGGTTCGCCAAAAAATAACTCAAAAAAGCATAAAAACAACCGTCAAACAAGGATACCCCTTTGAGAATTATTATATATTATTACAATAATGAATGATTTATCTTTTTTGAATACTTATATAGGTACAGTATTTGTTTAAAGAACACAATTTTACAAAAAACAACTTTTTGGATTCATTTATAAAAATGTATCTGCAAAAAGCGCAACCTTTGTGTAGAAAACCAATCTAACGAATATACAAATAAAGGCATTTTTTTGTATTCTAAATAAATACAAATTAAAATTTTAAGCGATAGTAGTAATCCAATGCAAAGTTAAAAATAACTTAAAACTTAATATAAAATATGAAAATTCAACTAACCCTAAAGGCAAATGCAATTTAGTTTGAAGTTTTAAAACAAAAATCTAAAAGGCAGTCAAAATGTTTGTAAGAGAATGTTGCAGATTTGAGCGTGGAAAACTTTTAAATTTCTGAAAAGTTTTTTCTTACTGACGTTATCTCGAGAGATATTCTAGAAATTTTGGAAGATTTGTGGAATTTCATCATAAGAACTAAGAGCGACGTTATGATTAATTAAAAATTGTTCGGTAGCAATCTTCAAGTTCACCCAGGCCGTTCGACTAAGTCTTAAGTCTGGTTCGTTTCATTAAGATCCCTCAGGAAAAGGTGTTTCTTTGGTCATGGTAACTAAAAAGTTTGCGGCTTAAATTCACGTCGAGTAGACGGTAATAATTTCAGAGTTAAAATGGAAATTTTCCAGCCAACCATGAATTACAAAGAGCAAAGGGGGAGAGCTTCAAAGTTCAAGGTTCCTGAAAATTGCCGCGTCCTATTTTCGCAAACAAATTTGTTTTCATTGTAATTTTCAAGGTAAATTTGCATTAAAACTCTTGACAAGCTGCAAACTTGAGAAGTTTTTTAATCAATATTTGCACATTCAAAAGGTGAGATTAGATTTTATCAAAAATGATTCTAAGATGCTCAATATTCTAGTCTGGTGTTTAAATGAACAACTTTCCGGAAATGTTGTTTATCAGTTTTATTGTTTTGATACAAAATGTATTTACAAAGACATCATCACCTATTTGATGTTACCCAGCACAATCAGGAAATTTGTAACCGCTCTTTGTATTCCAGGTTTTGATTTCGTTTTTACTGAATTTGTTTTTTGTACCGAAAATCACAAATAATCAAATATTATTGTTCAATTTTTGGATAATTTTAAAGGTAAATAGATATTCTATTTATGCTTCTTACGACTGCAATTACGATAATATGAAACTTCACAATTTCTCTTTTTGATTTCTTAAGTTCCTTTTCTAAAAATCTTTTAATTTCTACTTAAATTTTACAGGATTTCTGAGAATTAAATAAAAGTTTGAAAGTAAAAAAGCTTATATTGGGTGTTAAATTAAAAAGAACATAAAAAAAATTACTCCAAATAAAGCTTAAATGAAAGTTTGATTCCTTATTAGATTTTATATAAAGTATCACGTTTCATTGGTTTTATAAGGCCACTTATAAAACTCGTCAATTTGGGTGAATAGCTAAAGTTTCTGGAACGTTTATTAAGTTTTAAATTTTATTATATACTAATATACATGGAAGTCTACGACTTTATAATGACCAACGTTTTAAGAAATATAATATTTACCTTTAATGTGTAAAGAAACTAGAAATTTTCAAAAATGCAAATTTTTTTTCTCGGTTCGAATGCAAGTAAGACATTAGTAAGTGCATTATGTTTTAAATTGTGTGCAACGCTAAAAGTATTTTTTTCAAAAAATTCAATGTTTCTGCGTAGAATCAGAATTTGGAAAAAAGGTAGATGTTACACTATATAAAATTTTAAAGATATCCCCTACCTACTCCCAGGAGTTATCGAATTTGAATACCTATTGTGTGTGTGTGCACTTCTCGAGAAATGTATTTGAATTTCAAAAATGATTGTAGGAAACTCAATTTTTTAGAAATGTTCTTAGAGAACTCTTGAATCGAATTAGAAAATCTTGAAGGAGTAGTAAAATTACATAAATGATGTTATATTCGCTATACCAAAATATGGTTTAGTTAATTAATAAAAATTATTAAAAAGGAACGTGAAGCCAATTAACTAAGTAAATTCGTTTTAAGAGGTCTATCAAGGCTTAAATCATCGTAAAAGTGAGTAGCAACTGAAAACCGAAATTAAACAACTTGACGATGGTTGGCTCAGCTCGAAAGTTTGCTCCATGACTTCACATAAATTTAAATTGAAAAACATAAAATTTTGCGGGCACGATAAGCGTCAGAAAGTCAAAGAAGGCTGTTGGTAACAGTCCAACACCCTTTCCTTTAGTAATTAAGGCGCCTTCCCCGAAACCCGCTTGATTATTTTAAGAGTCGCGAAAATTTCATTCGCATGAGCGATTCTCGCCCAGGACGAATTGGGGCCCTGCACGTGAGCATCGCATAATCCCCCAGAATAATTTATCATGCAGAAAAAGTAAAAGCCTGAGGAGAAATTATTTATTTTTTGGCGGGGGTTTAAATAACTTGAGCAGGACTCGAGCGAAAACAGGAAAATAACCTCGCCGCGCGCTTACCTTAAATACAATTTTGTGAGAATCCTTAAGGAGCAAGACCTTGAGGCGCAATGAATATTTTATTCGGCTGTTATTTTGTTTACCCATTAAAAAGTATCTCGACTACCACACCAGGTTCGGTTTGGTCCTACCCCACCTATTTTATTTTTATTTATTTATTTATTTATTTTTTCCGAAGGAAAAGGACGTTTTGAACTAAAATTCCGACGCATTAGAAAATAGTTCTATTTTTGGGGAATTACATGCTGTGATGAAGATGAATGACTATTTCGACATAACTTATTCTAACCCTTTTTGGGCAGCAGACCCTATGTTTTGTTCGGAGGAGTCGGGCTATGCATAATAAACAATCTCATAACGAATTTAGGTTGTGTGTACATGTGTAAATTGGGTCAGGGGGTGCTGGCGGACCTGTAAAATTGTCCTTTAAATAATTTAAAAGTTATTTGAAAACATATTTGACAGACGAGATTTTCGGGCAGTTAGAAGATTTTTCACCCCCCGGAAAGTCCTGTTTGAAATTGTGCAGGGGACGAAAGGCTGGGAAGGATCGAAATGGGACTGAATAGAATGGTGCTCCTTTTGTCGCGCACTTGCCCCAAATATGCGGGGTGCTCCTCTAAGTTCCCCATTGCTTGGGAGGAGCGCTAATCAATGTTCCTTCGTTGCGATTTAAGTGCTCGTCGCCCTCGTCATCGTCTTGAGCGTGGGGGGCGCGAGGAGATATTTTTAATTTCGGCCTCATTATGCCAAGTGCCTCTATAAAGACAGTCGCGCCCCTCGTCCCCCAAGGGGGTAACATTTCGCAGGAGCACCGGAGTACCATCGGAGCACCGTCGTCGTCCTCTCAACTTAACGTCGCCCTAATTTCGCTTAAGTAACTGGCGAGCACTTACCCTAGATAATTTATGTCGCGCAATTGGCGAGTATCCTTTTAACAAAGAGCAGCTCCCTGTCACTCACGCTGTCAGAAATCCTTTGAAAAGTGGCCTCCAAAATGACCTAATTGCCCTTTTTGCGGTAATTACTTTACCGTGTACCGCACTATCCCCCCCGTGAGAACCCCTTTCGCGGGGTACCTGCTCCTCCTCTTTTATCCCAGAGGAGTACCCCACAGTTGCTTATTCCAGACAACTAGCCCGCGGGCACGTACAGGAAAGGATGATGGCAATTACCTTTTAATGAAATTTTCGGCCCAGCTTTAATTTAGCACGTTGACACTCGTTTTAATTTCCAGCAGGTACTTAAAATGTGTACACAGGGACAGTTCGGTTCGCTGTGGCACCGCTGCCGCCTCCCTTTTTTAATTTCATGAAAAAACATTTGTCAACGGCCGTACGTGCGATGCAATGGGATGAAAAGGATGCCCGGCACCGCGACGCCAAAGTCCCTATAAAGCCCCCTCATCTAGCCTCCGCCCCAAAAACGACCAAGGTGGCCAACATTTCACAATTTCCCTCAGCTCCAAGAAAAACTGAGTTTTGTCCTGTTTGGTCGAAGTCCTGCGACTTCCGACCTACCGACTGAGATATTCGCATTTTATTTTCGTTCGTAAACACCGCGTTATTATGAGAAATGGACCTTGAGATTTTTAATCTGAAGATATCATCGAACTGGGCCCCCAAGAATAAAGGTCCTGGCCGCAGGGTGGCCTTTTTTCACCTTTTTAATAAAAAGCCCTCTCAGTGCCACTGAAGCTCCAGCGGCGGTGGTGTACCTGAGGATTTTACCCGAAATAAAAAGCTATTTAAATGCTGCAGGGCATTTCTTATCCGGCAATAAGGACCTCCGCGTGGAATTCGCATTCTTAAATATTTAGTTTCGGATTAACCCCCCGTAAATTTACTTCGCAGGAGCCATTTGTTTGGGTCCTTTAAATATTCCATCATGCGCTTGCATGTTTAGGAGCTAATTTTTCAATAGTCAAGCAAGTTTATTCTCTAAAGAATACCCCTGAATGCACTCTTTTTTAGGTCACTGGTTGTGAATGTGATGCGAAATTTATTATTAAATTTAATATAGTCTAAAAAAAAATTTAATATTGTTCAATTTCAATATTAATATTTATAAAGAATAAAAAAATAAATGATAAAAGAAATATCCCAATCGTAAAAATCATCTGCAATTTATGTTTTATTAATTCCAGGAAAAAAGGTAGAAAAATTACCTTTCACTATTCTTTCATGAAAAATGAACTGATAAATTTACGATTTTGGATTCAAAGAGAAACCCAATTTGTTTAAACCTTTATTTAATATACATATTCAGGGTTCGTACCTCGAAGCGAAAACAAGGAAATCCTTACATTCTTCACTTTGTTATTCGTCTGTCTTTCCGTTAAGACCCCTTTTCTCAGGAACGGCTAGAGGTATGAAGTTAAAAGTCATGTCAAATGAGGGGTATACAATCAAAGTTGGTAAAGTCCACAAAATTTTAAAAGTGAGATTTAAATTGCAAAACATTTGTTTCCGTATCTATATTTACCCCGTAGAATAATTTTATACAAATCATAAAAATCTCGACTGTTATTTAAAATTGAAAATTGACTTTACAAACAAAACTAGCAAAGTCCAAGTGAGTTGAGTTTCAATTTGCGTAAAATCCTTTTCGACCAATAGGAAGGCTCCATTGCCTCTATTTCACTGACAGCTTTCATGGCCGCTTTTGACGTTGTAATGCTCTTTCGTTGTGTTCGCGTTGCCGAATTTAATTAATTTTGAATAGGAAAAACTGTATTTTCGTGAAAAATTTGTGGTGCCCCGAGAGAATGGAGAGCTGCTACAGCAAGAGTCACCACTTTTAGTTGTATAAGTTTTTTAATTAGCTACGTTTTTCTTACTTAATTTTAGAAATTGATTTTTAATAAAAATACGAATTATCATTAATTTCTATTAACTGACTTTCATTACTTTCATTCATCTACAAGTTGATTGCCAAGGTGAATTATTGCCCTTCTTTGTTTTTTAAAAGGTAAACGCCTGAATCCAACCCTGTCCAGAGAGTTGGTAACAAATATAGGAAAATCCTAAACATTCAGTTACAAACTTAATAAAGTCCAAAACTTGGTAACAAAACTGGGAAAGTCCATCTTATACTTAAGGTTTTACTCAAAATTATTGAACTGAGCGTGATGAACACTTGGATTTCCATAATGTATTACAATCTGCATATAAATAATGTTTAACAATAGAATAGTTACCTGTAATTATTAAAATAATCGTTTTTATCGTTTTCTGAACATTTTGGCATTGTGGACTTTACCAACTTTGATTGTATACCCCTCAAATATTTAATTATATTTTCATACTGACAAACTAAGCGGCAAGTTTTCATGAATAGACTTTATTTTATAGGTTCAACATGATTTTGAAGAAAAATTACTTTTCGCTCTGTTTGTCAAAAATTAACTTAACCGTTCTTGCACAAACAACTTTAAAGTATTAAATCAAAAAACTAAGTCTGAAATTTATGTGAAAAGAGAAGCAAATATTCAAAATATTTTATGTAATAGTTTGAAACTTATAGACATAAATTGTAACATTTTGTTTGGTTTTATATTTATATTTCATCTAAAAATCATCAAGCCGTCCTAGCAGGTGACCATTCCGAGATTAAGTAATTAAATATTTAATGTAATTAAATATGTTAATTGCTGAACGACAAAATCAAATATCCTAGTATTTAAAAATGTTCAGTTGTATCGGTAAGCGTTTTACTAACACATCATCCGATTAAATTATTTAAATCCCCTTGTAGCGTTAGCCAAAAACTACTTTTCTAAACAATTTATAATTTTAAGGTAATGCAATTTTATATAGATAACATGAAGATATAGTAGTCTGTCTGTGCTCCTAATTTTTTAGCCGTCTATTTGAGTTTAGGTATCATCCTTATTCATACAAAAAAATTGCCTATATGTTACGTCTAAAAAAGTAATACCTTCGACGTCACTGAATACCTTTTGAATTCTAGTAACCTAAATTTCCATATACCTTACATCTATTTTAGAGGCAAAAATGTGCACAATAGCGTAGAGGAATTTAGGTTTCTAGACTTCAAATGATATTGATTTTCCCAAAAGCAATCTATTCATCCCTACGCTTACTTTATGTTCTTGGCCTCAAAAAACGAAAAAAGAAGGGATTGAAGGGACTCTATAGGGCGGCGCAAGGAAGTGCTTCGCCTTGAATATTTCGTTCTCGTTTACTTCAAAAGTCGCTCAATTTGTGAAGAACAAAGCCCAGTGGGATCTGAAACTCGATCTTCAACGAAGCATCCTTGGCATGTGTTGAAGAGAGTTTTCTACTTTTGTCAATGAGAGCAATATTCCCACGAAGGACCCCATAGTAAATAGCTTTCAGTACTATTGTTTTTCATAAAGTCGCGGAGGAATCATAAAAACCACTTAATGCAACCGACTAGGAACCTCCCCCGCAATGCTTCTTTGGGATCAGTTCTTCGGTGCCGGTGCTGGTGGCGCAGAGGACCAACCAGCGAAACCTTTCCCTTTTTCCCCTTTTTTGCGGGAATAACGAGTGGCACTATGCCCTTATATAAGAAAATCCTCGTCGGAATTCTTCGCATTACAACGGGGTTCAATGCAAGCAACTTTCTTAAGATGGTCTTGTTCGCTTACGCCCCTATTCACAATCAACAATGCAGCTGTCGGGCGTAAGTGCCTTGTTTTCAACAATATTTCATCAAAAGAAATTCCCTCTCCACAGCCACCCCCACAATTTTCCTCGAATAAACGGCTCGAGGGCTCTTCAGAAGTCAAGTGAATAAATGGGCGGAATATATGCTGCCATCAGACCTGCAATGAGTCAAGTGAAATTTGCCAGGAAGGGTGATTAACTCAAATTATGGAAAGGACTTAAAATAGCGCTAGAAAAATTTGTAGCACTTTCAGTATATGGTCGTTGGGGTGGTAGTGGAATTTGCTCAAATTAAGAATGCCGCGGGGAGCGAGAATTGGTCCTGATTTATGGCCGTCTGTATACCGAAATTATTCATGAGTCCTGGACGAAGGGCGGCTGACTTGAAATTGCAAAATCAATAAATACAGTCAAACATCGTTGTGTCGGGGTCTGACGGCCAAAGGATTATCTGGTGCGAATCCCTTTCGGGCATGATCCTGGCCACTGCCATCTGTTACTGGGCCGCAGGGTCACGAAATCCCTGAAGAAATTCCGATACAAAACGACCGGGAGTAAACCCTTTGGCGCTTCGGTTTTCCCTTTGGAACGCAGTCGGCCAAAGGGCTACAATGTCCAAATAGGCATCGGAGCCTCATCTCGTAGTGGAGCTCAATCCTCCCCGGGGGGATATGGTTTTCGGAGGTGTTTTTTTCAAAAAAAAAAAACTTAAAAAGCAGCGTTTTTCCCTCTTAATTTGAGAGCACTGTTTGCCCGCCCCAGCAGCTGGTCCTTGTGCAGCTTCTGCAAAGGAAGAAAACGAAAAAAAAAATATCCTTTTCATTTCGCCTTCCGTCCTCAATACGGCCCCAATTTAACGGCAGAATAATTGCCTCATTATGCTGAGCAACCGCGGGGCGCCTAGGCACTTACACGTTTAATTAAAAATCCTTTTTGATGATGACTTCAAGGGTTCACCAAGGCCCAAATATTGCTCCCCGGATCCCGAACATTTTCAGCCCTTCTAAGGGTGAAACAATTAGATTTACAGGAATTTCGATGGGCACGCGGCGCGCTACTGCTCGCGGCTTTTCCTACATTCCCCAAAATACGCACAAAATTTTCACTCAAAGTGCTTAAAGGCAAAAAATTCACACATGCCATTTATGTTTAAGACGGGCAGGATTCAGTATCCCGAGAAAATCAAAGGAATTTTACTTCTACTGTTAACAAAGAGGCAAATCGCTTTGATGATTTTTATCTCTTTTCTTAACAAAATAAAATAAAATACCTATACTTTGTAAACGGAGTAAAACGTAACTTGACTTAAAAATCAATAGCCGAAAATTTCTTAGAAGTGACATAACTTTAGCAGCACACATCTTAAAAACCTTTAATTTTATTAAAGTATTATTTCTTTTGAGATAGAACAATTCGCCGGCTCAGAGAAAACTTTTACTTTTAATGTTTTTGCAACAAATCCTTTGACTATTAAACTTTTGATTTATAAATTCGGGACAATAATTATAACCACGAGTCAGACTCGTGGAAGGTCGAGTTGAGCCAAAAATTATAATATAATTAATTAAGTTAAAAAATGTTCAAATAAAACCAAATCAAATTCAGAAGTTATTGGTACAAACGCAGAGCCTCCGGAGCCCCACATTTGATCAGCGACAAAATCCACGATGGCTCCGTCGAAATTTGACAATTCTCAGAACAATTTGGGGAAAGGAGAATTATGCCCTAAAATGTTATATTTTGACTAGTTCTGCACTTAATTAAGCAAAACTTGCTTATTTCATGCGCTTTTGCTATTTTTTGTAATAATTAAATGATTAACTTGCCTTAACTCGTGCGTTGGCTGCGGCAGTTCTTCTCTGAACACTTTTTCACTTCACACACTTCCTTTTCTCAAGTAAATAATTATCTAATAGCCTAAATAGTTTATTTAGCACACTTTTCTAATTAATTAAAAACAAGAACTGATAGGTTTTTATTGAAACTAATTCGTAAGACGCCACGCCAAATGAACTTCTCGCGCACCACAGAAAAGTCCCGTTCGACAAACTCCAGTTACCAAGCTACTTTTCCTTCTTGCGTGAAAAAAATTCTCCTTCCTATTTCGAAGAGGGGAAACTACTAACTCATTTTTCTGTAGATGCTACTAATTTCGCCACGTTTTGCCACTAGGTGGATTTTGATGCATGGTGGATAAAATGGTTTTTGCACTAGATTTTTAGAAGATAAGTTTCGAATAATTTGGAATTATCATAAAATATCACTTTTTGTCAGAAAATTTTAGAATCGTTTTCGGGAATATGAAAACGAATTTAACACAAAATTTTGAACTAATAATTTTAAAACTCGTATATATTCCATTTAAGTAAATAAATAGTAAGCAGAAACATCGAAGTTTGTGCTCCACAAATTATGCAATAATTAATACAATTTTGAGATGACATTTCTGTAATTAAGTACATTTAATTTTATTTTAGCCGGTGGTGAATTTTACTATTATATATGTAGTAAATAACTTCTGTTTTTTCATTATTTTAACCCCTTTTATATATTCATATATTTTTAAATGCTAGACTACCTCAAGGTTTTTAAAAAATGTAACACAAAATCGATTGCTCCTGCCACATTTTTTGCCGTCCTCGAACTCGAAAATGAAATCCTTTAAACATTCAAAATTTCAAGCTTAAGGCATTTTGGTTTATTATATGATCAAAGAGTTTTAGCTTCGTTGAATCGATTTTCTGACAGAGCAACCAGTTGCGAGTCGGTAAACTTTAAAAAACGATGCTGCATAGATTATGTAATGTAATGTGATATTCGATAGGCTGTTTTTCGATTACGATGCTGAATATAAACACGACTTAACAAAAGGCGCATTCAACATCTTATTTTATCAGTATCCCAAACAACCTCATTTATGCTACATCAAGGGAAAAACTGCTGTTGCCACTGAATGCCAGTCGCCAGATATGCAAATCATGATCTCCCCTTTTACCTGGCATCTTGCCACGACCCTTCTGGATGCTTTTGAAAAACCCCCTTTCTGGGGGATGTAAAATAAAATTCTTATTGGGATATAAACTTGTACTTAGACTGATTCCAAGACACGTCTAATGTTAAAAAATAAATCAGTTAATTTCATAAATTTATTTTTAGTAATTTGTAAAACAAATTCGAAAAAAATATTTATTTTTTTAAGGTCTCCTACGGACCTTATGTACATCGATTTTCATATTTTATCATATTCATGAAGGAATTTGGACAAAGTACCTTAAAAATGTTTCTCGGAAATCCTTGTGGCAACAATTTTTTAGTTCAGAAGAATTTAGAAACTGTTTCAAAATAAATGTAAAATTAAAATCTTATTATTCATAAAAAGGGTAGGTAATTTTTAAGATCACCTTTTATATTTAAACTAACCTGATAGTAAATAATAATTGTGCAATTTTTGCAGTACCTTCGCAGGAGGACACTATTTTGTAAACCAATCAGATTATCTGGACCGTAAATTCTAGCGCAATCTAACTTACACGAAAAACAGTGGACTATCTAAACCTAAAAAAAACCTTTCAATTTGTACCAACGGCTAACCTTTAAGCCGATTAACTCAATCGAAACCGAATTAAACCTTTGCTCCTACACGAGATTGCAGCGGTGTGTTGAATTTATATTTTATTTATCGGATTTTCGTTTCGTCCTTTTTGTTATCATTTCGTTTTTATAAAACTTAACGATTTTTTTTTTAGATTAAACTAAACCTGGTAATGGAAACTGAGTGCTTTTATATAACTTATGTATATTCATTATCACTTTTGGAATTTTCTTTTGCTGTATTTATTAATTAAAAAGATCGACGGACCCATTGATAGAAATTTCATTTAGAATTTAAAATTCTTTGGATTTATTTTATTTTAAGTTACTCTTTAATTAAAAATAATAAAAAGTCTAATTTAAAATTGAAATTATAAAGATAGGATTTAGTTTCTGAATGAAAATAGCAAATTACGTATATGAACATGTTTATTAGCTATAGTACAAAATTTTACTTTTCCCTTAAACTTTTAAAGACTAAATTTCAAAGTGATTTTACAGGTTTTGTTTAAAAAATTATTTACGGTTTCAACTATCAGCTTGAATTACAATCTATTTCTGTATGCTACCAGTTAGCGTATAGAGATGATCGTTATTTAATTTAGTAATATTTTTAGTTGCATTTCGAGAAAATGTTACCTTATTTACAAAAATTTCTCTTACTTCATTTTTCTTCATCTTCTTCTTTCGATATACTCAAATATTCCTAAAACTTTTACATAAGGATCTCTGGTAGGGGATTTAATGGTAAGAAACTTTTTAACATTTCATTTAATCTCCTCCATATTACAAATAGGCCGAAGATTTACAATTTTTAAGAAAAAAAGTTATTTTGCTCTACTCTTCTGTTTTTTTAGTGAATTTTTATTATTTACAAATATGTGAATGTGTTCATACATTATGTAATAGGTTATGTAAGCTCGAGCCGATAGTGAAGCTAATTTCTTTATAATTTCCTCTATTTTCAGTCTGAGTCAAGTTTCTAGGTTGAAGGTAGACACGGTTTTTGTATCTTTCATTTAAAGTATCCCTAACTTTATATTTTATCACATTAAATAACTCATTTTATTTTTGTTTTATTTTATACCTTATAAAAATAATAACATTATCTTATCTAAGAATTCAATAAGTAACGAATTAACGATTCAACGATAACTAATAAATTTGTTTTATTTAAAAACTGATAATATAAAAAATATTAATTTTATGTAAATTGTAAAACAAGGTTAAATAGACGGATTATGCTTAAAATGAAAGATACAAAATCGGTTCCAGAAAGCGTTGGCCGTTGCTAGGCCTCCTCGAAATCGAATTCGATTTGAGTTCAATGTTTGATCAGAACGCAGAAAAAGGAAACTTAAAGCTACGGCTCCTTTTCAAAGAACAAACGAGCACCGGCGCCAAGGACGTCCGATTAAATTCCTATTTCAGCAGGTACTGGAACACACCCCTTAAATTGTTCAAATTGTGGTTTTTGATTTTTTTTTATATATTTTTGTTTTATTAAAACCGCCCTTGGGGCTGCGCTGGGGCCCCATTTCGCAGGTTCTACTTCTACGTGGTCGCTTGACTAACTGCTGGTCCCAATCCTGGTTGGGTGTCCTGTAACATCTCCTGCAATTCGCTATCTACAGATGCAAGAAACTCTTTGAAGTTTCTCTTTTTTTCTCTTAAAAATCATCGGGTAAAATAGCTCGTGAAATTGTCTCTCATTTGTTGGCATCCCAAGTATATTCGTTTTTAATATTTTCTTATTAGTTTTCATTTATATATTTTTTACACTATGTTCACGCTATTAACTCTAAGAAAGGAAATTTACAAGACTACAGTGAGCGAAATGATCTCAAAAGCAATATAAGAATTTTACTACCAATAACCAATATTTTGAAAACAGAATATAACCAATATTATTAAATTCATTCGTTTCCTATTTAATAGAGAATACGAATTTGTTAAGATCTGTTAATTAAAATTAAAATTTCCGGACGTAGTTAATTTAAAAGCATCGTTTAATTATATAGAGTTTTCACCCATTTTTGCATCAAAGACCTTGCACTGAACGACAATTTTGTTTTTGTATTATGTTTTGAAACGCTAAATTTAAATATGTTGTAATAGTAGTTTGGGAAATGAGGAGTCTTGGACTTCAAATTGATTTTAGGCTTGCACAAATTTTTACACCAGCCGTATTGAGTTTAAAAAAATGTCTTCAGTCAATTTCGAATTTACAATTTTGTTGTGTAAATTCGAATTTTTGAAATTGGGCGTAAAATCCGGACATACATATATTGTCACCACTACAGTACAAAAATTCAAATTAGAGAATACAGGATAGAAGATTAGAAAAATTAAGTTGCAGCAATTCCGCTGTGTTAGTAATTTTTCGTTTTGTGTGTATGCTCAGTGTTACCGAAATTACTAGAAAAATGAAAAAGGGGGCATTCAATCACAGCCTCCCTTGCAATTTTTGCGAGTGCCTTCCCTACGACAGTCTCGGCAAAATTTGAGAATTCTCTGAACGTATTTAGGGAAGAGGAATCATATGCCAAAATATTTAATTTTGGCTATTTTTGCACTTTAATCAAGCAAAAATTGTTTATAATATGTTTACTTTATGTAATAAAAAAAAATAAAAAAATCACTTCCCTGATAAAGTATTTCCCACGCAGATCTCGTGCGTTGTTGCAGCAGTTCTTCTCCGAGCACTTTTGACTGCAAAACTTGCTTTTTTTTAAATAAACACTTTACTAATACCACAAATAAAATTTAGCACACTTTTTCCATTAGTTTAAAAAAAACTGATTAATATTTAGTGAAAATAACTTTTAAAATAAACTTTTTGGGAATCACGACAAATCTCGAGAAAGGAAGCCTCCAGTTTTCAAGGTATTCCTTTCCTTTTTATAAGAAAAGAAATAATCTTTTCGAGCTCTAAAGAGTGGACATTTTGTCACTCATATACACGATTTTTGCACCAAATTTCCAAGGACATCTGAAGAAAAATCGTATATACTTATGTATTTTTATGACTATTGCAAAAACTTTATTGCAAATAGGTAGCGCAGGCATTTTAGACTGATAATAGCACAATTCAAAAGCTAAATTTTTGTAGAAATCGTCTACATATTGTGAAATTGACATCGTGCCAACGTTTGAAGTATTCAAGGCCAAAATCCGCGAAAATTACTGCTTTGTGAAATTTTCGTGTTCTACAAACTTGGAATATTGAATTGACAAATTTTGTGGATTAACTTTTTGATGCAAAATTGAATATACGTAAATCAATGAAAAAATTATTATATATTTTTAGTGCTCATGAAAAATAAATTTTCCTATTGTATACAAAAATCTAGCTGATTGGGAAATTTTTTTGTAGATGAATGCTTTTAAATTAATTTCGCAGTAGTTTTTTGTACAAAAGAGTTAGTAAAGTAATATTTTTTTTAGAATTATTAATAAATTTAAAAGTAATATAATTTTTAGCTGCCTTTAATTTTACCTCGCTCACTGTGCGCCAGCTCGAAACTAAAGCGAAACAAAATCACTGCCCGACTGCATGCAGTCCGTCTGAGCGGCTTGCTGCTGCTGCTGTGGCTTCGGCTGGGGGGTTTGCGAGAAGGTTCGCAAAGGGTTACTTTCATTGAAAAGGGTTTCACTTTCGATCCTCTCCTCGTCGGGCAGCGAAAGCGTCGAATTGCCGCTAGCGGTTATTCGGCGTCCCATGTTGTCGTACTTGAGACAGGAGGGCGTCTGGACGCTACACTGTCTCGTCGCCGTCGTTGTTGACGCTGCAGCCGCCGCCGTCGCGATGCTTGCATCGTCCTTAACGTAAGGATGTGGTTGCGCTTTCATACAATTTATACAAGTGCTAGTTTTTGAAGACGTGTTCCTTTGCTCGCTGGCGGCGGCGGCGGCAGCAGCGGCAGCGGCGGCGTAGCTAGTGTCCAAGTTGTGGTAGCTGACGATTTCGTCGTGTGGATACAAATTTGTGTCACGCTTCAAAATTCCCCGGCGCTGATTCCTGGGGAGTGTCGCAAACGAGGAGACATTCACCGGGACGACGGCCCCGCTGTCGACCCGTTTCGGGATATTGAGAAGATCCGGGTATATGTTAATATCTGAGCTATCTAGCATGTCTTGGGTAACTGAAACTGATATAAATATATTCCCGTAGGCCGGATTCGCCACCACGTTCGAACAGAATTCGGGAGGCGGCGGGAAGACTCCAACACTTAGAGGGAACTCCTCATGCTGGACCATGCTGCTGCTGGCACCACCTCCGACTCCACCACCTCCACCACCCCCACTTGCCGTCCCACCACCCACAACAGAGGAGCTCCCTTGGCCGCAACCAGATGCGCCGACACCCCCAATGGGGCCCCCAAGTCCTCCCCGACTCTCCACTGTAATCTCGATTGGCTCGAAGGCAATTACCGATTCTGTTTTATTAATCGATGGCGTGTTATTGTCAATCCCGCAGCTGTCCTGTCGGTCGTTGGTGGTCGTTATACTCAAATCCAGGAGCTTCTTTTCCTGGTCATTGAAGCTGACGCTGCCCTTAATATTTTTGCTCGGATGGCGCCGCCGTCGCGTCCTTTTGCACACACAGACAACAAACGAGAATAGAATCAGCAAAAATACGGTGCCAAAAGTGCCCATTATTAATCCAAAATACCAGAAAGTTTCAGGCGTCTTAACGAGGACATGTTGAACAATTTCTGTTAGATAAATGCTTATATTTTGGCTAGCCGATCCCACCACATTCTGGGCTGAACAGGAATATGTCCCTGCATCTAGACTAGTCATATTAAAAACCGTCAAATTGCTCCAGACTTTGTCGCTCGCGATTACTTCCTCATCGAAAAGGATGTTGTCGTTGTCGAAATTTTTTCCATTCAGTTCCCAGGTAATCGTCGGGAGCGGATCGCCAGTGACCAAGCAGCTGAATGTCGTATTGCTCCCGATGTCGATGTTCTGGACGTCCTCGTTACTGAATATCTCGACCTTTGGCACACACCCAAAGTGCGCCTCATCGATATTTTCCCAGTGCTTGTCCTTGTGCTGGAAAGGACCCTTGCAAGTTAGACTGATGCTGTTCAACTTGCTTTTGATGTACCAGTTCCGGAACTTGCGCAACTTACAATTGCACATCCAGGGATTTTCGTCCAGTACTAACGTTTTCAAATTAGTCATGTGCTGGAAGACATATTCCGATAGGCTTTCCAGAATATTATTCTTCAGGTAGAGAAACTCGAGCAGGTTGAGGTTGGCGAACGCTAATGGATCGATGAAATTTATCAGGCAGTCGTGTAAGTCTAATGTCCTCAAATGTGGCAGTATGGGAAATTGGTACGCCATCAATCTTTTGAGAGGATTCCCATTTAGATAAAGTATTCGCAGTCTATCGTTCCCGCTGAATGTGTCTCTGTCGAGCATCTCAATCTTGTTGTCACTCAAATCGATTTCGACGAGGATTTTCAAATTCTTAAACGCTTCCTTGTGGATGTACTGAACGTCTGACTTCTTAAGGTATATCCGCTGAAGATTAAGGAGCCCCAGTGTTGTGAACTCCTCCCGATTCAGATATGGTATATGATTATCATTTAGGACGAGCACCTGAATTTCGGTGCTCAGCGTTGTTGGGATTGTCGTCAGGTGCAACGAGCTGCAGATCGCCGACTTCTTTCCATTCGTCCACTTGCATGTGCAGTTTGAAGAACAGCTCGCTGTCCAATCATCGCTGATGACCGGCGATATTAGCGATAGAAGAACTGAAATTAAAAATTTTTAATTAACGTATTAAGCACTATTACTATATATATTTTTTTCAGAATCGAAAGAAATAAATTCGAAAAAATGTAAAAAGTTATAAAAAACGATAACGAAACAGTGAGTCGTAATTTCCTTAAAATACGAAATACTTAAAATTTAAAATACAATTGCACTTTTTCGTTTCAATATGCTAACCCAAATGGATCTAATTGAAATTTCTATTTACGAATGAGTTACAATTTCCTAAACCATTTTCTTTACTTTTGAAACGATTTTTCACAAATTGTCTTGGAAACAATACTAACTAAATAATAAACATGCATTGCGACAAACATTTTGTTGAAAAAGATTATTACGTAAAGTTAAAACGAACCTGTATCTCAAACTATAAACTAACAGTCTTCTGATGATACAATATGACAGTGTCAATTTCACAGTGGATAGAAATAATTTTAAAATTAAATTGAATTGTAGATATTATATCTAGATTTTACAAATATTGGGTAACTTAGTATTTAATATTTTTAATCTGGAAAATTGTAATAAAATCAGTGGGCTGAATAAATAAATAAATTGATTTGCTGGACTCTAGGTTGCTTGGCAGGAAAACTTTTATTTTCCCGCATCCCTAGTAACGAAATAATAAGTTGCACAAATTATTTTTGTTCTTCAAATTTAAATATGCAAAACGTTAAAATTTCCAGTGATTATCTTTTGAATAAAAGGTTCACCAGATAACACGCCTAAAGTTTTTCCAGAAAATAAGTCCGTTCAAGAAGTTTTTCAAACCCTTAAATCATCAAAACATAAAATTAGAATCTTTGCTTCTGTAATTCAATCTTTTGTATTGTTCCGGTTATGAACACTTGATATTGAATCTTAAAGGAAAATAAATCTGCTCTTTGTCTCACTTATCGAAAGGTGAAATTCGAGGTCCATTAGTAATGTAAGCGAAAAAAAAGGTTTAAACGAAATGGGACAAAGCGAAAAAAGGACGAAGACTCCATTTGAAGGTCCCCTTCATTCCTAAAAAAAAAATAAGAAGAAAAGTTTAATAAAGTGGGAAATGGGGCTTCAGAAAGGAAAAGACCTTTCAAATTCGACAATCGCGATGCTCTAAGCCTAAATTAATTTTCAATTGCGACGTTGTAGCGTTAAAAGGAATTAGGCGGTAAAAGGTATTACAACGCTGAAAATTGATTTATATTTCAAAACCAGTTTACTACGATGGCGGTTAATAAGTCACTGGCTTTGAAACGAAAGAATTACGTTTTTGCCGGTATTTAGGACACTTTTGCTAGTAAGTTACTTTGAGCTTCTTTAATATTTTCCTAGAATTGTGTAAAATATGCCTAGAATTGTCTAAATATGCCTTATTATCTTATTTAACAGGTTCGAGGAAAATTTCAGTCAGGCCTCATTTTCCTCGAAAGCCATAATAATATTTTTAAATTTTTTCAGAAGTTCTCTTCGCCGCAACTTCTATCCAGTGTGAAATTTACTGAGATCAAAGAAAACCGAAATATATTTCTGAAAATTTAAGAAGTGTTACTAATTCAACTTTCGAATAACTTTGAAAATTCCTTGTATTTTTATCTCTTTAATTATATAATTATGTATGAATAAATTATGACTAATTGGTTGTGATTAAATACTTAGTTAACTATAAAAAGATTTAAAACATTAATAATTATGTCCAGCACGTTTCGGTAAAATGAGCCTATTGTTATAAGTAACATTTTTATTGTTTTGTACCTGGAAACTATTTAACAATTTTTCTTTATTTTTATAACATAAATATTACAATAGTGAAATTTTCCTTCTGTGGCGAAAATCCTAAACGAACATTTTATGAAGCAGTTTTAATGAAACGAAAAAAGAGCGTCTTTTATCTGAAAAATCACATAATCTTTTGGAATAGCGCGCATTTTCCTGTTTCAATACAATTTTTATTTTTAGCGGCTGAGCCCACTAAATGACTCCGCAAGTAATTAGATAAATTTATTAAAATACGACCTCTAAATAGGGTGCAGTTCAATTCTGAAGCCATTCCCCTCTAAATCAAATTAATCTAAAAATATGCAGAGCTTCGTTCCCTCGGTTTTTTTAATTTTTTTCATTTTTAGCGTAGCTGCCTCAAAGTAATGGCGGATACAATTCCGGCCCCGAAAGTAGGCTTCAAGAAGCTTAACTTATATTTTATGGAGAAAAGTGGGCAAAAATGCCTATGATTTAAGGGAGTTTTAAAGCACTCCATAGATCCCCCAAGGGCTCCATCGCCGACCTTGCAAAAGAGGCAATTCTGGTGGAACCTAACAAGTTCGACGTAACGCAGAAATGGAACTCCTCTCGTCCCGGAGTGATTCCTTTGATCAAAAGTTTGCTTTTTTTTTCTTCCTCCTTCGCAAAATCGTGTGTTGTGGCAGTCAATAAATTCTCCAGGAGAATCAGAATTTAATCCCCTTCAAAGTACGGGAGGGCAGGGCAGCATGTTGGCATCCATTAGTGAGATATCAGCACAAAATTCTGGCTGCTCCCCATAGCTGGGGAGCATCCCTCGCATATTTCGTTCACTTTAATTAAAAATGAAAACAGCATGTGCGGGGAAAAACCGTTATTACTTGCACATTATTAGTCTTAACTGGTGGGGGTGGTATCTGAATCCGAGTCAGGATCAGCAAAAAAAACAAAAAAACAACAAACACAAAAAACAAAATATTTTTGGTCCAAAGGGATGAGAGTCCCGTCTGGCTGTTTACGCAGGGATGCCGCAGCAGCCGGGACCAGGACCAAAATCAAATTCATCCAAAAGGCAAATTCATTCCTACCTGGCACACACACAGCGACGTAAAAACTCCTCATGTTGGCGGAATTATCTGGTTGCGAGGCCTTCCAAAAATTCATTTCGCATCTTCTGGGGAAATGCTCATCATTGGTGCTGTTCGGGCAGTCCTGCAAATAGCGAAAAAAACAAAATAAAAATTAAAACTCCACGCCACCAGAGTTTTTACAACAATAAACATGCAAAAGTTAGAGAAGCCCCATCAACAACGCTCGTGAGCACCCGCTTTACTAACAATAAACCTCCACCATCCCCTCATAACTCCTGTAAAAATATTTTTTATTTTGCTAAAACAGCGGCGGAGGAGTTGCAGAATTTTTTATTAAATCTCGCTGTTCTCGACCGATGAACAGCATGAGTTTCACGCCGACTTCACTCAAGCACCCCAACATAAGCGAAATATGGTAGATAAAAACCGGCCAAGTGTAAGTTAGTCTAAACCTCAGAACAAAAAGTAAATAAAATATTATTATCTAATTTACACAAAGATAATTTTTGAATAAATAGACTCTTTCCGGTTTAAACTTCAAGATTTATATTTTGTAACCTTGAACTTCGAGCGAAGGACAATTTCGTCCTTTTTTCGCATTTCATCTCGTAATCGCATTTTAATAAATTGAACGAAAAGTGGGAACTATGACTATTTTAATTATAAATAAGTATCAAAATTAGAGTTTAGTAATAACATACATTTTATTTTATATTTCTAGAACTATTGGAACTCAGAATTTCATTTAAGCCACTCTATAAACGTCTATAACAAATTATTACTTTTTAATGATTTTTCAATATTTCCTAATTAAATTTTTCTTGAAAACGGAAATTAATGAATTATTATTACGAATTCGTAATCTACGGGATAAAAATCCAATAGAAAATAATCACATTAATTCTTTAAAAAAAATATAACTAAACCCTAAGAAAACGTTCATTTTTGATACGATAATACGTACCTATTATCATCCAAATTTTAAAATTACACACACCGTCGATTTATATGATTTTATGACTGTCGACAAAAGCAATTTTCAGTGTCAATCGAAGAAACGTAAAAATTATGCTATACAATTTTCAAAATTAAATATTGGTCAAGTGCAAACTTCATCCTCATATCGTTCTAAGAAGCTTCAAATTTTAAATGATGTTATTAATAACACTAAAATAATAAAAACAAAACGTAAAGTCTGAACCTTAGTTCGTATACATAATAAGACGTACAAGAATTAATTTTACTACGTTTTAAACATGAAGTAAAACTTTTTAATTATTTGTTTTAGATATTGCATCGCAATATGAAAAGTTTTATAAAAATCCGCTGGTGTAACCAAATTCTGAGGTAAAAACCCTGTTGTACTAAAAATATTTGTTATTTTGCCAAAAACAGGAGCGGAGGAATATGAAATTTGACTCTTTCGGAATTAGGAGGGGGACCAACGCGAGTTTCTCGCGGACTCCACTAAATCCACCTTTGGCCCCAGAAGCACCCCCGAACAAAAACAGTTGAACTCGCTGGGAGGTGACCGATCCAACCCCAAAACTCGAAGCACTGAAAAGTTGCATTTGCATGAGTTACACGATCCAATTTTGGTCCCCAGCCACCCTCGCACCGTGTAATGAAATAAAACTTTCTCCTCGGCGAGGGAATTAATACACGTGCACTTTATTACTTAATTTTTTAAAACTAGCTGGGCCGCACTGCACTCGAAAAAGTTCCCAAGCCCATTTTGCGAAGTTTTTAATTTGGGACAACATCCGGCTCCTCTGCGTCCTGGAGCAGCTTGTTGCAGCCAACAGCTCCTGTCTGCGTCGGGATGCGATAGTGCTCTGCATCGATCCCCCCCCAAGCCCTTCCTTTGTAAGGGCAGTTCATCATCGTCCTCATACGTACTAGACAATTTCTACCCTTTGCAGACAGACTTTTTCAACCAGTTATGGCTTTTAATAGCCACAAAGTTGGTAACTCACTGGTAGTTTGGTTGCCATAAGCTTCTAATTGTAGTTTATTTCTTTTTGGGTGTAGAAGGGATAGTTTTACGCAATGGAGGTGTATTGGTGTTAAAAGGTGTTTCGTTATTAAATTTGAATACTCTATTTTAGAAGGAACACTATCATTTTTATGATTACATACCAGAAGGGAATAGGTCTGTTATCTAAATAATATGAGACTTGATATACATATGTATTGCATACGGTCCAAAGACGGAGAAATTGACAAAATATTAAAACAAATTGTTCGTACCTATTCTTGTGGGGTATCGTTAAATAGGCAGTTTTAGTAGGTTATGAAAGTGCTTTTATTTTTAATTATTGACTTAAAATAAATTTATAATGGCATATAAAAGTTACTGTTTTGTAGGCAAATTTTATTACCAGGTCTATAAAGAAAATGGATGTAATGAATATTACTCAAACCCTGTACTTAAAAAACAAATACTAAAAATAGATCATTCAGTTTAAACAATTTATGATCATGATTAAAACGTTTTACTATATATAATGTAAATACTTTTTAAGGTTTTCCATGGTTCGAAACCTTCAGTCGGCGAGTCCAACTTTGTTTTTTGTTAATATCTTTAAAAAGTAATTTTTCCCTGATAACGATTTTCTTTAAGTTTATCGATATTACTTGCTTTAAATTTTTTATCGTTAAAGAGACATTTTAAAATGTTAAGATATCGTAAAAAGCAAACCAAATTTCCGCTTAAGCAACGTTTGCAGTAATTGGTATCAAATTATTTGGAAAGCTCATGGGAATGTACGATAAATTCATAAAAAAGTTATATATTTTGAGTGATGGTTTGTCAGCAATTTTTTTATGTAATATACATATAACATATATATTTTTATTTTATTTCTAGCAATCTAAATCATGCCCGTAGACAGAGTTAAATATACTTTCTTAAATTGAACAAGATTTATTTCTGAAAAATTCTCTCTTTCTATTAAATTCGACTCGACTTTAATAGGGAAATTTTGTGGTGAAGGTCGGCGTACACTTGGGTAGGACTTCTCAATATCAGATTAAGTAGGTGTTCCACAGGCGACGAAATACGGCACAGGCGACGACCGAATTTAACTTGAGTAGATTTATATCGGAGGGAAAGAATTTCACCGCACAAATTAGAAACGTGCTGGGAAATTAACAGGGTGCCGTGATTCGGCAAATTAAAACCAATAATTACACTTTCTGTTTCTGCAAACATCTTTTCGCGGGGATTCCCATTTGCTGTTCGTGACGATAATTTAGTCGCTATAAATTGAAGTTAGCAACAAGCTCCATTAACAAGAAGGTGATTCCCCGGTATCAGGGAAGGGCTCAAGGGCTGTTTTATTTTTGTTAGACTATGTCGAGGAGAAGTGTGACCAACAAGTCGAAAAGATCTCCCGTCTCGGACAAGGGATTTAGGTTGTCTGTCCTGATGTTACATAGAAATATAGCCGGGGAGTGACAAACGTCGAAGGATGTCGTTCTCTCTAGCCCCCAGTTTCGCAATAAATTAATTCATCCAAAGTTTATGAAATCCTGAAAGCTTTCTGTCCAGATATTTCCATAATTTTCTTGCCGAGAAAGGGTTACAACTCCTAGTCAATTGTTGCTAACTCAGAAAGCTGGATTAGGCAGCATATTGCCTGAATTGACTTAGTAATGGAGAAGATTTAGGTAATGAACTTGCTCTAAGTGCTCCTCAGCTTATTTATGCAGTCCCAACTTGGACAGAATATGAAATTTAAATGGAAAATGAAACTTACCTAAGTCTGTAACTAGTTTTTAAGTATTTTTGGGTTCTGCCTCCAGATTTCGGGATAATCCTTTCAAGAGTCTTTCATTAGCCTCTTGGTGCTGTAGTAAAGCTGTTAAGCTTACATTCCTCCTGACCTCAGCATATTTAGAGACAATTTTACACTTTTGGCTTAGAAACATAGACGAAGAGTAATCTCAACAAACTCAACATAATCTTAATAGAGATGAGTTATACCTTATCAATTTGACTTGAATTATACAAAGTATGTATAATGATTTTAAAGCTTTTTAAGGACTAAAAAACGACAAGTTGAAATTTCAAATACTCTACTTAGCAGGGATTTTCTGGAATAGAATTTATAAATAAAAAGTAGGATAAGTGCGAATAGAGTTCAGGCGAGGATTTCTCATCGTTTTGTTACCCTAAAGTTAAGTAAGTATAGTTATTTTATAATTATCTGTTAAATTAAAATCTTAGAAAGAAAAATAAGTTCTAAATGAATTATAGAAGAGTCGTACTATAAAAATAATACTATTAATGGCTTTGAAAATCTATATTTTTTTTTTATAATATATTATAAACTAGATAACCAATACAAAAACCGTATATTTAACAATATCTGACTTACGAAAAATTGTTCAAAGTTTATTAATAGGTATTATGTAGATATTTTTATATTTTTGTCATCGGTCTACATATTGATTGCTTATTGAAAAAAAATCAATTTCATACTTAAAATAATACGCAAAAGAGTAAGAAAATAAAACAATTCCGGAAGAAAGCGCAAACCCCTGGTTCTTTAGAAATATTCAGAGTAGCCAAAAGAAAATTTATCAATATTTCCCTTAGGCATTTATCTTAGGAGGCAATTTAGGTCAACAACTCGCAGGCCGAGTTTACTTAAAATTCGCAAAAACGATGATGAGCACGCGGCTAATTTAAAATTCCATTTTTAGGCAATCTAGCTCTAGGCGAGCAACATGCGGGTGGATATTACTCAACAGAATCAGCAATACCGCATTTGACGTGGCAATTTTTATTAATTTCCGCAGCACCCCCCGAAAATCCTGATGAAAGTACCCACTGCTGTCTCAGTGAATAAATTTTCTGAGGGAATTCAATTAATCAAAATTCTCCCATTTTCCCTTAAAATTTAACCGCTTAACCGTTTCTACCGCCGAATTTATAAGGGCTTTTCCCACTTGTCTTAATCTTGTTGATTCGCATCAGGTCGGACGGGAACATTTGTCTCCCCGAGCTCCTGCAGGTTCTTTAAAATTTCAGTGCACTCGGCGGGCTTTCAGGGAATTACATCTGCTAAAGGGATGTGGGGGATGAAGGCGCAATGCACGATTCCAGAAAAGGGCTTAAGCCGGCTTAGTTTCGTCTGAATCTGAATCTGGCCGAGGAGGACTCCTTTTGGACGATGTTTCATTTCCTGTTGCAGCATCCGACCGGTGTAGGAAGATGACTTGTCTGCTTCATTAGGTGGATTTTACGAATTCACTTTGCTGCTCTTGAATTAATTCAGAGGAGCAACTTTATATGAGGCTTTAAGGTGCAACTCAAGTTTCACGGTTGCTGTAACTAAGGGCTCGACTACCTTCATCCCTTGAGCGCCCACGCAACCCTGCGAAAGGTGAACTATTTTGCAGTAAAGTGCGGCACACATGGCACTCGGAAATTCTGTTGGAACTGGCTGGATTCTATTTCCTCCGGGACACAAAGGCGAACTTCCTCAGCAAATCACAAGGGTATCTGGATGAATTTTGTCAAGACTCTTCGCGGGAAGAGTTCTTTCGAGTTCCTTTCGCTTATTAGTCACAGAAGTGGCATATTTGCACGGCAGAAACGACAAAGTTACTAACTTACATGTCCTGGGCTCGACGCGTTCTGCGCAAATAAAGTTCTTTTCGACTCCTTTGAAGGAGCTAACTTTAACAACGCGACATTGTCAGCTCAAAAATTATTTTCAGTGCGATGCGACAAAATAAATTATTTAGAGCGAAAAGTTATCCGTTGCCCACTGGGATGAAAGTTTCATTTGGAGCTGTCTTATTTTTAATTCAGAGGTTTTTGCATTCAAATTACTTGATTACTACCACAAGGGATTACTATTTTTTAAAATTACCCAATCCGAACTATAATTTCTTCAACACTTTCTCTCAATTGATAAATATTTAACGATAAAAGACAATGTAAATAATTCAGTTTAATTAAATACCAAGATGATGTTACTTTGATCTTAATCGTAGCAAGATTCAGACTATAATAAGTAATAAAATCTATGTCCTGCAGGCACCTAGTTTTCAACTAATTCTTGTGAACGATTTATAGTTGGCTTCCCCTTTTTCCATTTTAGGTATTTTAAGGCAGTGGTGGATATCTTGTAAGGTCTGTGTTTAGGCCTATTTGAGACGAGTCTAGAAAATCGCTGGAACTTTCGTAAATAATTATATTAATAAGACCAAAATCCCAATCGTTTATTTATGATAAGTTAAAATTGCTACCGACGGATCCTAAATAATAGTTAGTATCCTAACTAGCATTAAATACAGTTTTTAAAATAAAAGCCACTTTTCAGTATTGAAATGGCTACTTTCTATTAAATTTTGCTACCAATTGGCATATTTTATTTTCCAATCTCAATGGTTTAAACGACATGGAGATGGGAAGTAAAATTTATTCGGAAATTTGCAAAGTACAAAACCATTTTGCATTTAGTGCTCGAATATATGGCGGAGGCATGTTTTTTTGTCTTTTGCAATTGCCGTGAAATTTAATTTCCGTTTGGCGTTTGATGTCGCACGTTATCTCATTCAGCAGGCGACAGAGGGGTGTTAAATCCGCGAAATCAATAAAAAGAAGCGGACAAAAAGCGCGGAATCCCACCCACTTGAGGTCTCCATGAATGTGACGCCGCCGAGTGCAGTCTTGTGTAATCAAGAATTTATCCGCACACTAAATCAAGTAATCATCATAAAATGTGCCTCCTCCGGGAATCCCGGTCGCTTTAATCGAGCCGAGAACGAACCGCATGATTGCATCCCGGCAAAGAGAAAGTTTAAAAATTGTTGGGACCTCCTACGCCACCCGGGGAACCCCCGGGGGTACTCCCGGCAACATCCCGTGCATATAGTGTAGAATTTATTAGCTGAATTGCTTGATATTCCGAAAGCGCGCTGCTGTGGCCTACTTCACTAAAAATAATTTGCATGCGAATTAGAAGAGATTTAGTTTAATTGGATTCGCCTACAATGGACGCGGGGGAGTTCGACGAACTGGCGTCCAACAAAACCCCGTGCATCCGCGGAGGGCGGAGCCCCAGTCGAGGGCAAACTTTTGCATCGCTGGACAAAGTCGTGATCCACAAATTTATGCCGCACGGCCGCACGGTGCGGTGCGATGCGATGCGATGCGATGCGACGCGATTCGACCCCCTAAACAGTCCGCTCTATTTGCCTCAGAATTTGCGTGCCTTTTCGCTGATTCGTCATCGCGGGGGCGATAAGCGGATTAAAACATTTGCAGATTATTCTATTTCGCATTCAATCTCAGCGACTTAAAATTGTCACTGTAAGCAGAACGATTAAATCTGAAGGGCTGCGCTGCGAAGGTGCGGGGGTGAGCCTAAGCTCCCCCATGGTCGAAAGGCAATAAAATTTCGCGAGAAGGCAATGGAAAAATGAAAGGAGATTTATACAGCTGGGGATGTTTTCGATGATTACCCCAAGAGGGGATTTCGTTCCGCTGAATCATTTCATAATTTTAATGAAAATTGGACTTTTTACCCACTGCAGTCAATCGGGCGGGCTTGGGTTCCCGAGGGACACCCCCTAGCATTTTAATTACACCCACTTTTCCGCGGCCCTCTCGAGTCCCTAGAGTAGGTAATAACTTCGCATTTGCTTCCTTAAGCATTTCCCTTGCGAAAGGGCAAGAGTCGGGCGACAAAATATCAACAAAGAAAAATTTCCCACCATTTCCCACCATAAAAGTTTATGGCACAGCCAAGATAAGCTCTCCGCCTAGCCCTTTTCTTTTTTTTTTCCCCCGGGAATATTTCGCCAGCTCGTAAAAGGGCGCTAAAACACTTATGTTTAATAACCGTGAAGGAGCTGCAATGGCACGGGACTCCCGTGAAAAAGGGGGGAAAAACCTTCAAATAGATTCCCGCGCTATCCACCGCTCTCGAAGTTTTATGCCGCCACATAAAATTTAAAATTACAAGTTATGACGCATTGTTTACGGCGTCCCAACGCTCGAGGCGTCTACCTCAAGGAACACATCAATTTTGGAGGGACGGATTTACTTCCGACCTGAAATAGGTGCCCCGGGCCCGTAAACTTAAATCGTTGGAAAGTTTTCCACAAATTGAATTCCAAGAGGTGCACGAATGACGCCCGGCAAACCTTCTTACCCTTTTCGCGGTAAAATTAACCCAAAATTTGCCTCACGTAGTTTCGTCGTAAATAAGGTCTTGGCGGAATCTTAATTGCGCGATGATCTTGTGATTACACGATTGGATAAACGCAAATGAACTTCCCAAGCTGGTAGCTATTAATTTTAATTTATACTGTTCACTTTCACCAGTCGGCACACGAAAATTTTGTTCTAATAGTTTTCATACTATAAATACTAAAAGTTTGTAGTTAGTTCGACATTTTTAAAATTGATTTTTGGCTATTTATAAAAAATTCAAATTTAACCTGACAAAAAAACGTTAATTTTAGTTTGTTTCAAATCGAATTTCACTATACTATCAAAGAAATGTGTTTTTTAAAAAAGTTATAATTGAACGTGACGATCACGCTGAAGTGGAAGGACCGGAAATTTTATGAATGATCTATTTTTAAGAACTGGGATTTAGTGACTGCTCTATTTTAACGACGAACGATTCAATTAACATAAATTTATAAAACAAACCTTTTCATTGCTAATTTGACTAAAGTTAAACGTAGGGGTTTTTTGGTTAAAAATGTTTAATGTTAGGAAAATGAAACGGCATTGGTTTCTAAATTTTTAAAAGTAGTCCTAAGTAAATGTTAAACCAAATATGAAAAGAAACAGTAGAAAATTATAAATAGCGTCTAATATTTTAAATTATATTAAATCCAAAGGATTTTTTCCTCTTGAATATTTTAAAAAGGGTAAATTTCCAGGGAGAGAGATTTTTTTTCCAATAGTCCAATAGTCCTGATCCTATGGAAATAAGATCGGGATTTTTTTATTTTCTTAATGGTGAGAGATCTAGATTGATCCATATCCTCTTTAATTTAAATTTATGTATATGCACAATGTAAATTATTTATAAAATTAATCATTATTTATTCATTACATAGCGGAAAGGATATTTTTGAAATTAATCTATAACATACATATGAGTGAAGCGGAAGATATTTTTGGTCAAAAAACCATTTCGAAAGTGATAGAAATCACGTTTGTTCAAAGGTTACCTTGCATCCTTGTGAATTATGCAACCGTTCCTTCGGAAGACTCCCCGTGCGCTAAATTGTCGCTTCATTACCCACATGAAATTGAGTAACGCAAATTCTGCGTGACCTGCGACAATCCGGACGACATTTATCTCCGCGAGAAGCAGCCAAACAGAACCATAAATTCGATCTGGGAGCACTCGAGTCGACAGGCTGAGTGCTTTAAGACCTCGAAAAGGTCCAGAGGCCCGGAGTCCAGGGGCTCCGAGTGCATCCATTTCCTGGTTGCAGCCGTCCAGATCCTGCAGGATCCGGCTCACCTTTGGCCCCAATTCAGGGAGCCGGGCGCGAAAAAAGGCCGCTCCTTGCTCCCTGATTCCTGACCAGAATTGATTTATTGCGGAAGATTATCGCCGATAAAAGCCAACTTGATATGGATATTTATGGGTCGTTAGAGATAAATTCGTATTACGACCGGCCAGTGCATTCGAGTGCAGGTTTCTATTTTACACATCGGTTGTAAGCAGAATTGCGGCCGTGTGGGCCGCCCCTTAGCCTCGCCGATTATTCAGGTGGCTTCATGGCTAAATTGCACAATTCGCGATCGATGTACTTAGGCTGGAAAAATTTAATCGATGGAATTAAATTTTGCCCAGATTCGAGCAAGTGTGGCTCATTACGTGTCGATGGCCCATTAAATTGATAGCCAAAGGCCGCCGATCCGCATTATGGCTTTATTTGTTCCCGAAAATGGGTCAGGACTTTTAGAAGCAATTGAATTAGGGAGAACTAGGACAGACGAGCGGATAATGGCCACTTCGCATATTGATTATTTTTTCCTTTTTTTTCGAATCCCATAACTTTCCAGGATGCTATCGAGGCGATGCGATGGGATTGAATGAAACTTTCCAACGTATAAACTCAAAGTCGCGGGATACTGCGAAAACTTTTCGAACTTCTTGAATCGTAAATTTTTCGAAAACGCTTCGTCAGGGCAAAAGTTTTGGGAGGTGTTGACACTTTCAATGATATTGAAATTCTGAAATTCCCCAGACTTCCTTCAGTCAAGAAATTTTGCATTTTCTTATCGCATATTTCCATAGTTTCAAGAAAAGTTTAATGGCATCCTGAAAAATATCCAACAAAATTTCTGCAGTTTAGACTCAATGACCTCAAAAAAGACGAATAGGAAAATACGCATCATGATGAATGTTTACGTGATGTCTTAAACCTAATAAAGTTAGTAAAACTCTGAAAAGTTATCAGAAACTTAACAACCCAAACATAAATAATTTACGATTCTATTTACAGGGAATAACATACGAAATTCATGTTCAAATTATTCATTCCGGATATGTCCTACATTACTTTACTTTTCTCGGAAATATAAATATGTATCATAAAAATATTTTATTTCAGTCAATCAGTTTTTTTACCTACATTATATGAAAACGTTAACTAATATGGACTCAACATTTGAATTTGATCATTTTCCTTATAATGTTCTTGTATTTTTGTTTTAATAAGAAATTTTTGGATTAGAAACTTCGCTTTATTATCTAAAATTTAAGATTTTGAAAAGTCTTATAAGTTAATGTAACAGTTTAGAGTCCCTTCAGGAAATTATTTTTATTTGTATATTCCATTTTCGGTAGGTCAAAAAATAAAACAGATTGTCAAAGGAGAAAAATAATAAGAAAGAAACCTTAATTTTAAATATTACCGCAAATAAATGTAAAAATATGTCAAACATAAATTAAACCGGAAAACCCTTTTTACTTATAATGGATTCCTTCATAGTGTTTAAAAATACATAAATACTTCTTTATATCTCGATATACAATTTGTTTTCTACAAACACGAAAATACTCCATAAAAGGGTAATCAAAAGGGTATAAGAAAAATTTACTTTACAACAATTTTGTGTCTGCTCTAATTTTCTTTTGTGAAGTAATCTCTTTAAAATTTATCTTCTACACTTTTGTATTTGTAAATTGGAAATGCAAGGGAAAACATTATTATTTGTGAAGTCTTTCATAAATCCGTCTTTATTCACACGTAAATATTTAATATTTTGGGTGATACGAAGGAGGTGAGGAACCCTTTAAAAGGCATCTTTATACTCCTCTAAGGAAACTATCGATGTACGGTCGTCCTTTCTTGCAAGAGTGCAGAAATTGAGCACGTTTATTCAAGTCTGGTGCCTAAAGAGGTTCGATTTATTCACGTTCTTCGATGCAATAAAGTAGGCGATGGCTTTTTCGTAGTGAACATGAGAGATGCTATCATTGCTGCGGAAAAAAGTTTTTTGTAAAAGAAAAAGTCATTTTATATGGCATTTTTGCTCGAAAAGGAGACGGCATTTTCGGAGAATTTATTAAAAATTACATGGCGCTGAGGTGAATGTAAAATGATAAATCAAGACAAAGGAGATAAGGCGAAAATGGCGAAAGTTTGGAAAGAATATATGAATATTCAGCTTATTCATTTTTCACGAAGGTATATGTACTGTAACGAGTACGTTCATATTTGGAAGCACGAGGACTTTGAAAAATTTCTTTATTCATGAGGAAGGCTAAGTATAGAAGGCTGTCTAGTTCAAAAGAGTTTGTAGGTTTCAATGCGTAATTTCCAATTAATTGTCGCCCTATTACTAATTGGTGTTGTTTATTATTATTTTGTAAATATTTTCACCTTTTTCAGTAAAGCACTCTAATCTTATACATACCTACGTATGCACATCAACCTCCGCTGTTGCCTTCTTAAGTATTTTTGTATATTATCGTACAAAAGTACTTAGATAAATTGATAATAATTATTGTAAATGATACAGAAATAGTAAACTAGCTATCACTAGTGATAGTGTATGAAAGGTATACTTTAGGAAAAAGTATGATCACGAATGCTCCAATTTAGGAAAAACTTTGGGAACAGTTTGATTATTTTTTTAAATTAAAATTTTGAGTTTTGGATTAAACACACCAATATGAAGTTATATTACCCACAAAATACTTAAGTTTTTATTCACAACGACTTTTCATTTTTACAATAAATTAGTAAACAGGTGATTATTTGAGAATCAGATTCATTAATAAAAATTATTTGAAAACTTAAAAAAAATAAAAAGCTGAGTATTGGTTTTTGGACTAACTTCTGGTACTTCTTACGCTCTAGTGAACGCAAATAGACTACTGACTCAATCTCTGCTCTCCTTAAAAAAAATAATTTTATGATAAAGTAATTCGCAGAATTTTTCAGAAAAATTGGGAATTGCGTAAAAAGCCACACTTCCTTTTTTGCGGAAACATCATTTATTTTCCTTCATTCTTCCACGAAACGAGTAGCCGACATGGCAGAATAAAGGCGTATACCTTTAAATATCACTTGAAGCGTTTTACATATTCCTCCGAATTTCATACATCATAGTATAAAGGCATCTAAAAAGCGTCTACTCCCCAATAAAGGAAATTCGTAGAGGCACAAAAAGCCTTCAGACTTTCACCAGTCGTCAGGGTCCCTCATAAATAGAACCAAAAGTGAATAACATTTCGCTAAAATTGGTCGTCTTGTAAATTCAGCGATATAATACAATTCACGTTGAGGCAGAACAAATGTAATTGATGTAATTTTGTGAAATTTTCCCAGGAATGTCAAGAAAATTGTCGAGAACATCAATTCGGCAGTGGAACCGTCCTTTAGTCACATCATCCCCAATTATCCCCAAAATGCCTTTCACTTAAAAGCATGAGAAACAATTTAAAAAATAATAAAAGGGAAACCGAGGGACGAAAAGGCGGCGGGGCGTAACTAGATCAAATTTTCAATTCTCACAGGGCCCCATTTCGGGCTCCGGTGGTGCAGGCGGAGCTCCAGCGTCTACCTTCAAATGAACACCGAAAATGGCAAATTTGATATTCCTCAAAAGTAATCAGAATAAAAAAGCGCTCTAGGTATTTTCGTATCTTCGTATCTTCCAGTTGTTGTCAATATCCTTCACAAAATAGAGGCACATCACGAGGCCGAGAGGCAGAGGCTTAATTTTTTACATTATCCTGGGGGGACCGATAAAGTGGCGTCCTCGGGGGACATTTTTGGTTATGTATTTTTCCGTAACTCTTCCTGTTCGTCCTCATTTCGTCGGCCCGACCAGAGGCGCCTTTATGCTTAGGCTCAAAATTTATTGGGGGCTTTTATTACTGAAATGCCCGCATTAAATTCAATTTTTACAACTCCTTTAGGGCGCGTGGAATGGTGGCGGAATCTTTGTTGGCCCATCCTGATCCTAAACCTAACGCCGTCGATCCCGATTACTATTCATAGATATGTATGGATGGTGTGCACCCAGTGCCCCATAAAAGATGCAAAAATTCCGTAATTCCCCGCTTACTTTGTTTTTCAGCAAATACAACATTTTGGGAAATTTATTGACTAACGAAATGAGAAAATTTTATTAGCAGCCATCCATTATTCTGCCAAATTTAGGTACTGGCCTGGGTGTTCCGGGTTCTCCCGGGTGTTTCGGGCGCCCTAGGTCCCACAGGAACACACTAGAGCCCCTCGCACTGTTCTGTAATTTATTCGCGCACACATTCGCTAGCCAGAGATCCTTTTGAATCGCTGCCGCCGCCATCGTGCGGTCGTGTCTCCAGTCAGGAGCACTTTGCTATGCAAATCAGGGCCAATCGAAGGAGAATAAATCATAAGACCTCGCACCAGCATCCCCGTTTATTAATAATTAGGCTAGGGCCAGCAGTTTTCAAACAAGGGACCATAAATGGTAATGTCTAATAGTTTACTCTCAACCGACCTTTGAAAATGTAGTTGTTGGTCATAAGAGGAAATACTTAGGGTCCCTTTTAATTATATTTTCAATGAATTCTAAAACATAAGTCCTATAAAGTCTTCCTAAAAAAGTAAAACCTAAAAAATTCAGATAGTACCTACACGTACATATACATATGTATAATGTATGATTCGTCCTGTTAAAATTTAGTAAACCTGAAAACTTACTTCACTTCAAATAAGAGTTTCGGTCACTTTCAATTTCTAAGTTATAAGTTTTTAAAATTCAGAATAAACTGTGGCAATATTTTCGTTTTTATAAATTGTTAAGCAAACTTCATAAGACTTATATAAAAGCAATTGTTGACTTTGATTTTAGAACCACCAATAAACAAATTTGAAACGAATTTGTTCAAATTTGCAAAATGGTGGAATATACTTGAACATTAAGTTTCTTATTTCTGTAAAGCAAAGCAGATTTATTAAATTTGAAATGTCTTCTTCTGCATATTTTCGTAGCTTTTTAACGGACTACATTTAAATTTTAAACTATAGGACAAAATTTGCTAAAAGGTAGAAAATACTGAATCGAAAAACGCATAAAATTAGCATAAGTTTCACAGGAATCGTGCGGTCATGTCTCCAGTCAGTAACACTTTACTATGCAAATTAGGGCCAATCGAAGGAGAATAAATCATAAGCCCCCTTCCCGCCCCCCGGGGAGGTATTTGCTTAAAACACATCTCCCACTTGTCTATTAATAATTAGGGCAACAGCACTGCTGAAACGCCCCAAATAACCGGAACTGGTAGGCTGATGACTCCCTGGCCAGCCGGATTTCCGGGTTCCGGGTTACCAGGACACCTCGTGTCACATGCAAGCGCCCTCTAATTAGCGATATGCTGCACCAACAATTATAACTTTTCAGTTAATTGTAGCGTGCGAGGGAATCAAAGGGCGGCCTCGCAGGTACCCTTCATTTAGTCCTTTGTGGTGTTCAATTTCATCACGAGTATATGACTAATAAAACGGGGAATCCCTGTTCTTTATCCAGGGCAGCAAAATTTGAAGCTTTGTAATTCGTTCCATGGCGGAAATCTAAACCAGTGCAAAGCTTTCGATATTTTGATAAGAGAAATGAAAACGCAGCGCAGCACGCAATTCGAAATTCCTTGGTTATATCCACCGTCATCCCGCCCGGGGGAGGATGGGGTTCATTTATCAACTGTTATGGCTCTTTTGGGGTACGAATAATGTGTTCCAGAACAAAGTTATACGCACAATTTGGGCAATTTTCCGAGCAATTCCGACGATTCCAAAAGGCATTGAATCCGTTGATTTCGCCAGACCCCTCGGCCATAAATTTCGCATATATTTGCGAAGAGTAATTACCTATTCATCTTACCTGCGCCTTTGAATATTAGTTACTCTCCCGCAGTGATTACCTGCCTATGTGCTTATGGAGCTTTCCTCAGATTTATAGGCTAAGAACTGTTTCCTCGGATATGAGTGCTTGAGGGCGGTTATAAACAAGAAATATAACGTCCCATGAATGTGAGACGGTTTAATGGCAGAACTTTTCAAGGATACTGCGCATGTCCTCGAGGTTTTAAAGCAATTTTTCTTTTTTTGATTAATGAACTCAAAAAGTAAGGAAACGTTACAGAATAAAATAATAAATAATGGGGTAAAAACAGTTATGCGGAAAAATAAATACTTTTTTAAATAATATACATAATATTACAGCTAAATTTTAAAGAAATAGATATGATAACATATAATCTTCTAAAAATAAAATGGAAGTTCGATTCATGTCGACAGAATAAAGCAGGATAAAACTATGAACAGCATCTCAATATGGTTAATGTAACACTCGCAAAATCATATTCTAATAAGTTTTCACGGAAATTCAATTAATTGAAAATTATCTTAAAAAGAAAACGAGGGCTTATAGTCGTCAGGCTAGCAAGAAAATGCCAATTAATTAATTAGTAGAAAGAAAATAGCAATGCTCTAGTGGCTAAGGATAAAGGAATAGTCATTAAAATAATTGAATCAAATACATATTACAAAATGTGTTCCTTGTAACACAAAGTTGCGAATAAAACCCCTTTAAATAATTATAAAATTACATACATACTCGTTATTTAGAAGTTTTCCTTTAACTACAAGTTGTCTCACCTGAAAAAGAGAAAAAATTTCCTAGAGAAAATGTTGTACCTCTGCACTTTAATTGTTGATTATAATTTAAGCAGGATTTAAAAATATGTGCATTTTTGTTTTTTTATGTTAAAATTCTAATGTTCTGCAGTTTGTTAACACTTTTACTTTTACAGCATTATGTTTACTAGAAATTTAATGATTTTCTAAAAAGAGACTCGATAATCCTTTTTGCAGCTGCTTAGAAGATATTTGTGATAATGTCCTTTCCAATAATGTTGACTGATAAAGAACCTTTCCGGCAGCGTCAGTTTGTATTTACACCCAGGAGACGTTCCTAAATAATTGATGTACAATAAAAATTGCAAGTAACTATCTCTTGGACTATTAAAATTTTGGTTGAGTCTTAGCAATAAGGACAATGAAATATGTTCATGACATTTATTGAAAGAGAACGAATTTTTTTTTTTTGGTGTATTATGACTAAGAGTAGGGTTTAAGAGAATTTAAAGATTGTTATTTTTGTTTAAATTCGAATCAAAATGTTGAACTTTTCAATGAGTAAATTTGATTTTGGAATAGTCTAAAGTTTGTTCATAGGCGTCATAATAGCTCTTCTCAAGATTACAAATGTTATAAAATTGCGTTTTTCTTTGCTTTAATTTTGAATATAGTCACTTTTATAAATCTACTTATTACTTAAATACTTTGAGACTTTAAATTCGGAATTCATAAATAGTACAGCGTTAAAAGTAAATCTTTTGATATTAAAAAAACATAAAAACCTTTTAAGTAAATTTCTTACATTAGCTGGATGTAATAGTTTTTTTTAAAAAAAATATAACGAGATGGGCGTTTAATTAGGACAGAGAATATTTTTCGTCTATGGAATTAGAGCCAAGCGGAAAAAAAGGTATATTTTAAGTATTTTAATCCACGCGTTGGAAGCAGCTTAGAAATTCTAATACGACTCTCATCACATTAGCGAAAATGTTTTGGGGTATATGTTTTTTAAAGAGATGATTTATATGTATGAAAAAGTAAAGAATTTCTGATAGATATACGCGCGAATATTCCCTCGTATGAGCTGCCACTCGCTGGCATTATTAAGCCATACCTGGGTGTAGGATTCCAGGTCGAGGCTATCTTTTATAAACCGACCCAGTTTCAGCAGTAGTTTCGCTACAAAATTAAAGGTGTTCACGTTTTGAAAATGGTACATAGTGGCTAGAGATGACATACTTCTTAAAAAAAAATCATAAATAAAATGGTAAAATTAGTCGCTTCCTCGTGATACCCGTAAAAATAAATGAAATATTTAACAAGTGACATCCGCGCTTGGCATTTTAAAGACTATAGCATGAGAAGGAAGGTACCAAACTATCTGCGGAGCATACTAACAAGGTTCGTTGGCGGTGAAGAAAATGGATGAGATCCAAGGGCTTGTGGGATAAATTGCAACCGATTTTCGGGAATTACACGAAGCCGGCGGCTACAGGTTTCTTCAGCTAAAGAACGAAGTAAGATAAAGTCTCAAGGCGAGGATAATGTCAAGGGCTAACGTACAAGAATTTACAATTAGAGGCCAGGTAGACGTTCTCTTGCGGCCGTAATTATCGGGCAATTACTGGGGCACTTGAACACAAGTTTCCCATCAGTCCCTGCGCTCCTGTCCGCCATCAACCATAAATCAGTGGCTTTTGGAATCGGGGGTATTAAAGAGCTCCTGCTGCCAGTGGCGGAACGTGCATATGGGGGCTATAAATTATGGCCTCCACAATCTAGGGGTATATATCGACGAGGTCTTCGGTGCCATTGAATTTTCCCGGACTTACTTCAAGAATTTACTCAAGGACCGATTCTTTCGAAAAGAGATCCGCATAGCAGAGGTGGTTTTTATAGGGGCCGCGGTTTCCTGTTTTGGAAGCACATTTATACCCCTCGCAGATGACACACATCGTGTAATAATTTCGTTGAGATTCATCCCTAACGATCCGGCAAGAATTTTACTGGAGGGTGAATACTGAAATTGCTCCCGGAAACACAAAGGACACATTTGTTAAACAGGGAAGGGGCTTCAATTCTCGCCCGGGATGAAAACCTTGAACTATATCAGGGATTTAGTGCAACGCTAGGGAGAATGATCCTTCGAGCCGCGTTTAGCTGCCAAAAGACACAGATTCAGATAGATGGATGCGGTCGTTCCTGGGCTCTCATCCCGACCGAATGAACAAACTTCCTTTCCGTTGAAATTTGTGAACTTCGAAGTCAAAAGTACCGGGAAAAGTGAAAATTTATTTCTGCGGAGAGTTTTCTGCTCCTGGTGGTCGTCGATATGTGTGCGCGAAAATTTTTTTCCACTTGTTACGTTTTCGTGGGGTGGAAATTATATAACGACGGCACGTTTCGTTTTGCATGTCAACTTAAATTATGCTGGATTTTTTTTTCCATTTTTTTATTTATTTTTTCTTGCCGAGTTATAGCCGACATAATGCTCTCTTATTTATACAATCTGTGCTCGACCCAGAGTCCCTAGGAGTCCCCGGGAGTCCTCGGGAATTTGGCGACGAAACAAAGGACTTCCCAACAGCATTGTCAGCAGATTTGATCTTTATGAATGCTCGGCTCTTCACCAGAAATATTGGCCTATTACGGCCGAAGAAGCCGCGTATGGATCACAATCAAGTTGCCCTGAATTAATGTTCTCGGTAAAGGTGGAGCCACATGGGACGCGATGTACGTGTGGTCGGCTCTTTAGGGGGTGTGATTTATTTGTCGCTGCAGTGAAGCATATGTTTGCTCACCTTGAAATTGATTGAAATTCAAAAATTCGAGTATGGGACTTATTGAAAAAAATCTCTTGTTACTAAGGAAAATGTACTTTATCAGCTTGCATTAATTATACTCTATTCTTTCAGAGAAATAAATATTTATAAAAACCTTTGTTGCGAAGCAAAAGCTCAAAAATTTAATACGATAATATTGAAGAAGTCATTTTTAACATAACAACACAAAAGCCATTCAATTCGATAAGAATGATGCTAATGGTGAATATACCATAAGTGATATCACAGCCAAATATTAAAAATAGAAACCTTCCTAATTAAAAGTAATATTAAAATTTTATAGACAAAATAAAAATTGAATTAAGTCTAAATTCTATGTTCCAATGAATTAACCTTTAAAACTGCAAAAAAATATTATATAAACCGCGTATGGCAAAAATCATTTTATGACTTTGATAATACAAAAGAGGTTTTTTAATTCGTAAATCGATTTGAGATCTAAAGATAAATTTTTGAACTAAAGAAATTCGGGTATTGAATTGGAAAGTTTTCATAGTCCAATACTGTTCATATTAAAGGTTTTGTTCAAATTTGAAAATTGTTTAAAAAGGAATAATTCTTATAGTATAACAATTATTTTAAGAAAATTGAACAAAAATAGAAATCAAATCTTAAGATTGCTTGCAGATATATTCACAAACAAAAATTTTCTTCGCGATGGCCCCAATATTAAAGATTAAAAATGTTTTCTTAAAATAAACCTCGAGCCGCTTTTATCCAAGGTAACCTATAGAATGAATCCTCTGAGAATATGAAACAATCATGTTTTGTGGGAAGTGCTTTTTACTGAAAATTTTCAACACGTAGATACCCACGCGTCCGTGTTCATTCCGTGCTTTGAATATCTGATATTATTTTTATTTACATATTTCAACGCGCAGCGGAAGCATCTACTAATTTTCCCAAGTGTAAACCTTTAGAGGGATGCACGCCCTCATTGTGATACAGAAAAAACAGTGTGAAAGCATTTTTTAAATGAACTGAAGATATTTTCACATGAGTGGATATTTGTTATGGGAAACTGCGCAACGCAAAATCAATTCTTTTAGAATGTCTTCCTTTTTCCAACCTCAACATCACTGGAAAACCTTTTACTGAACTTGATGTAATTGCTTTTAATATGGAATTGTTTCGATGCTTAATGGATTTTATTTCACCTTTTATAGTTCAAGGTCGATATCTTTAATTTAATTTAAAATAATATGTGTAAGTACCGAATACTTGGAGTATATCCTATTTTGCAAAAGTATTTATTTATTAATTATATTGACATTTAAATCTTGTTTTCTAATTAATTACTTTCTATTTATTTCAATTTATGCAACAACTTATTCAATTACTTCTGTGAACTCATCAAGAAATAAGAAACAATTAATTGTTATTAACTGAGCGAAAGTAAACTTCGTGGTTTGCTTTTTGGGCCCCATTTCTTGTCTTTAAAGGCATATGAAAAAATTCAAACATTTAAAATTCATTACTGCTTCTTTACATAATATGTACAATAATAAAAACGTGAACATAAGTAAACGTACTTATGAGTATCTTAACCTTATTTTGAATCGAGAGGTAGTTTGTGAATCTCTGAATATAATGGTGTTACACGGAATTTCAAAAATATCATTTATATGTAGTAACAATTAGGTCATAATTTAAATTTTCAAGAGGGTGTATTTAGTTCAAAGGTCATATACTATTAAAGCATATATGTATAAAGAATAGACCAATTACCGACGATTTATGAAATCTGAAGTATATGTGAAGAAAACATTATTTGAAAAAATAGAAAGATTTAATTTTAAAATAGAGATCTTTTTAAAGTTACGAAAAGCAATATAAAAAAAAAATCAAGCATAAACAGGCGAATGGGTATTAATTTCTGGTGATTTATGGCATCTTGAAACTGGGAAAAGTGCTGTACATATATTTTTCCTTAATTTGCCTAACTAATGGAAAAGCACGTACTCGAGAAAAACAGGAGGGCGGAAGTACATCCCGAAAGCTGACGCATAATTTTCAATTTATTTAGGGGCCGCGCAAAATGGGGCTACCCCTTAATTCCCGGATGTTTAATCCCTTGTGGAAGGCTGAGGGCGCACAGTGGCTCCCGCCAGGTATCCAGGTATTCGCATTAAGGTAATAACTTTCTTCTGGAAGCAGATTCGCTAATGGTTGGGATGGGATACTCCTACACCTCTTTAGATCCTTCCGAGGAGATGGGTACACAAAATCGAAGGTATCTGCTTTGCATAAACTTCTGCCCGTTTCCCTAGAGGGCGCTGACTAACGTCATGGTTATCTTTAGCTCATAGTCACCCTATAGCTCCTTTCTTCGACAGGAACCTCCTTCAGGAACTCTTAGCACATATGACGACAAAGCTAATTGAATAGATGAGTCCGCAGAAATGTGTCCGCAGGAATGTGCCACAAAAGGAATTTCAAATTTCCTCCATCCAGGATATGGTCCCTCGGGTTTAAGCCACCCTCTTTGCGCAGGAGGAGCTTCTTCTCCACCATCGTCTTCATTAAATAAAGCTGACTTGTCAAATGAGCTCCGGGTGTTGTTCTTTGAAAAAGATGCTGACGAAGGAGGCGAGGGACTCTAGAGTTTTAGCGCAACGGCCCGCAGTATTTTATTTATATTTATATGTATTTTGTATTTTTTAATATCACAAATGACTCACTCAATGTGAGCGCTCCTTCGCAGGATGCCTGACATACTTTTGAAGCCCTTATCCGGACCCCAAAATCTGTTCGCGGTGTACATACATATATCCCGCACAGTCTGGAGGAATCCTTGCTGCATACTTAAATATTTATACTATGTATTTTATATACTATGCATATATAGAACATGAAACCTCATTACGTCACCTAGAGGACGAAAGGGTTAACGAGGGCTAAAACGCAGAAAAAGAAATATTTTTGACAAATTATAACTCATATGGGTCTCCGCTGGGGCATTCCGGGAGCACCTCTCCGGTGCAGGGACAAAGAGCAGCCCCCTTAGGGGCGGGATAGAGGAGGCTCAGCCATCAGAAAGATAAGAAAATGAGGAAAAGCTTATCTGACGTCAGATTGCGTTACTCCCGGGAACTTACCCTTTCGCTTGGTTTTCGTCCTGCTTATGACATATGTAAATGAAGTTTTGGAAAATCTCTGGAACGATGTTTATCTCCGGGGTAATTGCGCTCCCCTCAGAACCCGCAGCCTCCAAGCAGGGAGCCCGGGAGGCTCCTTATGGGGCCTCGAGAAGAACTGCCGTTTCTTTGCTTCTTAGTGCCGAGGATTAAGATTATAAAAATCTTTAGTTGTGGCAGACTCGAGACGCATAATGGAGCCGGCTCTGCGGTGGCGTCTGGCTGTCGGCGCGCCTAAGATAAGGCGGAGAAAACTTTTAAAATTTTCAAAAACAGCACCATTCCCCCCGGGCAGGACGAAAGTGTTTATTGGGACACTTCAAGGTGATACACTCATCAAAATTAATGGGAAAAGATAAACTTAAATGACACTTTGCCTCCTTCGTCCCGACAGCTTACACAAGCCACGCATCAGTCGAGATTTGCAGGTGCCTTGGGCCCCGAGAAAAAACAAAAATAAAATATATATTTATATACATCGAAAATGGTGGAGCTGTTTTGATTGAGTGGAATGAAATTGAACTAAAAAGCTCACCCGCACATGGGCGGCTTGTCGAAAAAAAGGCTAATACCTTCCAAACCACCTTCCGCCAAAGGCACCTGTCGAGATTGAAAAATTAGCAGAAGGTAATCCACTCTGGAAAATATATTTTTAGGAGGGATGGCCCCCATCATGTCTAAATTTTATCACCCCTAAATTAGTTTTGGCACATGCAAAACAAATCCCTTCTTCTTTTTCAATTTAGCTTCACGTTTCAATCATCAGTCTTGAATTTTTTTCCTATTTTATATCGTAGATGGGAAATTATAAAAAATAGTCATCTTCAGACATTTTGAAGCTCCGAAAAGTATATGTACATACATACATATTAAAGAAGATCACCCGAAATGTTAAAATTTTTCGTTATGACTTTGATTTATATTGGCAACATTTTTCTAATAAACTAAAACAAATGGTAACATTTTAAAACCAACTGATTTTAAGTAAACTAATATATTACGCAAAGTAAATTAATTTAGTAGTACATTAATAGATTTTAATTTTCTTTTTAGTTAAAGAAAATCGTTGATTCTGTTTATAAAAAGCAGTTAAATTTTAGAACGATCAATTCAGCGATTGTCAAGATATATACAAAAATACAAATATTGATCACCGACTTTGAAAATCTCATTTGAAAAAAAGGTTGATTGATTTAACTTTATCTGATATTTCTCTACAAAAATGTCCGTAACTTAAAAATTATTAATTGGAACGATTTGAATTGTTAACTGTCGATTAATCGCATCGAAATATACATAATCTAAAATTGTTTTGCAGAAAAGACATTTTACTAAAATTTGGTTTTCCTTCAAATACTCAAAAACAAAATGAGGTAGTGCTTAATTTAATAATTTTGGAATTAAAGTTATAACCGTTATATTTATAAAGGCATGCTATACATTTAGTCATTTCAAAATGCAGGCCGTTTAACGATGATATAAAATTCTATGTAACAAACTAAAATAAATTGTTTCACTTTTATCAAAAATAAACATAATAATAATAATTGACAACAATTTGCTTTGTGAGTGCCTACTTCAAATTGGTAGACGTAATTTTAAATAAAGTCAGACATTTCATAAATTAGTTACCAATTTTTAGATTGCAGCACATTTCAATTAAAAACACATGTATGTGAAATTTAATAAGAGAATTTAAAAATGTTCATAAATCCAAGTCAGAAATTCGAGATATTCCAAAAACGCCCATACAACAAGACGTTTTCTTTCACACAACGTGATATGACACAAATAAAAAGCAATTCTATCCTAATTAAATGTTTTTATGAAAATAACTCGCTGCAGACGCGGAAAATATAAAAGGAGATTAAATCAGACAAACTGAGGAGCACATCTGTGCAGATCTGAGCTAAACACAATCCCACTGCTGAAAATTGAAATAAACGAGAAAATTATGTTTATGAGATTTCCGAACAATAGACGCAGCGTGAGATGAGACGCAATATTAAGTGTCAGCTGCAAGAGATTGTAACAATGAACTCCACTTTCTCCGGACGGTCGTTAATTAAGAACGTTTTCAATAAAATAATAAGCAAGCAGAATCTTCCCTCGAACGAATGAAGGCGCAAAGTGAATATCTTGTTGGTTGGTACCTAAATAAATCGGAGTTTATTGTTAAGCAGAGATACTTATGGATTGTTTGTATATTTATGATTATTTTTAATGAGGTTTCTAGTACTCAACTGAAGAGGTAATTTTACTCCAAGTATGCTTGAGAAATACGGGCTTAAAAAAGAGAAAAAGAAAGGAAGAAGGAAAAAATTTAATCAGTGTTCGCTAAGAACTAAGCATTTAATATTTTAGTAGTTAGTTTCGTTTATATTGTGGGCCTGTACTAAATTGTCTGCTACATTAAAAATAATTTAATTCAATATTAATGAAATTTAACTATGTAAACTTTAATTAAATTTATTATTCAAAAACCTAAAATTATTGAAAGAGATGGTGTTTTTCAGATTGATGAAAATTATGTGTTTTACGTCTTTAATGTAATTTTTATTTGAATATCCACATAAAAATCTATAAAATATATTTGCTAAATTCTTATGTAAATATAATTATTTAAAATTTCTTGGCGAATTTCAATTTTGAATCCTTAAAAGAATTTATTTGGAATGGATTGTAATTTGCAGACAGAATCTACAACATTTTCTTTTCAAATAAGTTAAGTCTTTACAATTATAGCCCTTGAGCTATTTTGCTCAAGTCCAATGATTTCATGTATTTGAGTCTTTTATAATAGGACTCAAAATTCTATGCAGGGATTCCGATAATTAAAATCTAAATTAAGAAAGCAATGAATTGACAACTGCTTTAGAAATGATATTCTCTGAAAAAGCAATAGAACCTATTCTATGAAATATGTTTCAATGTAAATTTAAAGAACAATGCAACTTCTGGGGCTTAGGGCCCTTAATCAATTGAATTAATTTGAGCGCCAAATTGTGCGGGATCGGATCGCCCCAAGCGGTACCCTCATAAATATGAAAAATGACGAAGCACCGTCATTAATGGAAATATGATCCCATCAAGTTATAATTTCGTCACTCATTTACCCAAAGCCATAATTTATCAGGACCTTTCGAACGTTTTCTTCAACTTAAATGGCCCAATCATGAATTTCTGAAAGAATGACTCTGTCTTCCACCTCCGAGGAATGCGATAGGCCTAAAATGTATTTCATTCCCTTTTTAGAAGTAGCTTCGAATACAATTCATGCTCCAGCATCTCCATGGACCGGGATGCTGGGGGTATGAAAGAAAAAAAAGATTCATCTGAAGCAGTTTTTAAATCGGAGCCGCGGCACGGCGCAGAAGGCCTTCCGGAGGCAGGCATGACGTCTTCCTCATCAGAATGTACTTCAGGAGGAGAAAATCAAATATGCAGTAAGGTTTTTTTTCGGGAGAAAGCAATTTGCATGTCAAAAATATTCCGCCAAGAATTTCACTTTTTTTTTCTGCTTCTCCTCCCCCGAAACAGATAATGTATGTAGACGTGGACTCGGTTGAATAAACGTTTAGATCGATATTTGTTTTCTGATTTGCCCCCTTTCTCACCCCCCGCCCCCGCCCCTCTCGATGGTACGTGTTCAATAAAATCGGCTCGTGCTGGGACTTTCAATGATCGAAAACAGAAGTGGGGTGCGGTGGACCCCATTCACACCAGAATGGGGGTTACTATTGTGTTTCAGATAAAAATTTCATTGAAATTTTTAAAAAATTACCTCCAGTAATTCACCCAAATGGTCAATTTCGTCCTGAGTTGAAATTCAGCACCTCGACTTTCTGGAAAGTATTGGAACAAGAAAACACCATCTACCAAAAAGGATTGAGTCGTATGTACTTGAAATTTTATTTCTTCTTCCTAGTGAAGAAAGACTTTGTGATGAGAAGTTCGTCTCAACCAGGAAGTATTTTGCAAGTACAATTGTGGAACGTACATGTGCACGACCTTAACCGGGTCCGGATTTTCCTCAAATTCTAAGAAACTGCATGAAAGTCTTATAACCACTGAATATACATTACTTTAAAGAAAAACTAAAATGTGAATCTGACAATTCCGAAGAGAATTCCATGCAACCTAAAATAAGGTAATAAAATCCTTCGGCTGTCGTCAAAGTGTGCACTTTTTTCCGAAGCCAAATTCCTTGGACTTTACGCTCGGAAGTTTTACGTTACATTTTCGGTTTTTATTTCCCTCTCGTTTATCAGGAGCTATACCTGGAGATTCAATTTAAGATTTTGTGTAACGATGGCAGTTGTTTATGGGTATCTTTTACATCAGCAATTCTATTAAGTTGTAGCTTTTTTTCGTAGGAAACTAACCTTGTACTTTTGTATCTATTCAGATAACCGAAGTCCTCTAATTTCGCTATCAAGTTTTGGGAAAATTGTATTATATGATTCCAAATTTAATTTTTTTTTCTCTGAAATGAAATTTGATAGGACCTTTTCTTGGAATCAGCAAGAATACACAGCATGACAAAATATGATAAATAGTATCTATTCCAATTACATATTTAATGTGGACATGAGTATAAAGGCGACCAAACAGAACTGGTTTATCCCAAAATAAATTTCTAGAAGAACAATATAACATAGTCTGGTAATACGCAAATCATCAAATTCTCTGGACCATATCTTGATGAAACCCAATATTGAATTTTTGTTACAAAATTTTAGGGTTTTCAATATTTCAAAAGAATGAATATGAAATAGAAATAAATGAATTTTAATTCATCACCAGGAAAATTATGAATTAGACCTACATATGTGTATCATGGAATAATTTAATTTTTCAACGATATTTAGTCAATCGTTAATGTAAAACTCCAATGATTTTTTTATTGTATTAGATATAGTATAATGGATCTGTATAATTTTATTCATATTATTTCAAAATAATCGAACAATAAATTCAACAACGATTAATATTTATTGAAATATTTAATTCAATTTTAAAAACTATATTACAAATTCAATTTTTATAAAGCTTTCGTAGAACTTAAACAAAGGAAATGTTATGCAGATAGCAATTGCCTCTCCTGTTTCAAGGATGCCCCTAGCGAGATTTTTTATTCAATATCGATAACTTTGTAGAGACAAAATGCTTTTTTTTGTCGAATTGAAAAATAATTATTTTTATTGAACATGCCCAGATATTCTGAAAAAAAAAATAATGAAATCTGATTGTTGGTATCGTTCGATCGTTTTTTAAGTCAAGGACTTTGCACATTGGCCTGATATTGAAATCCGAGCTCTCTTTGTGCCGCGAACTAAAAACAGGTTCGCCTTGTACTACCTCTGATACTTTGCTAAATTATTCGCATATTTTTTCTGTTCGCCGAGGATTTTTCTCATTGATATTTGCCTTTAGGGGCCCACAGGATGATAATGCGCCTCGCAGTATCAACTCCAACCCTCATCCCCCGGAATTCTCGACTAGAATGCATTTGTCGTTCTACTTTCATTTCGAGGAGATACAATCGAAACTTCTCTAATAAGCCTGTGTATGTCGCATCGAAATGCTGTCGAAATGGTTTGAAAAGCTGAAATTGCTCTACCAGCCCTTATCTGACCGAAAAATAAGAAAAAAATTGGAGAAATGTAAGAAAGGCCCTCAAATGGGTGGAAACCGAGAGAAGGGATCCAATCAATAAAGCACTGAACTTTTTCATTACAAGGAGTCATCTGACACAAAATATTGAACGTTCTTCAAGCTCGGAGGGCGTCTTCGTTCGTTCCCTTTTTGAAAGGTATTCATAAGGTATTCATAAGAGATTAGGTTTCTGTGATGGTTCACTTCTCCGACCGTTACCGATTCCGCCCCCAAACCATCCCGGGTTCAGCCCTTGGTGGCAACTGGCTGGGCGAGACACCGGATAAAGGATGTCTTATTGTACAAGGTTTAGTAAAACTTCACTCCAAAAGGGTTTGGGATTACTAACTGCTGGTGGTAGGCCTCCATGGCAGCTCTACAAATCGCCTATTTCAATTTCGATCTTGGGTTTATCTGATTGGGGGGAGATTTTCCGTATAGGGACTCAAAGTAGTTGCTGAAATCATTTCCATTTTGTCCTATGTATCGTGGCCTATGTGTGTATGGCACCTGTTCGATAGACGAACGAAACAAAGGGTTAGTCCTTTATCTACACACTTCCGCACACCCGGTTCTCTATAGGACTGTGCAGTGTCAAGAGAAAAGGCCAAAGTTTTTCACTCCTCCTGCTGGAAAAAATAAAATTCAGTTTTATTCCTCCCGAAAAAAAGGGAAAGAAACAGAGAGGAGACAAAGCAAAAAAAAATATAATATATATATATATATGTATATCATACACACATATATACATGTACCTATATTCATGTATCTCGTTGGGGGGAAGAGCCTGGAAGAAAATTTAAAAGGGTTTAACAAAGGGCTGGTTAGTACATTGTTTGCTGAACAATTGCATTTGTGCTAAATTCCGGGTGAAATAAAGCCTCTCAGCCTACAAGGCCTAGGGGCGCAGCATGAAATTTCTGGACAATATACTTTCGTCTTTCTTTTTTGGTTTTTACTTTTTTTTTTTCTACCCCGATTTGTAGGAAATCGAAAATGGGAGAGCTGCAAATCTTTTGTGCTTTTCACAAACAATAACTATTTTAAAGACGTAAACGCTGCCAGAGAATTACTTTTATTTGGTGCGACACTTTCAAGTGTACGATGGAAATTTCACTTGATTCTGTCGCTTATGTGAACATTCTAAAAGAAGTTGTTATTGTTATTGCTATTTCTTTTGTCTTCATATCAGTGGAGGACTGAGGAAAATAAAAGTTTATAGCTATTATTTTAAGATAATATGAAATTCTATCACAAACCAGCTTTAAAGTATACATATGTTTTCAGTTTTATGTTTTGGGGTATCGTTTTCATAATAACATGCGCCATTTAAATATGGGCGTTATATAAAATTGCGTATACACTTAATGGAGAACTCCACTGCAAAGGATTTAAAACATAAGAAATCGAACTACGCCAGAGGATTTCAACCCCATTGTTGGAAATTTTTTGCAATGCTATAATATTTTATTATATTCGTTTATTTTAAATGATATATAAGTATTTTCTGAGAAAATGGTTAAATGTATACGCCCTAAAACTCATCTTTCCATTCTGACTAGTGGTATTATTAATTTTAAAAATATGGTGCAAAACAATTGACCTTCCAATTTCGTTTGGAATTTTAAATCTGCACAATAATATTATTAAATAATAATAATATTAAACATTGAAAAAACCTTGACTCAAAAACTATACAAAAAATTCTTGAGGAGCCGTAATGGTAATGTAGGTAACTTGGTTTGTATTGGTGCATTTGAAGACCCTATTTCAATCCATCGAAAATGTTTGACGAATAGTCTCGAAGTAATTTTATTCATATCACAACGGGAACCTCATAACTGCTATTAATTTTCATATTATATATATATACAAATTGTCAAATTAGATTTGGTGTATCTTAATTTTCAATTATAAATTATTTCTTATTTTGAAAACAATTCCTAATAGAAGAAAATTATTAAATTCAAATAATTGAGCGATTTAGGAAAAGTATTCATCAATCACCTGTCTTTTAAAAATATAATTGTTTAAATTGGCACAATCACATGGACCACACTGATGATTGATTTGAGCATTTATATAACGTGTCAAAAATTACTTCACGACTTTTAAAAAGTAATTTTGTATCAGTTACTTATAAATAGAAATAGATTGTATTATTATATGTTTTTAAATGAAATTCAAATTAATATCCTTTAAAACTAAAGGGAAACTTTCGCAATATGAATATTTTAAACATCATTTAAAGCTCTAGATAAAACATAGAAAATGAGAAAATTTCTGAAATGATTACTTCGTTTAAATCCTCAAAATACATTTAATTTTACCTTTCAACCTTGCCCTGGCAAATTATCAAGTAATTGTCAAACACAAGTCATGACAACGCTCAAATATTTTGCAAGCAAATATTTCGTGAAAGTTCGCTCTTAAATTACCTGATGGCTGTAAATGCAGAAAGAGATTTGCATTGCACTCATAACTACAACTTTAATGTTGTTTTGTTTGAACAACATAAATTACGGATGGCGAAATAAAAGACAGAGTTATCCCAACATGAATGCCAGAAATTCTTCTATGGCGGCATTGACCCATTTTTAGGTATAATGTAATGTAGGTTTTTGGATTTCATTGATTTGTGTTCCGGGAACTAGAGCACCAAAGCTGGCTGGGTATTTTAATTATGGCAGGAATATGATAATCTAACTGGGTTTCGCAGCATAATTCGTCGGGCTCTGGGCTTTTATGCATAGAAAATGTTGTGTTCGCTAGTTTTTGATTATTATGAGTCTTCAAAGTTAATTCAGTGAAATTAGTTCATTTCATTATTTTGTTATTCACAAGCTTTTCGAATATATAACCTTTAGTTAAAATTTGCATTACTTAAACTAGATGTAAAAGATATTTATTTTGACTATTCATAATTCTCAAATTACCAATTCAGTAAAAGTTTTTATCTTACGATTTCAATACAGCGGAATTAGAATTATGAATGAACTTTTATCCAGAATTCAATAAAATCCCGCTCTATCTTATGCATATTTTTAGAGCTGTAATATAAACTAGTAATCAAAAACTGTGTTAGAAAGTTTTACTCCGTCGCAAAAATTGATATGGTACATAAAATCGCAGAGAATTTAAATTTTTTATTGTTCACGAAAAAACGAGTGGGTCATAATATTTGCATGAAACATATAATTGTGCATACGAATTTAACATTACCACTGAAATGAGTTTAACTAAAAGACGACCAGTATAACAAATATATGTTGCTTAATTCATTCAAGTACATCTATTTGTGGCTATTGCAATTGCTTCTATGATCATTTCAAATAATAACGCGAACGGAATAAAATATTGCCAAAATCGCAATTTGTTTTCTAAATGCTTCTAGTTGAAATTCAAAATTTTGGAATTCGCTATTCTTTCCATATTTGAAAAACCCACATGAGCTTTCCAGCGACTTTGAAAATGGATATGCAAATTTTGATTGCAATCGAATTAGCAATATATTTCCATCGAAATGGGTTAGTCGTTCCAAAAATTAGTCAAAACAAACAGATAAAATGTGTAAAAACAAAAAATTTAAGTATTTTTAAAGATGACAATTATTTTGAAATATAGATCGATACGTAAATGTTATTAATACATATATATATATATTTATGGTATAGATAACTTTAATGAATTATACACGCCCAGAAAAATTTCAGGACTCAGGAATCACAATATTTTTCCGACTTATTCAACAAATATCACCATATTTCGGCTAATATACGCAAAAGAATTACGCCAAAATTCTACATAGTAAAATAATTAGCGGAAAGAAAATTACACTAAAATTAACTTATTCTTCGTAAGAAAACTTTCACCGAAATAATTCACATCTCTTGCACTGGTGGATTACGAAGTTATCAGGTAGATAGTGAGATTTTGATTACATCCTTGAGTTAAGTACAATTTGATTAATTAACAACCTTTGAGATATTTAATAAAAGTTAGTCATCTTCATTAAACGCGTAACAAAACAGCATTCGAAAGCCCTTTCCTTTCTTCTTTTACAAATAGGGCTTTGCTTAGTCCGGTTTCACTTGATTTACCACTTTATTGCCTGTTTTCTTCTCGGATAAAAGCACACCCCCGAACACATATTAAGTTACTGCGTATTACAGCCCTTCGAGAAAAAAAGGAAGAAACTTTTATATTTCTTTTACGCTCGCCAACATTTGATTAGACTTACTAAGAAGACTCTTGTCGATCTTTACTTGAACTGCTTCGCCTGCGTTCATGTTTACAACTAGTCGTAAAACCGGGGAAATTTTTTTATAGCAAAACGTTCCAAAGGGCATGAGGTCCTTTAATATGTCGCAAAGTAGATGAAAGTGGATAAAAGTGGATAACACTGAATTTTCAACTAGCACCAGCGCAACGGCTTCATCGAATCCCGACCGGATATTGTCACACCATTTCGACTCGACTGGCCAAAGAATCTGATTATGGGGTGTTTCCGTTTTTATTAAGGAGGACCCTATTATTTAAATTTTCAGATAATTTCGCTATCCTTATTATGAAAATTTGTACCAAGCAAAACAAAAAAATTAAATTTTTGCAAACATTATAAACATCCGCGATATTAAATTTCTTTTCATTTAAACTAGAATTTTTAATTTCGTAAAATAAATTTTTATTTTACATATTTAGTAAAAGTATTTATAATTTGAAGGAAATAGGTCCAGAATTTTATTGTAAATTCTTTAATAGGATGGATTTTGAACAGACAACTTTGAAATATTCTACATCAGTTTTTTGAATTTACTTTTTTGAAACAAATCTATAATTTTTTAAAATTTTTAAAATTTGCTGGATGGCGAATATCGACGTTTTATTGTGCTTAATACCTTTTGTTCGACTATGCAGCGTTCTAAAAGCACCCATTTATTTAAAAGTCGTTGACTTTGCCCGGGTACACAGAGACTGGATAACAAAAACCGTCCACTTTACAAGGGGTTGAAGATGAAAAGCGCTTAATGTAAATTTTGCTTAAAGAAACGTGCATTAGATTCGCCCACCATCAGGTCGCGCCAACCAGAAGCTGGATGTCTTCCAACCGTTTTTACTTCATTTATATAACCTCAATATGACGGTAAGACGCAAATGGGTTAAAAAGTTGTCTCCTTTTTGCGTATGGTCAATCGCTCTACTGCTTGAACGCAAACACCGCGCGCTGGCAAAGTAAATATTTGACCGCAATATCCATCAAGTTAAATGTTTCATGCTTCCATCTTCCATCTTCCATCTTCAGTTGGCACACAGAAGAAAAAGACGTCCCCCTCGGTTCGCAAAAGGTGGTAATATTTGGTGCAGCGATCTGTTGCTATCCACCACCACTCCAATAAAATCGTCCCTTCTTCATCCCTTTCCTTTTATTTTTTGCGGTGTCGAAGGAAATTGCTTTCACTTCGAGTCATTTTCTGCAAATAATCAACCCACTCTGAGTGAAGGGGACATCTCAAGTTTCATTCGAAAAGACTCGTGTAAGTTAGCATTAATTCAATTTGTGCTGAGAAAGGACGTCCACTTAGTGTAGACCCGAAAGGACGTTCCTGCCAACAAAACACGAAACACTTTAAGAGCGAAGCCATACGGCAAACAACTTGTTCTTTGGCAAATTGATTTGCCAATATGTGGGCTAATAAAAATTTGAACAAAGTGTTTCACCCACCAACAAGCTGCACGCGGCTGTTGCTCGTGCAGGCACTAAAATGTTGTTTGTTTAGAATTTATTTTTGGATTTTTGACCTTTCCCTATGGCTGAAAGGATCTTTTTTCCCCATATTGTGTAATATAATATTAAGGTGGAAAGAGAATTCAATCCTTTATGGAATTTTCTATTATTCATTACCACAGAGAAGAAATGTTATTAAGGGCCCAGAATATTAAAACGAAATCCACAAGCCGAAATAGAGAAGAGAACATAACATTAAATTCTTGAAATCTAAAAACAATGGGTCTTCATTTTCTGATGGAATAATTCAACGAATTTGTTCCTCTATTCATAATAAATTTATTAATTACACTCTCTAAGTTATAATAGCACAAAGGATGAGATTGTAAAATTAAGGTTAAATTTTGCAACTTTTGCTCCATGTTAACGTGAAAATCCATCAGTCGTGTATTTTGTGTTTTAATCTTAATTTAATTGCACAATTTAATACTTCTAGTTTCAGTGGCTTATTAAACTACTTTGAATCAATTATAATAACTAAAATGTTATATAATCACTTACACCATTGATAATACCAACAAGTGTCCTGAGCACACCTACGAGAATTAAATGTAGGTACACATTTATTTTAATATTAATTTAATTCTTGTGAAATCGTTGACTATCAAAGACTTTCCGTGGAAGATAATATATTTATTATTCTCTTAGTTTTCTAAGTAAAATTTCAACTGAAGAGAAACTAGTAATGAAATAGAAAAATTGTCATTCAACTTAGCAGGAATGTTGATTTGAAGTCAAAATTAATAAATATACTTATACTGTCTGAGATAAATAACATAGAAATACCCAAACTTGAATTTCGTTGCAAATTACATAAATATCATTAATTAAGAACATTGCTACCTTTTCATTTTAAACAATAAAATTTGTTGAAAATAAAAAATTAATCTTTTTGGAATTATGAATTCGAAATTGAAATTAAATATAATTTTTCTTATATTGCTACCAAATTTCATCAAAAGCTGTGGAGAGACTTCAAACGCAATTTATGGCATAATTTTTTTTTCAAAATTAAAAAATTATCCTAAAAAAATTAGATATTTGAGTCATTTTTAAATCTCAAACATTTTCTTTATTCCCCCAATATCCCTTTAGGGACAATAAATATAAATTGAATTTAAAAGGCAATTAGAAAAATCTTTATATCCTTCCCCTATATAATCAATGCGGTGAAATATCTATTTCTATTGGATTTAGAGAATTCCATTAAAATCTCGCAAGTTCAAGATGTTTGAGAGTTTTCTAAACTCTAAAAATGTTCCTTTTTGAAGATGAAAGCAAATAGTTTACCTTTGATCTTTATAAAAGAGATTTTCTAATGAAACACCCACAAAAATAGTATTCCCGGTACAAATACGTCCTGAGGCAGTAGAAAAATGTGACAAACACAGTAAAAATTGTAAAAACGTGGAATTAAAATTGTACCACATCTGTCTCGCAATTTAATTAAATATGTGAAATTAGTGGATGTGCCAGCGAGAATAAACAGGGAACATTTTTCGAGCTCTCGGTGCCGGAAACGAAAACATTTTAGCGCTAAATATTCCCTCTTTGGTTGTATAACCGCCCCTAGAAATTACAGCGGAATCACAAATGGAGTTAAAACAGAACGACGGTCCTTAAATGAAATTTTACATTTTTACTCGTAGGGGACGTTCCCACGGGACACGCGATAGTAAAATGCGCCCACAGGGTGGTCGTGATTCCCATTTTAATGGCCCCCAACCAGTCGCATTAGATTCCAAAATTATTGCATATTACGTCGCGCTAAATAACCACTACCTATGACAAAGTTGCCAGGCACACCTCGGCCGGAAAATCACGTTTTGAGCAATTCCGGGTTTCAATGCCTTCCGGTGGGAGCTGGGAGGTATCCTTCGGGACGCGAGACTCCGCCGTTGGGCTCATTTATTCATTTCTTTGTTTACAACTACTTCAACCCTTAATTTTCCAGGACTTATCAGCCGAGGTGGTTGTGGTTAATAACACCTGTCTGCAGACAAATTAGTTTTGACACGGAAAGGAGCTTGATTGATGGCGGCATTTACTTATGCCTGGGAAAGTGCTAAATTAAAATTACTTTTGCGTGTTAATGGTTCCCACTTGGCAGCATGACTTGAGCAGTTTTTGAGTGGATCGGATTTACGTGAATAATTACAATTCCTTCCCCTAATAAATTTTGTGCTTCGGAATTCTTACTATGATTAACGTGCTCCAGATCTGCTCCAGAGCCGGTTGTTATGTTGGAACTTTTCATGTAATTGAAATTCACATTTTTAATAGACCAGGTGGACGTGATTCACCATGGGTTCCTTCAGGAATTAGACTAAAGCTAGACGCAGGGATGTTGGAACGCTGTGATTTATTTAAGAAAATTAATAATAAAATTAGCCATGCAGGTGTAACATGACCCCTTACAATAGCGTGGCAAATGAGGTCCCCAGCTCATTTAAAAAATTAAGACCTTGTGCCAGTTTTACTAAAGTAGCACTTTTATTTATTTGTTAACATCGCTAACATGCTACCCATGAACCTAATTTTAGGTTGAGTCTAGAACACTTTTAAGAAGCAGAAAATTGTGTAAGTGTTGTTTCTTCGGCTTAATAATATCGATTTTATTTTCACATTTTCGTATAAAAGGCTTTAAAGCAAATCTAAAGAAATTTAAAATACTAGCATATACTCGTAGACTATTAATTTCTAAAAATATATATCAAATGGTGAAATGAAACACTAATGAGTAACATTCGAAGCTAATCCCTAAAAAGAGAATCCATTAATTTTAATTTCGTCCCATCAGTGTTGCATACACCAAAGTCGCCTCTATTGTTTTAAATTTATTTACGCTTACAAGGACACTGAACAAAAATAATTGAAGAATTTTCAAAGACGAGCTAAACAACCCACGCAAAACAACCTGCCAGTTAGGAATCAGTTCAAGGACTCGATCTTCGACCTAATTAAGGGTTCAGTGGAAAGTGACAGATGTTCATGACAAGCAGATAAATTTGGGTTGGGACCTATCCTTTAAAACTCGTTTAAAGAACTCAATATTTTATTAAACAGGTAGATTGAATGACTGAGTTTACGAAACTGTCAATTCTTTTCTTTCTTTAGTTTCTAAATTTTTTTCTGGAAAAAGAACCACTCTACCAAAAGAATTTGAAATATTTTTTTAAAGAGTACAAATTATTTAATTTTTTAAGACCCTTAATTCTAATTTGAATATCACCTACGACTAGTCTATACATAGAGAGGAAAAAAAATTAATTTTTCATCACGATTTATTAAGGGTTAAAAAGTAGTCAAGAACATGTAATGTAAGGACTTCGGTCCACCATTTTAGAACCTGTCGAAAATGGGAACTTATGTAAAATCAATAATCGAAGAGACAAAAACACTGCAAATGACTTTAAGGCATGTAAACGAAAATCGCAATTTGCTCACACCGCTTCAGGAGCTTAAATATGAATTTTGAATGACCGGTAAAATCAACCCTCCTTCCTATCATTAAAGTTTAATTAAAATTTACGCAAATAGCACGAACGTACGGCCCACACGTAAGGAAATAGAACAAGGCAAATTTTGTAGATTTTCAGATTTAAGCTCTCGGTAATTTTGTTTAAAAGACAAATATCTTGCGGAATGGCGCCATTGTTCTGCCCTTTGTGATGGTATCCTAAAATGTTTACTTCGAACAGCATATTTGTTTGTTAAACTCAAAGTTGCAGTCGCCTCTTAAAGACAAATTTAGGGATAAATTAAAAAGGAACTGAGACATCATTACAAAAGATAAAATTTAAAGTATTAATTTAATTAGACTTTTTTACAAATATAGTTTTTGAGTAAAGAGAGATATTCATATGAAGAAGAAATGTCCAAGAAAAAGAGGAGTAGGATTGAAGGTATTAGTTATAACTTTTACTGTATAATGTGAACTAACTTGTAAACTTCAATAAGTACTGTGGCGACTAAATATAAATAAATAAAGAATTATACAGGCGCAATTTGAAGTACCTATATGATATAAACATCAAAAACAAAGAAAAACAATTTTTATTTCGGATTCAGTTAGAAACGAATAATTTTATGAGACAAAATATTTAGTAATTGAGGACTTTTTGGTGGTATTTTGCAATTTACCAAGTTATAATCTTTTTATAAGAATCAAATTCATGCGGAGCCCACGTTAACCCCGGAAATTGACTATGCCCTCCGCTTCGATGGGGTTCCTAAATTCAATTAACTAATTGATTTCACTTGAATGTTAGTCAGGTAGCGAAATAGACGTAGTCTCGCGGTGTTTGTTTTCCCCATCAGCTCATTGAATTATTTCAAACAATTAAAAACGTAAACACCTGACAGCCAATTCATTGAGGGAAATCAACTAGAAGCCTCCCCCGTACCGCGGAACAACCCTAACATGAACGCTATCGAAATATAAAACCGAAACGTGACAAAGGTTCGACGCCAAAATATATTTTGTATATTGCATTTAGAGAATTTCTGCGACTCGTTATTGAAAACAAACAAGGGGAAATTTGTTTCCATTGACTCGTCACTCGCAGGCATACAAATACACGAATTCATCCCTTAATAAAACCATAACACTTTTTTTTTCGGGGCTCGAAAATCACTCACAGCACCTCTGTTATGGGGGCGGAGGCGTCAAAAAAGGGATCCATCAGGAGGTACCCAAGGCGAAACACAAAAACCCTATTCACCTGAATTGAACTGTTTAGTGGCGGAGGCTCATATATATAAAAAGATAGGTAGGCGTGTTAAATGTGTTAAAAGCGAGTTACTTTTAAGCGGTCGATGGCTTGCCCAGGAGCGCATATGTAGATATTTTATTAACCCTCCGAGGCGTGGAAATGGATATGGCTCATGTAATTGGTGTGGGAGGCAAGATTCGATACTAAAATAAAGTTATGCGTTTTTCTTTCCCGTCAAGGGATGTAGCGATGACTTTTTACCCTGTTCCCTTCTTTCCGCCCATACACTTTATGCACATAATTTATGCGACATTTTATGCTTACCGCCTCACGTTATCAAAATATAAGCTTCCGAATTACATCACAGAACAGGATGATATCTTAAAATATGTCCTCTACATTGGCTTGCTGAACCATGAAGAGATATATTTTAAAATTGAATATAAATCTTGTACTTTAACACAATGATTTCAAATAATTTACTTTTTTATGAGTTTAGTTTTTTATGTTTTTTTATTTATAGAAACCCAATTGATAGTATCAAAAGGCTAAAAACGTTTTATTATGCATATTCAACGATAGTTAACACAATGAAAAAAACGTATACCCCCATGTACATGTAGAGGAGATAACCAAGAAAAATGTTGCTAACAAGATTTTATTTCATAACGTTGCAGATTTTGAAAACATGTGTCTGAATATGATACATATGATACAACCACACCAAATTTCAGTTTTATAGCACTGTGAGTAAAACAAAAAGAAATACTATAGCATTTGAATGACCTCAACTTTGATTTGATTCAAATCGATTCAGAAGTATAGAATACTTTAGTCATAAACAGATTCGGATGAAAGTGGCAGGTAAATATAGAGGCTACATCGCAACAAAGTCAAAAACATATAAAACTACCCTTTCACCAATCCTTTGAAATCTTAAACTTTGACCTACATAAATAAATATTTTTAAGGCTAGAACCTATAAAATGAATTTTGAAATCATTCTTCTGTTTTTGTCGCGTCTTGTCACTTGTATTTTCGAAAAAGAATATTAATGATGTTGAACAATTGGTGTAAAAACTTTAACAAGGTCTTTGAGCTCTCAGACACAAAAGCATTCGTGTATTAAAAATTTGTATATAAAATTAGAAAAAGAATTTGATAAGTATTGAACTGAGCTAATAAAAGTGCAAAATTTGTTAATTACTTTTACGATAATTGGAAAATTTAAACAATTTGTATTACAAGTATTGACAAATTTAATAAAATCTTGCATGTGAAATCTCAACAAAATAAATGACAACAAAATTGACGAAACTAATGTGAAATTTATCAACTTTAATAATTTTCTTGCAAATTTGAAGATTGTCTTTCAATAACCCCTTTTGTATCTATATAAATATTTTTCATAAAAATAAGCAGATATGAGGATTTTTGGATTTGCTTTCAAATTGTTAACTTTGTGCGATTTCCTTGAACATATTATTTTTGTTCCCGGATTTTCTAAGAAATATGCTGGAACAAACATGTTATTTTTTTTCATCTTCAGATACAAGAGTTGAGTACCCTATGAAAATATAACATCAATGACGTAAACAAGTTACAATTTTCCAAGAAATGTACTCGTGCAATATAAAAGAAATATGTTGGTTTGATGTTTTTCCTTCGTCGTTGCGTCAAGAAAACGAAATTTCATAATTCTAAATTAACATATAAACATGGTGGTAAAAGACCCTCTTACTTTTTATATTTGATGTCTGCTTCAACAGTTTTATGAAGTAAGAACTTAAGCATAAATAATTGACCTATTCTTTTGAAAAATATGTCTTACTTAAATGATTTAGAAGCTAGAAGAGGTACATTACTACTTTCATTACCTCTTTAGAAGAAGAAAACTTTTTTAGGCCCGGAAATCCTTTTAATATTCGTCAGCCTTTTAATCAACCGAGTTGACTTTTGACCAGTACAACATTTTTAAATAATTCTGGGAAACAGTTTGTCAATTCAGAGTCTAAATAGGTTCGTTAACAGCGTCCTTAATTATCTGAGTGGAGAGTTTTGCAAGAGAAACAATTCCTGTTTTGCCTGGGCTGGACCCACATTATTTAGATTTATTTGGAATTTCTTCCAGGGGCCGAAACAGAGTGGGTACAGCAGGGTTAATTCTCGCATTATGCAAATATCTTAGTAAACAAACACCGGAACTACACAGATAAATCTTCCAGAGGACACTTTAATTATTTATTTATCCATTCGATAGAGGAATTAATTTCTTATCACTACTGGAAGAATTCGGTTGGTCTGTGTGTTCGGCTCCGTCTTAAAGCAGAACGTTTTAGCTTCAGCTTTTGCACTGATCATTAATCCGAATCAAGAAATCGGGACGTGGAGCTGGCGCTGCATGAATACTTTATGCAGAGTGTCCTCGGGCTAAATTCCAGCCCCAACACCTTTGGCACACCTTTAATGAGAACAGGTCCTTTTACACGAAATCTTGATATTGTTCTCCCCCGGCTTGCGCGATTTTTCCCGGCCGTCTGTCTGTCTAATTATATTGCATTCATAAATTATGTAACGAAGCTTTACAAAGTAGGTGAGAAGTTCCCAGAATTGTTCTGACGGCCTCGACGGCGTCGACGTCGACGTCGACGTCGGCGTCGGTTCGCTGAGCTCTTCTCCGGCGCTGTAAGTGTCGTGCTGTAATTACAAAAGGTAACAGGGAAGTACTTCGTGTTCCCAGCTTCAACTTTTTGTACTTTTCAAGTTACTGGCGAAAATGCTCCTTTACGCTTGCTTTTATGGAAAGTGAATTGAAATGTTGGCGGTTCACGCTGGAGGAAGAAGTAATTGTCCCAAATAAATTGCGTTCCATTCGCACGACCTTTATTAATTTGGTAGAAATTCAGCTACATACAAAGTTGCTTGTGAAAATCTGGACTTTAATTGTGTTGAGAGCAGAGTTGTTGCATTAAAATAAAAACGTTTCTGAATTTTTCAATTGTAAGTTTATGTGACACACTTTGCAACATGGAATATCCCTTAGAAAAACACTTTTAGTTTTGAAGGTATACATAATTTACATTTTTCTAATAGCAAAAAATAAAAAAAATTGTAAAAAGTTTATTAATCAGAGAATATTTCAGAAGAATTCAAAATTTAAATTTTGATAGACCTATTATAAGGTTTTTAAAAGTACCTTCAACCAAGCTAAATGAAGTTCATATTACTGATTATTATTTTATATACTTTTAAAAATTATTAAATAACTATAAAACCTAAATTCGTCATGCGGTTTTGAAACAATTATTTTTCAACACTATGGTTTTCATTGCGGTTGGCAAAATAATGGATTCAAAATTAAAATTATTCGTAATTTGTCATTTCCGTTTTTTAAAATAGTTTAAAAACTATGTTCGTTTTAGTCGAATGCCTATTTTAGGTGTAGAATATGCGACTGAATATCTATATTAGGTCAGCGGAACTAAAAATTTTGGAAAATGTATTATATATGATGTTTATCTTTTACTAAAAAAATTTATCTATATTAATCCATAAAACACATTCGGAGGATCTTTATAAAGAAAATGTATTTTAGAAAGGAAATTTTTTTTCATTAAGATATTGCAAATTCGCAACTAACGAAACTATATCTAAAGTGTTTTTCTTTATACAAAATGTAAATTAACAAATTGTTTTAACATTTTGATTATCTTTCGAATTTGAAGACTTAATTTAAACAATCACCACTTAACCTCGCATAGAAATTATAAAATATTTTACATATGTAATATGTACCAAAGTTTTTACATATCAAAATCCTTTAGATATCATTTAAAATTCTGAAAATGAAAACTTTTCGGAATTTTTTTGAGAAAAATTTATGAAAATATGTTGGTAAAGTTGGTTCCGGTTTGGATTAGCCAAAATTCGTGGGAATTTAATTCAGATAGCAAATTTGATATGGTAAAAGTCGAACACGAACGAGGCTTATAAAATGTTGTGGGGGTGGAGCAGGCAGGTAGACAACAAGGGGGGCTCACCTGGGCGTCGAGCCTAATCAAACCGCAGACGCCAGAACGCCTTTACGGCACAAAGGGCATCATCAGCCCGGCAAACAAGATTAAGCGGAAAAACGACGGCTTTATCGGGAAAAGGAACATAAACCCGGCACGCAACCTGATCGAAATGAGGCGGCCATAACGTGCCTGCCAGCATTACCTTTCTTGCCTTTTGCCACCGAGTTTCCCCGCATGAATGTAATCAAATTTTATGATTTCCACATAAAGCCCAGCACAATGGACGGTGAACGAGCAATTCATCACAAAGGGCCAAAAGTCAAAATTCCGAGAAATGTATTCAATGTGCCGATGGTACGAGGACGAGCACGCGGCCGAGGACGAGGACAAGGACAAGGACGAGGACGAGGGAAAGGGCTCAAGGATGATGCCCTGGATGGATTCGCGAGATGGCAAATGTGCCCGCATGAAATATTCAAGACGAAGGCACGCGATGCTCTCTGCTTCCGCGATTTTTCAAGGAAAGAAACCCACCTACGTACTTATCTCCTACGACTTTGCGACTTTACTCGCCTTTGTACGCCTTAATTTGTTTTGCTGTTGCGAGTACTCGAGCTAAAACTTTTTATCTGAATTTTCCATTTTTAATGGGGAGCCTGGTCCTCTTTGTGGAATATTAATAACCAGACAGCAACAGCTTTATGTCCCCCGCAAACTAAAATTTTTCCTCAGCTTTAAGTCTGCGGCTAACACCGGGCACGTCCAGGCTGAATCTGATCAAGCCAGAGACTCCATTTCCATATTAACATAGGATGATTTATGGTTTGCGATATTCCATGTCGAATTCAATTGCGGCTCCCTGAATCTTTAACCAGCGGGAATAATGTACCAAAGAGCATTATCCTGGCTTCAGCTGAAACTAATAACCTTATTAATATTAAGCAGCATCTGCGGATCCTTGGCTTTTTTGGTTTATATGGACCATGTAATCCAAGTCGATCGTTCATTTAAATTTTTCAAATTTTGCAGAAATCAAACCCAACATGTAAAGGTAGATATTAAAAATTTATTTATAAAGGCTAAAGAATGCAAGAGTACGACTATCTTTTAGAAGTGAATATTTTCGAAGACTTCCCTATGCTAATCACCGCCATGATTTTTTTTAAATTGCAATTTCCAACGGAAATTAATAACTATGAATCATTTTTAAAATATTTATCACACACCAAAATTCAGTGCTTATTATTTTGACTCAAAAAGTATAATACAAAAATCGCAACTTTTTAAAGGCACTTAAAATTTTTCGTCTCTTTAAATCTCTTAGCCCAAAGTAAATATGTTTCGCTGAAACTTTGCTTATCCCACTCTAATCCTTTACACAAAAAAAACGCTTTGAATTCGCGATTTATTTCGAGAGAAATTTTTTTGTTTTCGCAATTTACACCCGAAAGAAATTCCTCAGAGTGAATGTTAAGGGTTTAGCTCTATAAAAGAAATGTAATAAAGTTAATCTCTAGAATAAACAAATCCCTTCTGGAACAGGCAAATGAACTCTAGAGAAGCATTAACCGGCTTAATCCTTTGGATCTTAGGGAAAACGAATATTTTATGCTTTTTTGTTCGCAGCTTAAATTCCTTTTTATGAAAAGAGCCATCAGGCCCAAAAAGCGGGACTGACAAAAGCGCATTTAAAACAAATCGCGTTTACTGGCGCCTCAATCCTTTCAACAAGTCAACGATTTACTTGAAAGCACAGGAGCCGATTTCTAGTCCTGTTTATGACATAACACTTATTACAGCCATAAAATCGCACTAAAGTGGGGCACCTGTTGAAATATAATTCATAGGACTCCTCATAAAATTGGGAGGCTTTACTGCACTGTAAGCAGTTGAAAAAAATATTTTTCGGGACTTTAATAGTGAAGGCGAACAGCCGGTTAAGGAGCACTCGGCCACTTTGGGGAATTTTCTTCAGCCTCCCTTCCTGGAATAAAGGGGCTTTGCAAGTTTAATGAACTTCTTAGTACTTTCCAAACTCAGTAATCGGCGCATGAACAAAGAAGGACTTTTATTCAAATTCCTGCTCCTTTCTCAAGTAAGTCGCCACCACATCCATGGAAAAAAAATTGATTCCATCCTGATCCAAAGGGACAAGTTGAAGTATAACCAATCAACTTACCGACTAAGGAGGGACACGGTTGTAGGGATTTTAAGGAAACCAGAAATAGACGATGGGGTCAGGAAAAAAAAGGTAAAGTTCGAAAAAGAACTTCGAAACCACTGCGTCTTTGTGCAGCCACAGGGCAAAGTTGCTTCTGTTTTTATTAAGCAACAAATCCAATTTAAGTTGTGCAGTCCCAAGTTCGATTTCACGGAAAACTCTAGAAATAAATTTATCTTCGTCACCATTAGGGAAGAGGCGAAAATGAATTTATTAAAAAAATTACCGATGAGAAACTTTGATCACTCCCGGGTATTCGGTACAAAATTGGAAAATGAGTTTTGGGCTTTCGTCCCGCATCAAATTAAATTTCAGGATAACCAGTGATCCCTTCCGACTTAGGGGGATTAGTTGCATTTATGGCTTCATTAACAACGGAGGGGAATTGGCCTTATAATCGTAGATTGGTAAAGCTTTTCCTGAATGCCCCCAGGCTGGATGGTATTAAGTTTTGAATATATAAATTGAACAGATAAATAGAGCAGAAATTATTAAAATGTAAATTATATACAAATTCAAAGCAGTCAATAACGCTTAGATTTATATTAACTTGTCTTAAATGCCCTTTTAGTGAACATAAATTATAAGCGAACTTAGAATTCAAAAATTTTTCAGAGCACTTTAGAAACAACATTTTTCGAAAGCTTTAAGAAAAGATTTCATACAAAATCAATCACTTTTATACTAAATTTATTGATATAAAATTTTGCAATTATCGTTGTTACGAGATAAACATTTTTTAAACAACCTCGTGAATTCACGCTTTACTTTATATACATATGTACTTCCTCATGAAGTAAATTTGTTCATTGCTTTTCTCTTTAAACGACTTTATCGTAAGTATATTAGTTTAAAATGAGAAAATAAGAAACTATCAATTAAAGCAGACATATCTTTTTTGAAACTCCTTGAAGACATTTTACTACAGGACCTGACAAAAGATAAAATTTAATAGTTCTTATCAGCATTATTGCAATCATTATTTTCGTGAGATCATCTCAACTTAATAATTGTAAACTAAAACGTCACAATGGACAACTATTTCAATCCATAAAATAGAAATTATCCTTTAAACCTAATTGCTGAAGTTCCACTAAGAAATTTTAGTAGCGAATAAACGAATTAATTTTTTTAAGAAAATAAAATTTACAGTCGATAAAAATACCTAGATTTTCGTAATTCTAAAATGATTCAACATGCTTCAACAGTTGTGCTAGGTTAAAATTTAATTTTCCTTAGGCGTAATAACGAAACATTAAGGATAAAGGCTAAACAATTTTACCGTCCCACCCCAACAACATTTACAGACCTTAGAAATTTTTTTGTTTTCCCAAAAATAAATGTGCCCCGATAAATCTTTAATCCTGAGGTACTTCACGAACGGAAGTTATTACATTAATCTTTGCTAGGAGACAGATTAATTACACGACATGAACATGTGCTATAACAAAAGACATGATAAAATGAATTCGAGATTTTATTAATGGGACTCCACAAGGAGAAATGTTCAATTTGAATTGTGTCACACATTTGTCTTCGAAACCCGAGGCCTTTTTACAAGAGAGCCTATCCTTAGATTTTTTTATGCAAGGATGAGACACAGCCGAATCTTAAGATTCTAAAATTATCAAGACGTGCTAATTTACTTCAGACAGTTGGTAGGAACTCATTTATATGAATAAAAGCATTTATTTTACTAATTTGTTTGTAATTGCCAAAGTTTGTAAGAATCAAAGAACTCAAGGGCAATTTATTTTATTTTTATTATTAATATTTTTAGAACACATGGTAATAACGTATTCAAATATTTAATAATTTATTTTTCGCCCTTGATGTTGTAATTTATAAAAATATCACATACATTCGGATTTCGGCTGAATTAATTATGTTACCCTTTAGTGAACTCCATCAAATAAAATACGTTCGTTGTTAATTAAGTAGATAACGTAGCCAATTAAAAGGACATAGCCGAAATTCTAATCTCATACTACAAAAGCATACCATCGGTACTTAAAGCTTGAGCACCGTGGAATTTAACTCTAAAAATCTAAAGTAAAACCAACCAAAATTTTTTTTTCCAGGAAGTACCCTTCTTTAAATCAAAGCAGGAATTCTGAAAACTCGGGATCAGGTCAGCATCAGCGATGTCGACAAAGCAGTTGAATTTATCAAAAGACCTTTGAAACTTCATGCCCTTTTCTAACAAAAGGGAAGACCACCTGTTTGTCAAGTATTTTAATCAGGGTAAACTTGACCTTTTCCATTGAGAGCATTATTTTGAATGTCAACGCTCCAACCGGAGCACTATCACTATTTCAAAATCGCCACAATCTCCTCTTTAGTTCTAATGTGTGGTTTTCTAAATTTTCTCCTTAAAGGTTTTTTATTTAGTTTTTCAGTAGCTAACCTAGTACATTTTCTGCTATTTCAGACTTTATAGAAGAAAATATCTTAATTTAATTTATTGACGTAGAAAGTCATATAACGAATGATAACGAAACTATTTTACAATAATAGGTAAATATCGTACATTTTTCAAAATGATTCATTTCATTTTGAGTACTTACTAAGCAAATATCGACTAGAAGATACATATTATATAGGACTAATTAGCAAGGATCATTCATCAGTTTATGCTTGAGCAGGGGAAGTAGAATCTTCCAAAATGCAGATATAAATTAAACCACACCCTAACGAATCATAAGCAAATTTTGGAGCAGCTCGAAAAAATAATTATGTGGAAGTCATCTCTGTGGGCTCCATTGAATCGTTGCTATGATAAATTGCTTAGTCGGTTCACCTTCCAAGAGGAGTTTGGGTCGCAAGGAATCCGGGAAAATTTCGGAATTGGAGGAGATGCGGGACGAAAGGACACCCGCCGCCGCACCCTAATCCAGTTGGATGAATGAATCAATTTGTTGGGCCTCCCTCGGGGAACCCTTGTACCAATCACCACCCAACTTTATCCCGGTCCCAACTTTCTGTCCGAAATCGACAACAATAGAATCAGAAACTGCCAAAGCACCGGAACACCAGGACTAACTGAAAAATGTTATCACAAGCATCTCGGGCTCCGCCACCCCCGCAGGGCAATAACAGCGCTGTAATGCGCCCGCTGATGTTAGTAAGGGATGGATTCGGTGATCATAAAATCTGGGAGCCCAGTTGGGCTCCTCCTGGTTCACGGATTCTGGCCAGCCGGCCTCCTCCTTTGCTTCTTCCAGAAAAGCACTTCCGAAATAAATTTTGTATTATTTGGTGTAGTGGCGGGCAGCATTATTGACTCATCGGCGGGAACCATCTCGGGACCCGGCCCAGGAGGGAAGGGAGAAAACACTTGACGGAAGAAAGCTTTCTCCTGGTTTTTATTGGATTTAACTGTCCCTTCAAATCACGGCGTCCGGACACTTCCTGCAACTCCAGGGATAGCCGAGCAGAACCTGGAAGAAATTCGGAGATAATTCTCTGCCTTTTTCTTTATTACGTTTGGTCTCAAAACCCGGTAACCATAGTACGAATTCGGAGATGGGGAAAATTAATAAACTTCTCCGCGTGGAGCTCACAGCCTCTTTTTCCTTCTATTGTTTCAATAATTTCCAGTATTTTTCTTTTCTCTTGAATAGTCTTATTTTTTTAATATAACGAAGACATTTTTAATACTTTTCTTAACTCCCAAAGGAGAACTGGCCTCGATGTCACCGTCCGCCGAAAACTCTATTGTAACCCCACACACCGTAATTCGCATCAGACTCTGGAGGATACTTAAACTTTACTTACACGGCCATTTGTACTTGGTCAAGCACAAAACTCCTCCGATTGTTGGGGGAATTGCCCCAAAATCTACTTGTCCTTAAGGTAATAATGGAAGGGAATTTTCTGGATATAATAAAAAGGAAGAGAGCTTCAATGCTGCATAAAATATTAAATTTTCTTAGAAAAATAGAGAACAATTTATGTTCCTGAGCTTGCCTACGGGCTCTACAAATGCTTCGAACATTTCCTTCCTCTTTATGTTTCTTTAGCCGTATTTAATTTAAAAGACAACCTTAAAGCCTTTGTGGACGATGTATTTAAAAGAAGGATGAAATTTGAAACAAAACCAAATTTAAGACCGAAATTTCTATAGTTGAATATAAAAGATTATAATATCATTTTGTTTCCATAATCCAATTGAAAAAAAATAATGCTAAATATAATAAACAATTTTCCTTTGATTCAATTTCGCACAGAATCCAGGGAAAAATCATAAAATTAATACAAATTACGCCTTCTTATAATTTTTAACACAATTTCCATTTTAGATCCGAAAAGGACTAATTTTAGTAGCAAGAATTTTTGAAAAATAGTTAAACCCTTTAAACAAATCAACAGACATCAACAGCCCTTTTTAGTGCCTTTTAAGTTCACAAATTTTGATATTGCTGTCAAAATTTCAAAATTAAAAATCAAAATTATTATAGATCAAACATTTAGTACTTTCAGTACTAGGTACTTCAAAATGCTATATCTTTTCATAGCATTAAACTGGATTGAACTAAAGACTTAAAATGTTTTGATTTGATTATGTTAAAATAAGTGCAACCTTACTTTTCGATATTAATTTGAATTTGAACCTTGGGCCATGAATTTCCGACGTATTCAAATCGTTATAACTTTGTGAATTGTGAAAATGTTAACATTTCAGGACATATTTTTAATAAGTCTATAGTTTGAAATACTTGGATAAAATATAAATACCATATTTTCCTAAGTTGCATTTAAAAGTTAATTAAAACAAGAAGACCTACACAAAACGGCCATATCATTCGTTTTGATAGGATACAGGACACTTCTTTAAGAAGCTTACAAAAGCTTAGCCACAGGATAAAAAAAAATTTTTTGAAATAAAATTAATAATTAAAAGCTGTGCTTAAAGGCTTCAGATTTAAAAGTTTGCAATTCATAAAACTTTTTCAGTGCATCAGAAAATGAATTTGCTTCAACATAATTTTGTATTAGTATTAACATCAGAGGATAATCTTCCCGCCATTAAGGTACTTTTTTTGAAAATAATAATGCTGCCTCCTATCCTGGGTCCTCGGAGAGGATAAGCACGTGCTAATTACCTAATCCCTCCTTTTTCTAGCACGGTTGAAGTACCTTCAGGTCAAAGTGCAACGGCTGCAATCCTTAATTTGAGAAAACTGAATTTGAAGAAAGTAATGCTCAACTGTTTCTGTATCGCCAGCTATGTAATTATGCTTTTATTAAATGCTCCAAACCGAGATTTCTATGTTTTCCCGTCTTTTACACTCTCTTGCATATTTTTTATTTTTATTTTTTTAATCTTCCTGACCCCCCAAATCCGCAGCTGAAATTGTGAGGATTGTTTACCCCTTTCATCGTGCCGGAGCATCCCCGAGCAGATACACTAATGAGAGCCATTAACAGGCTCATTAACTTGAATTATGCACTTTAGCTGGTTTCGAGTACGGACTCAATAGTCAGCGGCAGACACAGTCAGACAGAATGTGGAAATTTTCACTGTTTTGAAAATTTTCGATTTTGTCTACCTCGGAAACGCAAATGGGTATTAAATTTGCCAGAAGAACACCGACAGCCGCTTCGATGCATAAAGGTAACTTTTCAAGTTGCGGCGCGTAATTATTTTGAAATGACAACCCTTAAGAGGCCCTTTAAACAGAAAATGATGGAAGGTATTTTATTTCTGACTTTTCCAGCTTTGAGGCGTCGATGGTAGCGAATTGCAACAAAAGAAACCTTTTTTCCGGTTGCACAATTTTATTTAAGTTTATAAGCGAAATAATATCACATTGGCCAAAAATAATTGGATCCAATTACGACGACTGCCACTTAATTTGCTTTGAACGAACAAACTTGCATAACGAACCATATTTTGGCTTTTCACCACTGCCAGATAGTTAAATTTTCAGATTAACTTTTTAACTCGGAATTTGCATCAAGTTTGCATTTTATAAAGAACCCTTAAGGGTACACTCGGTTTACAAGCTTTAGGGTGGACGGACCATATCTAAAATACTCAAAGATATATGTGTATATGTATGTATGTACATACATATAGGATAGACCACATAAAAGGAGCAATAGAGCAACAAACTGACATGTATGTGTTTTTAGCATGAAACACGTTTGTCTATAGTATATCTGTGGAAGTAAACAAAAAGGTATTAAATCGATCCACTTCAGAACTTTTGTCTCAAAATGAATCACGTAAGTTTACTATCCCAAAGTTAGTAAAGTATCCCCAAAGTTAGATAGTGAACCAAATGTTAATGTCCATTAGATAGCTCACAAAATTTGTGCATGGAAGACGTAATAAAAAAAAAAGGACTGAAACGCATTCAAAAGTACGGTGACGTCTGCAAAGCATTTATCTAATTTGAGTTCACAGAGAAGAGTTCTTTCATCAAAGGTAATAAAATTGGGAATTCAAAAGGTAGTAAATTCATTTTCTTTGAGGACTTCACCATGAATTTTATATTGCCCAATCAAAGTACTATTCAACCCCAATTTAAGTAAACTATTTAAAAAGCTTTGAAATCAAGCGAAACTAGTTTTGATTCAGAAACAAAAATCCTTGATTTTATTTTTCAAGTCAATAAAAAACTACTCAAAATTTTATAGGTAAAGTTTAGTGAGAAATGGGAATTAAATATGAGTTAAAAGGATTCTTCTTAACTTTTTTTCATCCTACCTCAAATCCACAGTGCCAGAGAGAAATTAATATGAATAATGGGGTTTGTTTTTAAACGTAGTAAAGATTTGATTTCAAATTTTTAATTTTTTAACTATAGATTAAAAACTAAGGTTTAAGAAAAATAAAAAAGTTAACTCACCTCACTGAATCGCTATGATAGAACCTCTATTCTGCCTGGAAAGAAACGAGAAGAAAAATCATAACATCTATCCAACAATATATCAATAGTTTTCCAAAAATAATTGAGCAAAATCAGGGTAAAATTGAACGCTCGACCTGTTCCCAAGGGTTTTGGTTCTGATCGCCCTTGATTGTTGGGTATTGAGTTCTAGGCTAAGAATTTGGCACTATTCATCCGAAAATAGAGTTTATACCTGCTCGAAAGTGCATTTCATATCGCTAGAAATATGTTGTTCAATGAAACGCTTGTGTATCTGAAGCAAAACTTTTTCGATTCAAGCACTTTAGTTATCAACTCCTTGAAAGTTTTAATGCACCATAAAATCTGCTAAATTAAATTTTCGGAAATGTTCCCCGTAGGTGAGGGTGGCTGTATCGACCCTGTATGCAATTTCTTGTTTGCCTATTGCAACAACATTCCGTAGCAATAAGTATAAATTGTATAAAATATGAGCCCTTGTAAGGAATATTGCCAAGTTCCAAAATGTATACATGATCGTAAATTAAAAATATACATGAAATCATGAGCAAACGACTGTAAAAGCAAATTGTTGACGCAAGAATACGGATGATATTGTCGCCATTAAAAATTCAGGAGATGTCGACTGTGAAGGAATCTTTGTTGGCGGCAACAAGGTAGACTCTGTCTAAAACGAAGACTGGGTCTGCAGAAAGGTTGGTTTACGATGGTAGAAGGGTTGGAGGTGTCAGACAGTATCAGCGTGCTAGGGAAGGCCGTTAAAAGGAAGCCGAGCACGGTATAAAAAGAAATTAAACTAAAAGTGCAAGCAATTAGGGAGAAAGCACTTGCAAATTTCCTCCTGTACCTGGAACAAGTGCCCGTGGTTGGAAACTCAAAGTTAAAATCTCACTAAAGCAACCCGTGCCAATTTCCTTCGCGACAGAGAGCCCTTGGTGCAGAACGATGCCGACAGTTCCGCAGGTTTTCAGGATGCCTCCCTGGCAGCGACTGTTGCAACTTTGAATCAGGTGTGACAGTGAAACCACCTGTACTTCCTTCGGGATCCTCCACCTCCAAATCCTGGATACTCCCTCACTCAGGTGCTCCGAAAAAGGCGGGCGAAGTGAAGGGGCTCTCGCGGAACCGAGCCAACTTACCAGAAGAACTATCTAACAGACAGTTTGGCGTTGTCTGACTCATTTTCTGTGTTACATTGCACCGTGTTTCCGGAAAATTTGCCGCAGCATGAAAAAGCTATTAACTTTTCTGAGAGATTGAAGTAATTTCGAATAAAGTTAGATCTAGGAGAAAAGATTGTTTCGAAGTAAAGAAACAGGTAACGTCTACAAAGCTATTTGAACAACATAAAAAGCTACTTCCACAAAAAGGCTCCTCCGAAAACAATACACAACTTCGTTGATTTACTTTACTTCAATCCATTAAATTCAACTACTTTCTGTTCTCTAAAAAATTAAATATATAAATAGTTAAATCAATATATAGGAACAATTCAGTTGAACTTAAAGATAAATTATTTAGTAAACTATTTCTATTTACTATATATTTCAAAAATTGTGAAATCAACTATTTTAAAATAACTAATACATTTTAATAGTATGTACTATAAAGTTTTCTTTAGAAAAGTAGAATTAGAAACAGAAAACAAAAACGTTTCAAGCCAGAAAATGTTACTTGCAAGTTTTATGGTTTGTAATATTTAAAAGTTAAATTTGTAATAGGTGTATTCAAAAAGTAACTATAATTCAAGTCAAATGAATGTAAACCAAAAATCATAAAAGGTGAATGAAAGCTTTTAAAAATGACCATTCAAAAATTTGATGTCCATTTCAAAAGTAGCCCCTAAAATCAATTTGTATTGCGACCATTTCAACGGTGAAATGAAATCAATTGAGTTTGTGACGATTTTAAAATTAAATTTTCACTTCATCATAAATTTAAATGATTTTATGGTAATTTGAAAAGGTCATTCCGTCAATCGATTTTGTGCGATAATAGACATTGATTGGATGGTATACCAATTTTTTATCGGGTTATATACCAAAAATTGCTCAAATAGGTCGTGTCGAGCTATCGAAGTGTGTTCTGAAGCTCTTTCATATCCGGCCTATACCCAAAAGGTAACATAAAACCAGGCTATTAACAAAATGTGTGTCAAATCAAAACTGCTATAGAATCTAGGGGAGGGGATTATCCCTTTAATAAAGCTGGAACCTTGCTCGACATTGGGGTCTTAATAATTGGCGCTGCATGCACACAGGGTCTAGGTCCCCGCAGATTGGGAATTCGATTTCAGAGACATTCAGGAAAATAAACACCTCCAAAAGTGGTAGCTCCCGAAGGCAGACAGCCAATTAAAGGCACCGACGTGAACAGCCTCATAAACCCTTCCCGCAAATGCGTCTCAATTAGTAGCCTCCCGAATATCGACTGATATCAGTTTTATATCGAATTCGTGGAGATTCAGCTCCTGCTAATGACCTGTTACGTATTAATGGGGCCACACCAGGCGCACTTTATTCATCCCGAAAAGTTTTGCATTAATTAAGGTTCGACCGGTGGATTGGATTACGTGGAGGAGCTCGTTATTGTTTTTCAGTGAGGATGGGGTTTCGGCCGGGAATCCAGGAAGAACCAGGAAGAACCAGGAACCACAAAGCCCGACAGCCCAGGAGGAAGTTGAGCGCGAAGCGCCAAAGTTTTTCGGTGAAAATCAAATAATTACTTCCGCGGGCAAAAGTTCCAACTAAACATTTTCTCTTTAAATAATTAACATCAGTTTGTGGACAATCCTGGATTCACCGGATGGGATGCGGGGGAATCTGATTGTAAATGAGTTGGCCGAAAACATAGAGTTTTTGGGGGGGTGTCTCATCGAAAGTTCGAATCGCGACCAGTTCGAGGGACACCGGCAATCAGGGCTGCGGTGGAGCGCCCTATCTGCGTAATTACTTTCCAGCTTTTAGGGATAGTAGCCAAATTCGTCTATCGGTCCAGCTAACCTCTATTCGCTCTTTGTCATAGTTCGGTTTTGTCTCGCAACGAACCGGAAGAGAGTTGCAATTAAAGGAAAAACCATCAAAAAATCCACCCCCGCAACTAAGTTCCGCATAATTGACCAGAAAACACAAATTCAGTATAAATTTTTATGAGGACATGCCCGAAGGGTTTTTGGGTTTTCTAATCCGGGCCACGGCCAGGAAGAATCACATGTCACCCGACTGTTTAGTGCCAAAACAGCGGATGTCGGCCCATAAAGTGGTCACTTTTACTGCTCGAGGAAAAGGTCCTGCGTTGATGGTGGGATTGCGTGTTTCGGGTCAATTTCTAGATTCCATTTTGGCGTTGTTCCTCCTGGCGCTGATTATGGCGCTCGGTCACTAAGTGCTCCTCCTCATCCCGTCGGGGGTAGGGGAACATTTATAAGGCCATGTTCTGGTGGTTAAGTTAATTCTAGCGCATGTAAACCATACCTCCCCCGACTGACATTATCCGCCGCGCTCAGTAGTTTTAGCGATTAGGATCTTCTGTAATTAGGACATAAAATGGTTTCAAAGATCGCGATTTCAAACCCCAAACCAGCGATATCGACGGGAAGAGGGCGGGGGTGGAAAATAAACCGCCTGCGAAAAGCAGGAAATATTTCATTCAATTTACCGAACGTGATGTTTGTCTTCCGCCCCTCAAGTGGTCGTTGCGTGATTACATTTTACCTTTTAACCGCCCAAAAAAAGGGGAGGTTCTTCGTTATTTGGAAAAAGGTACAAATCCTTAACTTGGGGTAATTTAATTTTATCAGAACAAATTTTCGAAAAGATGGGTAGATACTATTTAGTCAACTTGTTGATAGAAATCAATTATGTTCGTTACTACAGATTTAATATTGAAAACGTTTTAAAAATTAAATTAGAGCATATTGGATTTAAGATCCAAAAGATATACATATAAGTATGTAGACATTTATAAAAAACCTTTATTTTTTCCTGCCTTCTCAAAAACCTGTTGGTTATTTAATTTTATATGTAGTATAAAGTTTATATCATTAAAAGTAGCATAAATCTCTAATTGGATTATAACGAGTAGCGAGAGTAGATTTACACATCAAAAAGTTATAAAGTAGTATACAGTGGAATTCGGTTATTATGACTCCATCTACAATGGCCAACCGTATGTTAAAAAGTAATTGTACCATAAATTTTGGTTTTCATATAAACATTTATGAACTTTAATCCGTTTATAATAACTTCGGTTAGTGGGATATGCCACTTATATTGACGTAGGTACTTTTAAATAAATGAGCTTTTATTATGACGAGCATTAATTAAACCGATGTAACTCAGTTAAGTTTGAGCCATTATTTATTAAACTTACAGAAAATATTCTTAACACTAGAGTTATGGAAACAAGCAATTTCATGACTTTACATTTAGTGCTGAATGAAGTACGTAATTGTTATTAATGTTATACGCGAGAAAATGCATTTGCGAATTTGTTTCTTATCAAGCTTCTCATTTAGAATAGAAAAATATTATAAACTCACTTTTTTTCAAATTGCTAACAATCCTATATATTACATATTTGTAAAAATGGGGTTAAGATGCTAAGATAGTTAATGTATAAAATTCCAAAATTCAGTATTTTTCTAACTTGGTAGTGTTATTTAAAGTATTAAATACAATATATAAGCGAATTTCACTGTCTCTGCAAATGGGTTAGCAATTAACAAACTCTTAATTTGCTCCAAGAAAGCCAACCATTCTTTGTCGATCCCTACTCTATTTACTTCTTTTCTTTCTTTAGACCTTTTCCTAAGAAACCTACTTAGTTGGGACTATCTGGTTCCGGCCAACAAATGCTAAGAATCAAAGAATTCCTATCGTTCCCTTTTTGCGAATTATAGTATAATCCAAAAACCTTTCACGCCGGGCATCCTTTCCGCCTTGATGCCACCGTATTGTGTTGGCATCTAAAGATAATATTATGATTAAGGAACTGCGCGAAAAAAAAATGGGGAAAAGGAGAATATAAAAAACAAAAAGGGAAAATGTCCACGCCTCCATCAATCTTGGACAACGTCTTGTTTTTTGCGCTGCGCCCTCTGTGCACTAAATGGGAAACAACCGGGAAGAGACTCCTGCAAGTGATGCGGGTGGGCTTGAATTTTAAGGGTTTTTGAATTTTCCAGTTAAGCTTTGATAAATTACGGAGTTTGATTGATTGTCTATGTCCACGAAGTGTCAACATTGCTTTGAATTATAGCCGGCCCTGCCTTTTTACATAGGACCGGAAAAATGATTGTGATGAAAATGGGATGAATGTGACTCGGAGGCGTGTGTATTTCCGTGTCTAGGTTACGATTCATCAAGTTGCCCAGGGACAATTTAATTTAATGCCACGGCGCCAAATTCTGTTGATATAAACATTATCATTTTCAATTAGGGCCGCAATCACTGTGATTATGAGAACAATTGCGGGTGATTTGTTTAATTTAGTTTTTTTTGGGGGGGGGGGGGGGGGGGGTGGAGCAAAACCCCTTCAGTTATTTGGCCCAATATGTACGAAAAGGATTATCACAGCTCCAATCATGAATTATTTAATGCTTTTATTGGCTATGTCATTGTGGCCAAATTGAATAGATTTCAGATGAATTTTATTGCTCACTAAATCTGAGAATGATTTTTGCATACGTTCAATTGACAGGATTTCAAATTATTTCAAAAACGACACTATATCCGTTGTATCATAAATAACTACTACTCAATTTTCTAAACAAATCGAACATATGTAAATTTTCCTCAATTGCTACACCTAATTATTATATCGATACTCTGCATTTACACAAAATAAATTATTACACGGAAATGGAAACGGAAATGTAACACCATAAAATCTCCCATAAATCCATATGTACAATATTGAAATGTTCATTTAGGGTATATTTGGCAATCCAAGGTTAAGCTTTAATATCAACAAAGGAAAAATCTCCTTTAATAAATTGAGAATAAACTACAATTTAAATAAGTTGTCCAACTTAAGAAGAAAATGGATGCAAGTATACAAAATTTTAAAAACTGGAAATAAAAATAATTACCCATTTTTTTCAGTACGTGCATAAAATATAAGGTGCACTTAGTTTCCCTTCGACTTCATTTTCTTAGAATTTAGGAGATGAAAAACGGGGGGTATATCACTTGACAGTTGTGCTGACATCCTATAAAATAAAACTCACCTAAATAACACATGGGGCACGAAATTCTGGAGGGGATAAAAAAGACGTGCCTTATTCGGCGGAACGCTTCCAGGTAATTCCTTATTTGACTGACATCCACAATGTAAATATTAACAAAAAATCCCCATCCATTCTGCTCTTTAAGCGGGAATATTATGAAACTTTTCAACATTTTCAGCAATTTAAATTCGCCTCGAGCTTTATTTAAGCAAATTCATTTGAATTTATTATTTGACTTCAAAATTAGTGTGATGCTGAAAGATCCTGATAAAAGCTAATAACGTTCAAAAATGAAGATGATATGGTCTCAAAGGAGGGGATAAATGATGACTGGATGTAGTACAAGATGTACATTATGCATGATAATTAGCGACTACATTATCTTTTTAAGAAATGTATGTTGATTCAGAATGTGAAATAACATAAATGTAGTTTATATAGTTATTTAAATACCGAAATCATGCCCTACTTTTCGATAGCAATTTCTGGAATAATATGAGTCAATCTTGATTTTATTCACGATATAGAGAAATGAATTGAAAATAAATAAAAAGGATGTCAATAAAGTAAGAATTTCTTTTGCATAAATTGTTCTAACAAGAGTTCAAATTTTTTATTTAAAATAAAATTTACGCCTGATTTCCTGAAATTTACTCTTCAAATGCAACCATTTCAGCAAACTAAATCAAATTCAGCCACAAATAAATAACAAAACTAATTAGAATTCAATAACAATAAAATAAATTTAAAATACTTTTTACTATTTGTTGCACTGCATTAAAGGCCTTCAGCATCTTGAAAATAAAATTTCACTCAAATTTCCAGGTTTTCACCATGTCACGATGATTTAGATATTGCAAATAAAATGTTATCAAACAAGAAAGTTATTTGTAACTTTGAATTTCGAGGAAACTGTTGCCCTTCCAAGGATCAATAACACTTGAAAAGAAAGAAAAGGATGCAAAACAGAATTCGAAAATTCAAATATTGAATTCCAAATATTTTTCTCAGAACTGAATTTTCTAAAAATTTGCAGCTGGAGTTGCCTCGTAAAATGTATGAATATTTACGCCTACATTCTACTAATTATTTAAGACAGTATGTGTTTCAAACTTTCAAAATAAGAAAGTTATAGAAATTTCGTAATTAAAAAATATATAATGGAAGTATTCCATAATGCGATTAAGAAACCAATTTCTAGAAAAGACAAATTTTTGCAAGTTGTGGAGTATTATATTTTTTTTCGAAAATCACCTGAAAATGGGAAATGCTCGCGAGGCTCAATAGTCAACAACCTCAGTAAAGTGGATTATTGGTTTGGAAATAACCTCTCTTTTTCAATCTCAGTCAAAAACCCACTTTTCTTCGTGCAGTTTAGAAACAGACTGGATTCCACTGATTGGACACAAAAAACGTTTTTCCGTGTGCTGCGCTTTGAAGAGCTTAAGGACGACAATGGCACTTTTCCTGGATCCTGGCGAGCCTTCCAAAGAGGACATCGGGCACAGCTGCCAGGGATACGCTCCTTTGATTGCCGTGCAGTTCACGGAAATTCTGGAGCACTTCACCCCGTTTTAATGCCCTGGCTCATTGAAGCAGGTCCAGTTTCAAGGAGGAAAGATACAGAAGCAGCGAAGTCCCAGTCAGCCCCATCCGGGTGCTGAGACATTTTTAAAATTGTTACACTGAAAATGTCATGAAATGCTGTGCAATTCTTGAAATGAGGAGGGGCCGTAAAAGCTGTTTCAGCACTTTTAATTATATCAGGAGAGTAAAAATCAAATTTTGCAAAAGTTATCATCAGGTCTCGGACTGCTTTCTGGAATCCCAGTTACTAGGTACGGTTTCCAGGATAATGGGCAGCGAGAAGATTTTGTTTATGCCGAGAACCGCCTCCTTCTATCCAGTTGTAATTAGACTGATTACGTTTAATTTGATTGGAACTCTGCTCCTCAAAAGTGGATAGGCACGAAGAAGAAAAAAAATTATTTCCAAGGATCCGGTTCCCGGATTCGTCCGGATATTAATTACCGGCTTGCACCGTCCCAAAAAAGGAACCTCATTAAACTTTTTAATTGCATCTCCCGAAATGAACTGTTATGCTTCGTTTATCACAACCGTCTAAAGTTTTGTTTGGCTAAAATCTGGGGAAGATTTATGAGTTTCATCTTATCAAACTGCAAAGGCGAGAACTCACAATTATTTTCAAGTTTCAAATTCAATTCCCAGAAAAAGAAATTTTTTACCTTTTTCATCTTCCTGTGACATTTCAAATTTGCCTAAAACTTTTCAAATACGCCTAGTTCTAATTAAAGAGCCCGAACATTTGAAATAATTCCGCGAAACAGGCATATTTTATGGTGTGGCATCAGGACAAATAAATTCCGATGATACCTGGGAGTAGAGTTGCGAATATCAAATCGATTGCTGGAAACAATTACTTTTGTTAATAATTAATGGAAATAGCCACCGCTATTCCAAACGACTATACTCGTCCATTAGGGCGGAACTGCTGAATTAACAATAAATTAAATCGAGTCACCATGGGAAATGTTAATTGTAATTATCGACTGGAAACCGCAATCACAAAAGTAGTACCACTTAGTTGGATATAACACGGCGTCGATATTCTGACCTTTTCATGTCTAGTTATAAAATACAACAACAAATGGCATTCTTCGTACGAGGACTACTTGATATACATTTTAGGCGGACTAGTAATAGGAAGTCAAAACTTAGGACATTTTTGTGGCCTAGAACTATGGTATTTTCTTTTTTAAAGCACTATGTCTACCGGTTAGTTGTTTAAACTTTGTTTTAACATAATAATTTAATTTATACGGTGATATTAAGTATTAAAGTTTCATACAATAAAATAAAATCCTGTGTTTGGAATTAAATCATGTAAAAAGTACTTTCAGAATTTCATAAAAATAAGGTTTAGGCACATAGACCGGAGTAACAAATGTGGTGGAGTAGTAAGTTAAAACTTTAAAACTAAATGCAATTATCTGGATGTTACTGTTTTTTCAAATGTATCACTTTCTTGGTAACACAAATTTAAAAATTTATATGTTTGCAAATCCTGGTTGGCAGTATTTACGCGAATTTTGAACCCCGTATTTTACATATATCTGAATATCTGAACACACTACTGTCGAAAAGCAATATTGGATTTTAAATTATTTATTATATACTCTAATAAAAAATAATGAAAACACATCTATTTTGCTATTGTAGATAGAGCTAACAACTTAATGTGGCCTATACAGAATCTGAACCATTCCAAATTTGATTTGACCTTTCTTTTTGTGTTTAATAAGTACTTCAATAGAGTAAATTTGAATAAACCGAAATTGTTCATATGTATCACGTATGTAGATATTTCGTACTATTTATGCCAAAATTCCACTTCTATATTTACATATTAATACATTCTGAATTGCCCTGAATATTAAAGTTATTTTTCTGTGAGACAAGATTACACTTACCCTCCATTTTCCCCATTTTCTCCGCAATTAAGATACGCCAGACGCTTAGCAATCAGATTGCTCCGATGATCCTGCAAAGACAAAATATGTAAACTGTAGATGACTAGAGATAGTCCGATCCTATCAGAATTCTATAGAAAGGGACAAGAGAGCATAATCCGAAAATTGATTAGTCCTCATTGTAGACGCCGGCTAATATTATGCATGAGCTTAGCGTCGCACTGAGGGCTCTTATGCAATTATATTGATTGCTGAAGTAATTAACCTGATTACGAGACAAAAGCATCATACCACTTCCAATTAACGAAATTATCCTTGAAACGCAACTCCTAAGAGAGTGGACCGTGTTCTGCTAAGTGTTTTATGAAATAATTACTGCAAACAATAACGCACAAATAAAGGGATAATACATAACGTCGTAGTCAAATTTATGGCGGCATAAAAACGGACGCACCTTCTCAAGTTACTTGCTCCCGATGTTGGAATTATTTTATCCAAGGATGCTGCACACCTGACTCATTAACGAGTCTCTCCTAAATTGAGTTTGTGAATCCTTCGAAATTAGTTTTATAATAAATAATTTCAATGGAAACAAAATTTCTGCGGGCCATTTTCATATTTTCCATGACTAGATACATTTTTCATAGAATTGATCATATCTAGTGACCGGAATTTATGATTTATAATTGTTGTGAAATTTTCAGAAAATTCCATTGTATAACTTTGCATTTCAACTATGTCCAAAAACATTTTCCACACACTTCACAATTTTATTTTATGGGAAATAATATTTTCATTTGAAAATATCATATTACATACGTATTTTAAAATCAAAAGATAGATCAAAGACATGAATTTTATGTGTTTTGATGTTGCATATTCATTATTATATTAATACGCCTGCGACAGATATGAAAATGTATCAGCTATCATCGGGCTTTGAACAAAAATTCATTGTCTGTTCTATAGTTACTGACATTATACTGGATAAACTCATACACTTTTCGTTTGTGTATATAATAATATTAGTATACGATATTCAAATTTCGATTGAAATGACAAGGTAGAAATCGTAATATCATATTTTCTGGTCAAAATAAAAAATAGATTAATGATTATTTTGTGAAATGCTTTTTAAGAATCAAATAAATTTGTTATCGTTAAGGCACCACTTGCTGCCCATAAATTGTGTCCTTCGACGAGAATTACAATCGAATACAAAATATTTTAAGCCATGTCCACAGCATTTATGGCCAATTATTAGAACCAGCGAGGGGCTTAAATGCAACTCTTCCACCGCCGAGAGATTAATTAATTGGTCCAGGTACAAGCAGTAACAAATTACGCGAGCATCGGGCTCGTAAACTAAAAATTCGGCGTTTATCGCGGAGGCAAGCCTCATTTGCTTTATTTTATGATTCCCGCCTTTGCGTTTCGGGCTGAACATATTGCAAAACAAAAGCTAATAAATTCTGGAATCGCAACCAAATAGGACTTTGATTTGCTGCAGTAATTCGTTTTTCCGGGACCCTGTGGCACCGACCTCGCCAACCCGATCATACGTTGGATGGGATTAATTCGACCATTGTCCATTCCCGCGGATGTTCCTGCTGCATTTAAATTGTACATATTTTTTTTTTGTATTTTTGGGTCAAATTAATCATGCTTAATTATTCTCGGTCGCACTTATAAAACATAATCTTTTTTTAGTTCGATAATAATTCACGCATTTACAAGGAATTATTAAACAGACAGATTTTCCTGGGTGGGTGTATAGTATAGACTTGATGCGGGCACCAGATTTAATTGGTCGCACTTTTGGGCTACCGCTGAATGGCGGCGGCGGCGGGAGGCGGTTTTACTTTTCCTGGTATTTTCCCATTTTAAATGTTGGACATTTATTTTTCATTGCGATTTAACTGCGCCAGGATACACCAAGTTGTGGCGCCCTCTTTACTGCCTTCCAATTCGTTTTTGTAATTACTTTATGCGCCAGCTTTGATGCGGCGGATTTCGCTGGCGCTGATATGATAGTCCGCTATTAAATGCAACTTCAAATAAATCCGACTTTTTTTCGGTACTTTACTATCTGATTAAAAAGTCGATTCCTTTTTTTGGCCTACTAAAATGTGGCTTGGCAACAGTTTTCTATAGAAAATTTCGCCAGGAGGATGCTTTATGTATTGAATTCTAGCATTTAAAAATTTGGAATCGGTTCAACTATTTTGAATGTGATATATTTTTTAAAATTGTCGAAAACACAGATAACAAATAAATATTCGAGAGAAATTCAAAAAACAAACCAAACTAAAACTAAATAAAACTGATAGACGAAAAGCTTTTAGTTATGAATGTCTACTAAAATTTTTTTAAAGCTACATTATGTAGTTATGTCTAAAGTGTTGTGACGTCCACAGAATTATGTTGATATTTCGACACGCTGAAAAATAACTCGGTTTTGATAAATTTTTCAAAAATCTAAATTATTTGAAATTAAACTGTAATCAACTAATCTCGAAATTTTAAAAACCGTACGAATATAAATTAAAATGATTGACTTTGCTTTGAGTGTACTATTTCGATATTATAAATCATATTACTTCTAACTTCATTTAGACAAGCGAAGCTTAATTAAAACGAGTCCAAGATAAAAATAAAGAGTTCAAAAATATCCAAAATATTTAATAAAAATTATTGCGAAAATAAAAGTTAAAAGCCTTACACTATAATTTTTCGCAATAAGACCACTCTGAATACTTGAATATTAAATCGTTTTGTTATGAAGTGTCAATTTTGTATGATATCAAAAATTATACAGAATGAGATTGAGTAAGAGTAAATTATTTATTCTGTCATTATACGAAAATTCTTATGCATGAAATGCATTTCCCATACGTATGAATTTTTCGGATTAACTTTTATCACTGAAAAATTATTGTGACTTCTGTCGGTAAATAACACCAAAAATATTCATAAGTCTGGATTGTATGTTTTGATTTACGCCAAAAGTCTATTCGTGACTATGAAATCGATAAATAATTTTGCGATTTCCTCCAGAGATTCCAATTTCCGCTTACGCAGTCATCCCATTTGCTGCTATACCGCGAATTCAGCAAGCATTTTTATAAAATTATGCAGTTGGCCATAATTCAATCATACAATTAGTGAAATTTCATGTTTTCACTGCTTAAGTGTATATGTATATGTTTCGACTTTTTAATGGTTTATGGTAGGTCATATACAGCAGCCATCATCCCGCAACTCGATTTTATAGTTCAATGAAAAGTCAGTGACGATGAACATTTTTAATTAATTCTGTGCGTTAAGTGACAATAATGAAAAAATCATTGACATGGTGGAAACTGGCCTTCATTCACCCATTCAAGTGATATAATTATAGTTCAATTGGTAAAATAAGCTTATTGCTAAAGTATCAGAGAGAAATAAATGTTTATTCACTTTTTAACTCTACAAAAGTTAATAAATAAATAAAAAAGAATTGAAATAACGTGGCACGCACACTGTAATGCTTCTTTTTTATGCATTTTCGTTGCTACAGGAAATTACTTGCTACAATTGAATTTATAGACTACCATATATAATTAATTTCATTTCAATTCAATTCATCCACCAATAATTAGTCGAGAAATTTAACATTATTAAGTTAATCAATGATACTTTCCAGAAGCGTAGGTCAATTTATTATGCAATAGATGAATCATGATAAAATAATAAGTGGTTTTTAATGAATCGAAGTTATTCACTGATTAATTATGCAATAATGTATTAATAATGTTCCTTTAAATATAATGTTGCCTGCAGAATCACGAAAGTCAATACCAAAAATAAATGACGATCTGCAGAATATTAATTATGGTACCTATATTCTTTCCATATAAATGATTTTGGGGTTTTTGTCTATAATTTTGAATTATGCTTTAACTTTTTAAAATATCACAATTCGCAGTCCTTTCGGAGTGCCTCCTGAAATTTTAAAGTTTATTTTTAGGTTCTGACGGGTCTCAGCTAAGAAAAGTTGTTTACGCAATGAGGCATGTTACATTATTCAATGAAACTTATGATGTGGCATGTGACGTACAAGATACAAATGATTTTACGTAATATGTGACATGAAATTAAATTACGTGACGTGACTTTGATTCAATTCACTTCACTTTAAGAAGTAGTGATTTTGTGCCGTTTAAGTTTTGCACACGATTTTTCAAGTGATTAATGGTTTACTTCCGAATATTCTAAAAAATTAAAACTTTTAACCGAATTTCACAAAACCTTTCTTTAATTATCTTGGATAGTTTTGAACGATTTATCAGCTTATAGGTGTAAAAGGTATAGACATTTTTTTATATTATTTTTAATAGATTTGGTATTTTTATTAGTAAACTTTTCTTATACTATTGAATTTTTTTAGGTGACGAATTTGATTTGCTGCAAAATTTATGAAACAAATAAGAAAAATGGCCCTCACTGTTTGTTCGCGTCTACAAATTCAAAACGAGTTTGCACAAGAAGCTTACAGAACTCTTCCCAGATTAGTGTGCTTGGCAACATGATTCCAATTTTTAACTCTATGAATTTTCTAGGTTTTCTCTTGCTACCGTAACCTTTTCATTTAATTAAACGATGACTAACCAGTTTGGTAATCAAAGAAGAAAGAGCTTACCCATGTCAGAAGGTTAACATTAAAAAACTAACTCACTTAACGTGCCGAGAAACTCAATGGAACGCAATTATTTTGCCCCGCGCGGTCAGGTTCATAATTAGATCTTGAAACTTTATCCGAACGTCTATTGAGCCGTCAGTTTAAGGAGATGCCTGGAAAATCCTTTGTAAAATTTTCTGGTGGATTTTAAAAAAGGATTAAAAAGATGACAGTATGAAGCCAAGTAAAGCCACAGTGCTGGGATTAATCCCTCGTCGATTTCAGGAAATCATTTTCCTGGGGAGGAAGAGATAGAGAAGCTTGATTTACTCTGTGCTTGGTCCTCGCCGGGAAAAGAGTATTACGTTTCCCGGGGATTAGATAGAAGCTTTGTTTACAGGAATAAGATTTAATAGTAAGAAAATATTGGAGGTAGCATTTTCTCCCATAAGTCATTTATTGCGAAGCTGGGCGCCCCATACGTGACTAGCTTCGACGTAGAGGTGCCGGAAGAGCCGGAAATTGAACCAGTTTCCGCAGAACATTACTAGCTTCTGTGATATAACTCTGGCTAACTCCAGCTAGCTCCCCTGCGAGTGTAATCCGCTTTAATATCGGTTCTGGAACAAATGAATGTTTAACTCGCCGGAACATCGTTGCGCCACAGCCCCTTCTGCCTTATTCACAGGATCATAAAGCCACCGGAAGATTGCTGTAGCGTTTTTATTGTCGATAAGCCCATCCTTTCGAGCGCACATATCCCGGATTAAGAGGATTTCACTTTGAAATTTACACTCCTCGGCTCGACCAGAACTCTAGACTAGGAGGAAGTTTCAGCTCCTGCTGGATGACCTTGTCCCAAACTCCCTTCCCAAAAGTTTGGGACATCAATTATTCTATGTAAAACTTTATCCGCCACATGTCAACGGACTGTTCCTCAAACGAATGTAATTATGATTAGTCCCCTAAGGCTTTCGATTGCACGAGATTTGTGGCAGCCCCCAAAGGGCCATTTGGCTTTCTCTGATTGATTTATAATTGCTGAGCGCAAATTAAGAACTTGGCAAAACTTGCCAAGACTTTTCCCGGCCGAAGGTTTTAGTAAATTTAACCAAATGCGAAGATATTCTGAAATGTTTCGGAAGGGAAAATCTAGTCGAAGTTGGGAGCAATTCAAGTTGATGTTTATGCATTACTTTGCCCTAGAGCTGTTGGTTCTTTCGTAAAATGAGACATATTTTGTTAGTGGTTTTGTTGGATATTTGGGAAGTCGGTAACGACTACAAATGGCTTCGTTCAATTGAGTTAAAGTATATTGCGTAGAATATAAAATACACCAAAATGACTCTCGCAAGATTTGTATAAAGTGACAGTTTCTAAGGATTGAACATTAATTTCATTACTTCTTTCAATTACTTAATTATTAGTAGTAAAAATCCAAGTGAAAAATGAGAAAAAATACTTTTATTCTTCACTTATACTTTAAGGGATATTTAACTTTAAAGTACACAGCCTAATATCCCAGTAAAATGTTCAAGTTTTTGACTCAATTCAATAAAAGGATATCGTAAATATCGTTAAAATTACATTACATTTTTCGTTTTCTATAATAAAAAAATTGCAAAATATTAAGTTGGAGAAAAATTAAAAATTTCAAACATATATATACTAAACATTTAAAGCATTATATATATTTTTAAAGAATTAATTTTTTCATTCCTGTACACTACTTTTATATTTAACGACTCTATCAGCGGAGGCTATTTTATGTAGGTGGGAATAAATTGTAGGGTACATACATTAACATACACTTACAACAAGCTGTTTTTATTAAGCAAATGGTTCGTTAACTTGTGGGTTGTAATCTGACTTTCACATTTCATTAGGGTGATTCATTAGGGCTTAGGGTACTTCGTGAGGGTAATTCATGAGTACTTAAAGAAGATCCAGTGAAAACAAATAAACGAAGGATGTCTGCATCTTAGAAGATAAGACGATTACATAAAGTATTTACAACTCAAAGAAGCAAATCATTTGTCGAAAAATTGCCCTTATATACAGAACAATTTCTAAAACAAAGATTATCTGGATGCAATAGTATCATTCATTTTTTTTTCCTTTGACGACGACGGGGGAATCTTCTTTAAAAATTAAACAAAAGGACAATTATAAAGGGAATCATAAAGTGAACATCTCGACTAGAGAAATAAGTAAAAAGGCTAAATGTTCGCCTTCCGTCGGAGATGTGGACCCCTTTTGTTAACAACTAACATACAAACAGATCCCTCGAAATCAAAAGGAACGAAGAAGCAATGGTGGTTTTTATTCCAGAGAAAAGTGGAGCTCCATTCTGGTCAATAACGTGAAAGCAAGTAATTTCTCTTCTATGAACACGGGACTTGGAAATTTCGTTTGACCACATTCACCTCGTTGGGGAGATGTCTTCTTTTGAAGTTGTTCCTGGAGAATGCACTTCCCGTCAGCCTTCCAGACTTGTTTACAAAAGCAAAAGGAGGAAATTAGTTGAGTCTTGGCATAGTGGGCAAATACGATGCTATTTATAGCCAAGCGGAAACTGCCTCTTCAAATAAACTTTTTGAACCATTCATGTTTTCAGGAAGTGGAGGTGTTGAAACAGAATTATGTAGGTAATGTTTTCCTTTTTACTGCATTTATGTAAGATGCTTATTGCAATTTTAATTTATCAAATAATTCGTTTTAAATAATTACTGAACACTTACATTTCAAACCACAAAGGGAACTAATTTGCGTACACAAATATGTACAAAAGAGGCTCTATGCAATTTTGCAAACTTTAACAGAATCAGTTAAATAAAGAAAGTAAAATATAAACATATACTGCTAAAAAATAAGAATGATTTAATAAAATTTAACTAAAGACAGACACAAAATTTAACTGATGTTTCTGCCCCAGTTACCTAGAAAACCTGAAAGCTAGAAAAAACTAGATGTGTTCATTTTGAGTGTGAATGCACCGGGCAATAAAAAAATAATTTAGAATCTCCTAAGAGTTCCTGGTGGGCCAACGAACTACCAGCAGGAGATCGCAGGATGATGGTAGTCAGCATCCGACTAATGAGGAAATCTCGCAGTCTCTGAAAAGTACACAAACATTACCTCAATGCAACTTGCATTGCAATTGCTGGTCCAGCGAGAAGCTGTACGTATGGCTCACCAAAAAGTTCTCAGAGCAGGTGCTACTACGGAAATGGCAACAGATCCATAATTATGATTATAATCTGCGCTCGCATAATTTTTTAAATTCTCATTATGCGAGTGACTCTCATTCGCTTTAGGTATTCAAACTCATAAAATAACTCTGCGGCCTTTTCTCCTTTCAATCGATTGATAGACTTCGCCCTGTTAAGTCGTTTGAAAAATGAAGCTGCGGGGACAGCGAAAGTCTTTCTATTTATGTATATGTAAGTGTACTTGAGATTAGTAAGACATAGTAAAATGTTCGCTCCCGAATAACAAAGAAGAATTTAGTTAAAAAAGGCTGTTGTGTAAGAAATAATACCTTACAATAGGTACTTAGAATTTTCCCATTATTTTTGTGAAATGAAATGTGAACAAGTCTCTCATAAAGAGTTCTGTAATCACAATAAAAAAAAAACCTATAACTTTTTAATTCACTATAATAAATATAAAAATAACAGCGAAAACTTTAAACTTAAAAAAATAAATCAAAATCTATAATAGCATTTAAGAAAAGTATTTGAAATGAATCTAATTTATGTTTAGCATCAAACGAATAAATAAATTAAAGTAAAATTAAAATTAAACAGGCCAAAAGTGTCTGTCTTAAAAAATTAACGAAACGAATGAACGAATGGAAATAAAATAAATATTTACAGGTATGTGATTAATTTGTAATATTATAATAATGTCCCCGAATGCTTAACCTCCGAATTAAAATAGTGGGTGTGTTATGTAAACTACACGTGCAATTTGCCGCAGTTACGAGTGCAGTAAAGTAAATTTGATAGCCATTGAAACCGGAAATTATATAGTAAAATTACCCTCCCCAGCGTCATAACAATTCTAAAATGTAACCAGGTGGAAATGTCCTCAGCTAGTAAGTTTAAGCAGATAAACAGTGGCTAACATCGTTTCAGCATTATTACAAGTAAGTTTCAAGCATTAATGCTCCTACCGGATTGCACATTTCTACATAAACATTAAATTGCCAAGGTCTCATAAGCTTAATGTTTACGGTATCATTTTGCATAGTTGTTGACAACTACACAACTTTTGCCTTAAGATGCGTGCAAATTAGTACAAATGACTGGTGATCTCGACTTACCTCCTGGAGCCAGGTGTGACAGACGAATATGCTCCCTAAATTGCCCGGAGGAACGTTATACCTGGAAAATGAAAGAAAATTAATGAACCTGCGATTTAGATAGTAATTTGATAAAGGACGCCAATTAATGCGCTTTCTAAGTGTTCATTAGTCGGTAGGTAATAGTATAGAACATATCAAATTATTATTTGTTCCAGTCTGGGAGTATGCTCAATGGATAATTATGACGATTGCCAACCCGAGGGATCAATTCTTCTAAGTATTTATAATATCATAGTACAGTGGAGACATATACTAACTTCAAGTAGCACTACATTAAAATTACATTAAAAATTCAACACGAAATTAGCTAAGTGTATATCCAGTGTTTGGTTACTTTAAGAGCAATTCCTATTTGCAGATCCCATACAAAATTCTAGCTAATAAATTAGGTTTGGCTGGAATCGATCCTCAATTTTCGAAATAAAGTAAATATTGAATGACTGTCGTAGGAGGGGGTGAAGGAAAACTTTAGGTAGGTTGTTTATCTGTTCCCGTCAAAAAATTTTCCGCAAGATTTAATATTTCATCGGGCTCATAATATTAAATGCGGACGCCCCCGTGGCATATGTCCTTAGACAACGTCTAGGCTCTTAGTACGTGAAAATTTGTTTACCAAACAGAAAGGGCTTTAGCATGAATATCGAATGAAATTTGATTCGTTTGCGTCTCCAAACATTCTGCTTTGTAATAAGACCCTTTGTCAACAGATTAGTATTGATACCAATAACAAAATAAAAAAAATATTTGCTGACGAAACATAGCCAATTTTAATGCTTCATGCGACCGGGGTTATGAATTTACTTCCATTCGAGAAAAGTTTCCTTTTCGCGTATACGCAGGAGATTTGTTACTCGAATGATACATTTTCCGGCTGCTGCTTCTTGCGGAAATGGAAATGAAATGTGATTGAATGAGCCTAAAAAAAGAACGAGAAATGAATATCAATAGCTCGGATAAGACGACCTAGAATCCTTGTTTTTTTTTTTTGTTTCCTGTGGTCTTTCAGAATCTTGTTTGTATGCGAAAGGACGTTCTTACAACTGGATTAGAGCATTGCACTTATTACATAATTAATTAACAGGCGATATGTTTACTGGATAAAGGTTTAATAAAGACGTAAGGGCGACGTGAAAAATTGCACAGAAGACTTCCCACTTTTTCATCATAAGCCCCAGGGATGACCGTGGAATATTTTCCTTCACCCACTTTGGACCAAAATTTATGTAACTTCATCTGAAGAGACAAGCTCCAAACTGAAATGTGATGTTAAACTCCAGTTGCTAAGGGGTTTAAGTCCCTCTGATGTATTTACTTGGTTTTGAAATTCACCATAAATGCTTATATGTACATGTATGTATAAAGTACTTTCTTTGAACAAATTTATCAAAATTATCTTTAAAATAAGAATATATGATATCGTAGAATTTATCTAAAATGTAAATGTAAAATGTAAATAATTTAAATAATGCAAACATACTTTATAGAATTTTCAAGAAATTCGTGGTTAAAGGGTGTTCTTCCCCAACGTTTGCAAACACCATTAAACTAAACTGTTTGAGCTTATAAAATTTCGAAATTAACATTTTATGAAATTCAGTAATAATTTGAATGAAAGAAATAGTTAAAAAAGCGTCTATAATAAAATATGTAAATTAAAGTGGCTAAATCATCGTTTACTCTATAACTTGATCGCTTATATAATTTTATAAACTGATTTTCAAATTGTTGTGTCTAAATCCCTAAAATGTAAATTAATAACTTAGATAATATAAAAAAAGCTATACTGATAGACCGATGATCTGCAACTAATTTGGTAACTACCACAAAACTCGCTGATGAAAATGTTGCTGCTAATGCGCATAATGAAGCATGTTACCACAAGTGGAAAAGCATTGGGCTAACGCCTTCAAAATTGAGATGATTCGGCCGATGCAGTCTAAATGTGCTTGGTTGTGAATTTCTGTCTGTTAAACATAAATGTACGAAATTCAGAAATTATTCCATTAGAGCAGAGTATGGAACGAAATTGCCTTCTGAATGTATTTTATGCATGTATGTTATGTTTCTGATTGTACTTTATAGGGATCCTTGTATCTTGGTCATGCTTGGCTTTGTTTCAAATCGTAGGTACCTCTAAAACACATCTGGTGGGCTTTGCCATTTTTTAAAAATTAACCCAGACTGACTTGAATGTCGATAAGGCAGAGATCGCCTCTGGAATCCAAAGACGAATAACAATTTCGTTAGACCTTTTGCAATTGAATTTGAGTGGAAGAGACCCGGAAGGGATGTCGGGAAGGTGGAAAGTTGGCAAGTTGGGAAAGTTTGGAAGGTGTGCTCCTGAGCATAGCAATAAATGCGGATGGTGATGGGGATGATGATGACGAAAGGGCCTAAATGAGAGCCCATAAATAGCACGTAGCCCAATAAATAAATTAAAAGTAGCACTCAGCCGCAATAAATGCTGCACTTAGGCAGAATGAAAGCGTATTGTGGGCTGGTACAAAGGACGCCTTTGCTGCGACTGTTCCAAAAAAATCTGCGAGCCATTAGATCGACTCTTGGGGGTGTCTTATGCGGCCAATATCGATTCCGTGCACGTACTGATGGAGTCCTAAATTGTGTATCGATTCCAATCCGTTGTCATTATTTAGCAATTTGGCTTTATGGTGAGTAATTTGATTTCTAATTCAGAATGGCACACTTTTCCCCAATTGCCTTGGTCCCCCGGCTTTGTTACGATAACGAGCTGGGCTTATGACAAACTTTTGCCAACTACCCCAGCGGAACATCTTAGTTCAGCAACGCTAATAAATCAACTTGGCAACTAATTATCTCTTTGGCATGATAAGAAATGGCGGAATTGCAATTGATGCCATCGCAGAACTTCTTAATAACTGCTGTAACATGTTGTTCCTTGAAACGAGAGACAACCTCCTGGGAGCATCTTCTTAATTTCCCAAAGTATAATCTTGAATGAATCGGCGGCGGGGCTTTTAATCCGGTCGTGTCTCTCACATACATAAATCTTTCCTCCTTAATGGGCTGCTGTAGCTGCTCCGAATTTATAGTTAATAAGCCCCAACTCCACATAATTAATACAGCATAAAATTAGAAGCCGCTGATTTATGGTCAGGTCACCGCGCAGCTCCCCTGCTCCACCTTTCATAATTTAAAAGTCGAGCGAAGGTAGACGACTTTCCGACAATAACGAGCCTCTGAAATTAGTAGATGTCGTCATAAATTTGCATCTAACCCCTATCACCAGGCAAACAGCGTCTAGGGTTAGATGGAGCACCCTTCCCCAATACACACCTGGCCCCGGAGGTTACCTGGCGGGCGTTTAACGTTTGTTGTACCCATGTACACATTCGCGCCCCCTAAAAAGGAGCAACTTTGACAGAAAACTTTTCAAAGATTGAGTAAATCAAAGTTGAGGAAATTTTCCACGGAAATTATAGAGACATGTATGTGATGAAATTTTCCTACGAAAATATGCCATAGTAGATCACACGCAAAAATGAAATTACCAAGCTTATAATTAATTTAAGTCAAGGTAAGGAAAGTGGCAAGTTCGTAATTAAAATAGATAAATTAATTACCTTTTAAATGTTTAAAGTTTAAATCAAATTTACGAGTATACAATCAACTAAAATTGATAGAAGCTTTTTCACTCACTCATTCCTTTAATACATACCATGCCTTGTGTAATAGTTTATAATTAAAACGTTTGCAATCTCGAATTTGTCGAAACTCTAAATCTTTTTTATTTTTATTATACTATATTTTTTAATTGATGATTGGTACAAAAATTGAATATTTCGGAAATATCAGATAAAATAATTTTTCGATATTCAAAGTAATTCAAACTGGCAGAATTTGCACGATATTGCAAAAAATACTCAACCGATTTCGCTCAAATTTGTATGGTATATTCAGTACATACCTATATATGTATGTGCCGAACTAGAATTTAATATTTAAAAACTGAGTCATGTAATTCTATGTTGTTTCCCCGATAGCCATATGCTACAAATTAAAATGATGCTAGATTTTTCAATTTCCGATAAGCACAAGTACCTACGCGAATCCTATTAAATTATTGTTAAAAAATCAAAAAATGTGTACGTAATCTACACATGCTATCGTTCGTAAAAACTTCTCAAAAAAATAACCGGCCAAGTAAAGTCGGAAATAAGGTTGGTTCTTTTAGATATTTTTCATCATAAAACAAAAACTATGCTGAATAAAAGAAAATGGAAGCCTATTTGAGAATGTACTATGAATCGTTAGAATATAAAATTATAAATTAAAAAATATATGAAACGAAATTAAATTTGTGCCTTTTATATATTATAATATTGTGTTTTATTTTTATTTTTGCCGCAAAATTTAGTATGTCGTATTTATGTTACTAAATGTTCGCAACGAATTCAAAATTGTAATTGTATGTACATGAGCTAAAATACAAAATTATGAAGATAATAGACAGAATTATTTCTAAAATTCACTGTAAAGAAAAGCACCAAAAAGAGCACTTTTTAATTCATACAAATTGAAAGACTAGCGACTCGAGATTTTAATAATACCAGCACAGAAGATTTTGTAATGATTGGCTGTCCTTTTATTTCGGTGCGCATTTCATAAAAGCCATTGGAGGGTTTTGATGAGACTTTGCAGTATCATACAAAAGACATAAGTCCTATAAGTAACGAATTTTCCTGGGGAGAATGTCGTAATAGCTCTCTAAAAAACATGCGTTGTACGTCACTCCGAAAAACGAAATTGCCAGGGAAACGATTAATTCGACTAAAATTTGGGCAAGTCCAATTCCTCTTTAATTAAATCATTTTGCCGGGGGTCTGACAGGGCCTCTGACTGACGCAGGACACCGTGCACATGTATCTAAATATATGTGGTCCCGGAATTGTTCCAGTTGGCCGGACTCCGGTGGGACTTCCCAAGGTCCTTGGTCCCCGAGTCGTCTGCAGGGCCCCTGAGGAATTGCTGAGGTCTGTGTAAGCTTCAGATTGAGATCTGATTTTAAAGGACGAAAGAACTCAATGGACACCTTTTTGTGCCAAATGAGACAAATTTATTTCGAGTGTCAACCTAACCCAGATATCAGGGGCCTCCGCTCCTGGAAAAGACCAATGTTTCGCTGTTGATTTAGGACAGGCCTCTGCCTCCTGGTAAATAAATTTTTACATGTGCTTTACAAATGAGGGAAACTGGGCCACTGCGGGGGCGGATGAAACTCCGCATCCGCTTTTGTATTTGTTCGGTTGAACGAAATTTAACATTCAGGGCAGGTTCAGTTCTAGTGCGGTAGACCACGGAGCAAGGATTTCTCGAAAATTAAAAGCCTTCCCGACCGACCTAATACCAAAAGACGTGACAGGATGGAAAATTCCTTTTGGGATCTGGAAATTGAATCGATTAGTTCATAATTAAAGGCCTGAGTAATTTCGATGTTCTTAAAGTCAATTTCTGATACCTTCTCACTTCAGAAAGTGTTGAGACGTTTAGTAACTTTTCATTCGAATTTTTCTTAAATTGTGGAGAGGTAGATATGAAAACCTTTTATAATTTAAGTTTTATAATATTTCAGAAAAAACTACATACTTAAATACTAGTCTAGGAAAAAGATGCAAAACAATTATTTGTGAGCTGGGTTCAACTAGTTATTTCAAAAATATAAATTTTTATAATAAACTTTGGGAAGTTATAAAACTTTTCTTACTTTTTTAGCAATTTTAAAAAGTAAGGTGATCTTTACCAAAATAAATACGTTTTTTGAATCAGTTTCCAAATGAAATAGTAACCATACAAAGTTTCGCAGTTTTTAATAATTCGATTAAAATAATATACTGATTTTATTAATACCTTAAAAAGCTTTATAGAATAAACGAATTTTTAACAAATTCATAAAATATCTTTATGGTCTGATAATGATGTATATTTTCATATTTTATTCAAAGAAAACTGAACATCAATATAAAAAGGTTCCTGTTGGTTGTATTTACTTCCAAAGTCGTAATTTAAAAAGTTTGTTTTTAAACTAATTTAGTTACACTCAATTTAGTAAGCAGACCTTTTTGTTAAAGTTTTTAGGAAGGGTGTTAAGTTATTTGTATTTTCAATATTTTAAGGATCAAGTATTCTTTTAGCTAGGTAAAATATTTGGGTTCAAATATTCGAAAAGGGGAGAATAACAAAACAAATTGATTTGATTTCCCTCAATTTATTTAATTTATTTGAAGAACAGAGTTTAAGTACTACACCAACGCGTTCAAGTGCAACTCATTACTTGAAGTGCGCTTTGAAAATTTCGTATCTGTTTACTCTTTTCTCAACCCGACAACGAGCCCCACAATTCATTCGGAGAAAGTAATTTATTCGCCTCAATCACCCAGTGGAGCAGCACTTTAGCAGTCCAGCATCCTCTGGTGGAGCCCTCAAGTCCTTCGGGGAACCGCGGCTTTATGTCGTCCTGGAATTTCGCTGCTAATGGGTTTCAACAGGGCCTAATTAAAACAAGCGAGAACAATCGTCTGAATGAAGAGCGGGGCTCCTTTAGGTTTCTACCATACCTTAAAACATACCTGCGTCTACATATCATTTTATGTTGGACCCAGCCCTTTTCTGCCAGAAAGCAAACGCACATACCCAAGGTACTTACAGAAATATGCTTTCACCGTCGAAATCTGATAAAAGATTCGTTCTCTGGCGCAAAATTCAATTTGTTTCTGTTTTCGTAGCACCCGGGGAAAATGAAGAGGAGCGCAAAAATGAAATGTATCTAGCAGGCCCCGGGCCTAAACTCTGTCCTCCGTCGGATTACTCGTGCTGGAAACGAACCGAAAATCATGGCTTAGTAATCCGATTATATGATTGAGTATGGCTCGTGGGCGAAAAGCGACGCGTCTACGATCTCAGGTGAAACCCCCCAAAAAAATGTCCACTCACACCTTCTTAGCCCTTAAGAACCTTACTAATTATGTCCATTAAAAACCTAAGTGAAATAAATAGTGGGAGAACTTTTTCCCCCCAAGAAAATTTTCCTCATTTAAGGGAGTAATGGGTTTTTTTTCCCCGAAAATAACCAGCTCTGCCCGAATTAAAATCCCTATTTCTATTCAAAATGCTTCTAGTAGCTGCACATTTCTGATCATGCCATATTGATTATTGATGAATCAGTGAAGATGAAGCCCAAAATACATACTATATCGATTGCTATGAAAATTACCTAAAGGGATAATATGTATGTACATACAATATGTGGATGAAATTTTAATTTTTGAATTTTCTTTCAATATGGTATTCTAACAACATTTTTCATGAATTTCATAGAAATCAGGCCAAAATTGATATGTGGATATAAACAAATGACGCTACTTAGGGTATAACTTCCAAATATGAATATTTTCGAAATGTTATGAAACATTAAGCTGATTTTAATGTAAGTACTAATTTGGTAAATTGAAATTTTGAGTTGAAATGATCCTGCACGCTTAACTCCTTTCAATTTCTCCTACATGTGTTCTTATATATTTATTTAAGTAAAAATACATTTCAAATCTGATATTGTGGGAACAAGGATTAATTTTAAAGGACTAAAGAAGTACTAAAGAATAAAATGTTATTAAAAAACTTTAAAAACTTGATCACTCTACGCGTATTCCTTAAAAATGTTAGTTTGAGAAAATGTTAAATCCAAACGCCAACTGTCGAAGTAGTTTCAAAAAATTTTTAACTTTTAAAAGCTGTCCTGTTAATTTCTAAAGCCATTCCAAACCAGACAAAATTCATAAAAATTACCCAAGGATTTTATGTTAAACTTTTCGAAGAATTTTAATGTTCCGAAACGAGTTTCAAACTTCTGGAATAAGTGAGGCTAGAGGGCATCTTGTGTCAGTTAAGGTACTCCTTTTTATCTCACAATCCTTAGGGCCCGCATGCCCGTGCGTGTGAGAATAGCCTATTTGAAATAAAGACCAGGCCCTCAGGCGATGGTTAAATCCCATTTTCATTTTAAATCGCTTCGGAAAGGGCTCAGCGCTTACATCTCTTTAAACAACAAACAAAACCTTTGATCTCCTGAGAGTGTGGGCACTTTCTCGTAAATATTTTCAGGGTTCGACTCAAAGCTGACTAACCTAATCTGAATCTTTTGTGAATTAAACTAAACAGGTATGGTACAGCGCCTCAAAAACCCTTTTTAGTGCATTTCATAAACAAGGTAATGCGGGCAGATTTATCTATAAGATAATGCATTTAAAAAGGTTGATTAATTTTACTAATTATATAAGTTCAAAACATTTTGTCATCCAAAAAATCTTTAAGAAATTGTATAGATTATTTCGAAGAATATTTCTTTCTTTCCTAACGACCACATTAATTAATTGAGGACTATAATATCTATTATCTGCAATTTCAGAGAAATCCCATATTCAAATTATGTATGCTTACAGCAATTTCCATTTAATTATAACCATTATCATCTACACGAGAAGATTGCATAGTCGCCTATAACTAACAGATAACATATTTGCTATTAGTTGGTTAGTCTTGCAAAATATAATTATTGAAACTAATTGCTATCTTGCACAATTACCGGATCTTATTGTTAGCTCATTGCTCTGAGCTCTCTGATTGATAATACTCTATAAAATCAATCAATAGATAATATGAAACATAGATGTATATCATGTTGAAAGACATTTATGTATAATGGACATCATATGTGTCAGACCACACATTATTAACAACTTCCCCTTGAACAAATTGCACCAAAGCCTGCAGGCGTAGGCAATAATCAATTTTGCGAATTCATCCTGTTTTGTACTTTGTATACATATGTAGATGACAAAAGAAAGGATATTGTGTTCGAACTTTATAAAGATATACATAAAAGATGCCAAAATTCAGACAAGAGAAGAAAGTTTACAACGAAATAACCTAAATTATGAATATACAGGATGCCTAAACGTACATATAAATCGAACCTGTGACCTGCAAGTTTTTTCTCCGATATATTCTGACCACTGAGCCACGAGGACCAATTTTCGTTGCTGTTGATTTTCAAGCGTATATGTTTTTGGCAGGATAATTTAATAAATAATAATTTATAATCAATACACCCCACCACCACTGAATATTAAATATTGGTTTGAAATAAACATAATAAGAATAGCTTATTGGCTTTTTATACTAAGTTATTTATAAGGATATGTAGCAGAAATTTATGTGTCTTTGAAGGGTTCAATTTTCGGCTTAATTGACTCAGTACTGTTGTCATGTCATATGTCACATTTAAATTGAAAAATAAATTCTGAATCACATAGCTTAGGGTTTGAACTACACCAAAATGGGGCTCCATACCCGGGGAAAATCTAAAGCCCGATCTAGACGAATGGGGCTCATCTTCGAGAGAGGAGTCCCACGCAAATTGACTGAGCTCAATTAAGCATGACATGAGTCGGCATCGAAACAATTCCACAAGGAGTAGGCACTCGTTAATGGGTGGAAATAAAAATGGTCTGATCAGATTATTCCATTCAAATGAACAGCTGATTCGATTCTTCCCTGCAGGGAAGCAGGCATTTAATTCGATTAGATCGGGAAGGGGACAAAGCGGTAATTGAACATATTTCACATCAAACGAAGTATCCTCCACCTCTATCCAAGTTTTAGGAACGTTTTCGATTTTCCCTTTCCAATGAGAAGGTAAAAATCACAGGACTCAACTCAGCTCTCCTCTGATAAAATTAGGAGTTAACAAAGTTTCTTAAAGAAAGTACAGAAAATGCACGAAGATGTGTACGAAATTGAGTAACTTCATCCTAGCGAAAGTTGCTCCAATGATTGCGAGAAATACATAAGTTCAAAAAAGTTTTCACATTAAAGTACCTAACAAGTACGGGAATTACTTAAAGATCGAGCTGATTGCAAACATCCTGTCCATCGGATCCCATAAAATGAGAACCTATCCCGAATCGAATCACGAGGAGGGTTCTAGTTTTAACGACTTATAAATCCTCCTGATTTCATGAATGCATACATGGGACGTTGTCGCTCGACAGATTTCAGATTTTCGAGATATCCCCCCCAGAATTCATGTAGACGTCACTCGCAAGCATTTCAATAACTTCAGACTTCCGGTGGCAGCCCTTTCAGAGTTCCAGAGGACGAAGGAGTTATAAAAAGCAAGTTGCAGGATTTGAACGTTTTTATGGATCCTGAAATTCACACAATAGGGCCAGGTGCTCCATGCAAGTTCCGTTCATGTTTTTACTAGAAAACGATTTTATACTTGTACGAACATAATCTCGGAATTTCTTTTCATCGACCTGATTTTGGAAAAGTGGGGACTCCTTTATTGAGGCCAATTAATTTTTCTATTTTTATGAAGGAGTCCTAGTGGTCTCTATATTTTCTTTTAGAAAGTGTAATTGGAAAATTTATCCAATTAACTAGCTATTCTTGTTGAATTATTCAATTTCGAATTGAACAGAAATTAATTTACTATGGCTTTCCCGTAAGGATTATATCTGTTCCAATTTTTGTTTTCCTCATTTTTATTTTATTGGTATAAATGAACAAAAACATCTCGAAAAAGATATCACAAATGTCGACCGATGTATTTTTCTTAATATTTGAAACGAATATTTTAAAAATTGTACTCGTACTTGCCAACTTAAAGTATATTAATTTTTTCTAATATACAAAAATTCAATAAATTAGTAATTTGAAAAAATACAACATATTTTGAAGGAAGTTCGCGTAGTTACCTAATCTTATTTTAAACTAGCAATTTTGCTGGAGTTTTTTAAACACCGATGACTAGCTCAAGGTAAAATATAGACTCGTGGAAACTAAAAGCAACGTCAACTTCTGTCTTTTTGTCTGAGGATATTTTAGAAACTGCTAAATCGATTTCGATCAAGTTTTGATACTTATGTATAGTATATTGTCTTTCCAAACAATTCTAAAGATCAAAATTGGCAAGTTATTAAATTTATTTAAATAAAAAAAAACCGGCGAAGTTCTGTGATTGTTTTCAAAAAATAGTTATTCTTAAATATAAAGGAATGATAACGACCTTTTTAAACAAATTTCTCGTATTTGAAGCGTTTGACTTAAAAAATTCCCAAACATTTTTTTTCCTTTTTTGGGGGAGCTATCTAAAGCTAACCAATTCAATAGGGTAAAGGGAAAAATTGTTTAATTCCACTTTCCAGTCTATGAAAAAGAAGGTCCAAAAATCCATCCGTCAATTAACCAAATTTAATTTAAACAGATATTCCGAGTTGGCTAAATAAGCCGAAAATCGTCTACAACTTTCGTAGCTTATGTGAGAAAACTTCTTACAAATATGTCTGACTACAACATTTTATTGTAAAGTAGCATACAATGATTATCCAAAATTTGTCCTTTCAATCGCTTAAAAAGAGCTTATAAAATTATGAATATTAATAAGCATAATAAAAGGACATTCCTATCGCAGCGACAAGAACTTTAGTGGAAGTAATTAAAAAGAGTAATTAACATTTAGCATGCCAGCGGTACGCCGCGTGTTAATGACCAGCTTTATTCGCACGATTAACATTCAGGAATTCCTGGCTAATTATACATATTTGTATAGAGTGACGACGCCTTTGTTCCAGAGTAGTTAATCGATTATCCCCCGCCGCACATTATTCTGCGTAATTTGAGCGTTGAACGAAAGTAAATTGTACGAACACCTGATTTTAGATGATCGCTTCATGCATAGGCTCAAATTGTCCCCATCAATCGCAGCGGTTACGCTTTAAGCGATTTTCAAGAGCTCACTTAAAAAATAATTGCTCAAAAGATGTTATTTTCCCTCCCCATTTTTCCACTCTGATTTTCCCCCAGATTTTCTGGGAAATCCTTAGATGAGGTGGCCGCTTTAAATGCTTATAAATTACCAATGACTCCGCAAATCCCGGGAAATTTTAAAAGGTACAAAGTCTGGATGGGAACGAGAAACAAATTATAAATTCTCTGTCTGCTCTAGGTAATCTCAGCATTCTGTCCATATTTCCATTTCAGTTCAGTTTTAAAGCATTTAATGCAGCACCAGTTGGCGCTCTTTAATTACTCCAGGGAAATTCTTATTCCCGAGTGCCCGTGAGTCTTTTTAATTCACACGTACAACCACTTTGTCATGCCCGACAAAGTAGGCTTTTTTTTTATAAAAATGTTACGTGATATCGCCCCATTCGGGAAGATTGCATGCATACACAATTTGCCCAAAGGCGTGCGTAAGCGGTCCTCAGTATGCACATAATTCTACTTATTTATTAAAAGTGGATAACATGCGGAAAAAGACACACGTTTTGCTTAGGGTTCAATTTTTAGGGATTTCTCTATTTTTGTAATGAAACCCCACACGCCGCCATTGTGGTATCATCCTCATCAAGGATCCCTTTTCTTCCCTTATCCCAGACGGATATATATTTTGTAAAGAATTTCATCCCTCTTAACAGAGTACGGTCGTGTTTAAATTTTGCGGTTTTTACGAGAATATTAACCATTATGTGTCCCTTCAACTGGAACAGACTTCGCTGACGCAGACGGTAGCCAACTTTTGTTAATTTGTTCATGGCACCGCTTTACCTTAACTCTTAATTGCAGCCCAGACGTCTTGGAGTTGTCTTTCCCTGAGATAGTTCCATTAGCACACTGAAACTTTCTGTGTAATTATCTTGTACTTTTCCGGAGAAATCTAGGACTAAACCCTAACAACCTGAAGTTAATTTCTGGAGCAGGTGCTCGTTTCGGCTCCTTCTAAAATAGGGTTAATCAATCAACGGGTTGAGCATCTCGACGGGGAGTGAAACAGGGAGCGCAAATTAACTTGGATAACACTCACCTCTCCGAGTCAAGTTGGGTTGGAGTATTTTATATTTATCTTCATATTTTAATTGCTTCACGGAAGAATAGAGTTTTAATTAAAATGCGTTCCCACGTCTACTTCCGCACATGCCTATTACAACTGCTCCTTGCTTAAGAATATGTGTATAGTATAGTACAGGAAAAATAAGTATGAAGAATATATCTTAAATTGGAAATATTACAATTCGACACCGAGCGCGACGTTGGATTAAATATAACGAAAAATATTATAGCATTCTGCAAATACTTTACAAATTATGAGCTCTTCGATAAAAAATTTTTTCGTAAAAGTAAAATCAAGACTACTATACGATATTTGAACAAGAACAAAATGGTTCTTCAAATCAAGGTTTTAAAAATCATAGACATTGAAAAATGAAGATGCAAACGTTTTCACATAGAATTTTATAAGGGTGTAATCATTGTATATTTAACCACCAAAAATTGTTCTATTTCTATTTGCTTTGCTAATCCAAATCAAAAATGTTTTTATTGAAGTTGCTTCTTTTATAGATAATTTTATCAAAATGGGATGGGATTTTTTTCAGATAAAGTTAATAAAGAGCTTCAACAAGATGAGTTTCATATTAATTAATTTTTAAGAAAACATTAATCAAATTACCAATTCAGTAATATCTAATAATTGATTTAAAACAGATAAATTTATTAGGCATCATATCAAATTGTTATAATGATGTTAATGGACTTATTACAGACATAAAATCTGAAGTACTGAACTCATGAGCATAAAGTATCAAATAAAAAATATTGGTGTGAATAACCTATCGATACATACTTCAACAACCCTGTTTCGAAGGGATTATTTTCTAACAAAAAGTTAAAGTATTGAACCACTTCAAAAATTGAATGATTATAAAACTTTCTTTTTCGGGAATACAGAGTTCAAATAAAAACTTACAATTGCATTTTCGAGACTCTCTCTTATCTTTTCCCATCGTGAATCTATAGGAAAAGTTTCAAAATCATTGGAAGTGAAACTTTGAAGTTGCGACGGATAGCTTTGTAAATCTGCTGGCATAAAAATAAATAACAAAATGCTAATCTTAACGCCTGATAGCACAGCTTTATAACCCTTTGACTAAATTCTCTACAAATTCTACGAAACTAAAGAAAAGTAACAACGCCATTTATTTTGAATAAACAAATTAGGATGAATTCCAAAATGTAACAAAATAAATAAAACCATTAAAGTAATAAATCCTTGGATCAAGAAAATAATCCACAGATACCAGCAGACCGAATGAGTTTATTAAGGAGTAGTTGTACTGCAATTACAAAATCTCAGATTCAAATTCACCAAGGGAAATAAATCAAATGCATGAAAACTTAGGACATAAAAGTAATTAAATATAAAAGGAATTGCATGACAGAGACGATACACAAACTTGGCCGACTCCTTGTGCACAGGACATCAATTTTAGAAAACTATTCCTACCCTTGGCCAGAGGCGAAATAAGACGAAAATAAAGGTGGAACGGCGGCTTAAGTGTAATCTTGAAGGAATATTAATGGGCAGAGATAGGCCCTAATTTACAACCGATTCCATTCATATTCTAATGTCATTGTAATGAAAATTTATAGTGAACTAGTTATCGATTTTAACTTATATCCTTATGCGAGAGCGTCTCGTTAAGTGTGATATATTGGGGTTGGAGAGCTATTGTTTCTTGTTTTTGGTCCACAGGAGCACTCCATCCCACACACGAAGTTGCTTCCAGAATTCAATTAAAATTTTAAGAAGGACGGAGAACTGCACCTGCATCCAAACAATTTGTAGCTCCGATGCAATTGTTTTCAGCAAAAACAACAAGCATAGGTTGGTTTATCTGTCTAGTCCCAAGAGGACACTTATTGACTAGCATAACCCATCGTGTTCGAGGCGCATATGTGACGTAAGCAAACATATTGGTAAAATATAAATAATATTAATAAAATATAGTAAAATTGCGCCTTGTGTAAGTATAACAAAGAAGTTTATGAAAATTGGCTTTATTTAGTATGAAATGAAGACCCAGATAGTATATAGTGTATACAATAGGACTAATCAAAAATGTTTGTGGTATTTCATTTCAAATCGATTAATATCTAAATAAATAATATATTTTAAGTAACGCTTTTATTTAAAAGAAGGCAACAAAAATAGAATCCGCCATTTTGGGAAGTCCGCCACATTGGGTTAAGAATGTCGTTACATAGCTTATAAAATTCTACTCGTCAAACCCTTTCATTTCATTCCCATATCACGGGGGTTATAAAGAAAAATGTACTCCAAAAAATTTCAAACAGTAAAAAGTATTGAACAATTTACTGGACTAATTTAAATCTTGAATTTAAAAATATTATTAAATGCCTTAAATACGGCTTTAAACTAACTGATATTATTCCAGTACATATTATTTTACACATTCAGTTTATTTTAGATTATTTATAGTAAGAAAGTTAAAAGGTCGACAAAGTTTATAATTTTAAACTATCGAAAAACGCACTGAAAATAAACACCGAATTTTTGAAAATTGTGTAAAAACGTTTGGTTTAGATTAAACCGATAATAAGTCATCATTCAGCTCGAAATCCTATTCTCAATTATTAATAAAAGCTTATTGTATATTATTTCTTTTATTCTCGTTGTCGTAAATAATCTTTTCGCAGCAATTTATCACTGTGAAATTAAAAACCATAGTACCAAGTGTTGTACCTCATTAACCCTTTTATAAGAAGACATGCTTTATTAATGTACATCATTTTGGTCCGCGTTTCGCACATTTTTGCCCATTCTCAACTTTAAAATACAATTTTCTGACTCGAGCCGACAGGATACCTTAAAACAAATATTCGCTCGGGTCTTTTGGAGTTGATCTCCGGCAAAATTTCCACATGCCAGGACGAGTGTTTACCCTGTGTCCGTGAGTGAGCACTCTAAGGCCGGGGCCGCATGAGGATCTGGTGCGCCTATCCCTGTCCGTGGAGTCGCAAAGGTTCATTCATTTCGTTGTTTGCAGAAGTAATCCTTTCGGCATAAACCACGCTTTCAACAGTAATCAAATAAAAGGGAGCAAAAATTGAAGGGCTTAAGTTAAATCAGGGTGGCACACAACACCGCAAGGCTTAGGGCCACAACCATTCTGTGGCTGGGATGGTTCTTGAGGAGCCTTCACGCACAGAAGTTGGAATATTTTAACGTTCAAGAAATACTTCAAATAGTCCCAGATTCAAAACATTTAAATTTTTTCGCTGCGAGTTCGAAGTTCGTATCAAACAGAAGTGGAATTGGATTCTGACCCAATCACAAAATCGGCTACCACGATAAAAAAATCGATAACTCTTAAATTGTTCCAGATATCGCAATAAAATGTTGGTAAATAAATCTCTACCATATATGACGAGCTTCATGTTCAAGTAAACGTACGTTTACATAAAAAATAGTGTACCAATATCTTAACAATTGTGGGGTAATAAATTGTAGAATTTGTTTGAAATATATAATTATATAAGAATATATCGATTTTAAAATAAGTATGGAGAAACGCCTATTGATAATAAACTAATTTCCAATTTTAAAATGTAAATTGTACTACATCTCACAAAATTCAGTATTAAATATTTTTAAGTCCTTGATTGATGGCATATTGTAGAATAGTATTAAAATGTTTAAAATTCAAGATATGACGTAAATCAACTTTTGATCGCGCTTAGAGCATTTTGTCCAACTGTGCAGCTGACACGTGGACTGATTCACCCGTAATCAAACCAAGTAAAAGTTGAAACAAAACTTCTTTTGAATTTATCCCATCTTCCAAGAAAAGGGCAAGGAACGCACTTTGTACAGAAAAAACACGAACTTTTGTTCAGTTTTGAAACAAAATCTGGTGTCTTACAACAAGAGACCATCTCGTGACCTTTGCTTATAATAAATAAATTGGCGATTTCTCCATGAAACCTTCAAACCTTTTCGGGTTACACAAGTCTGACTGTCAAACGCCTAAGTTGAGCCATACAGGATCCTCCGACTTCCCCTCGCGGAGCCTTTTCATTTTGCTGGCATCGTTCCGTAAATATGTTGATTTTGAGCTAAACTTTTTTTCCTCCGCTCATAATAAAGTTTTGATAAGGGTGGACTTTGCCATTGTTTATCAGTTGGCCGCTGGATATCTCTCCACAGTCACTTGGGATGGTGGCGCAGGACACTGCGAATCTCGTCTCCATCCACTTGAACCAGAAACATCCCTATCTCTTCTCCAGGGTCAATTTTTGTTTTCCTTTTTGCTAACTTCCTGTCTCGAGAAAATTTTTTTTTAAATTTCATAAATAATTTGTATCCTCATAAAATTCAAATATACAAATGGATATTTGCGGCACAAGGAGTTTTGCAGAGTTTCCAAAGGGACGACAGACAAATGATCTGGAAAAAAATGTTTCCACAGTATACGAAGCATTTTATACTCTTTGTTAGAGAATTTTCATTCTGACATTCAAATATCTTCTGATTATTCTCGATGATTTGAATAAGCTGATTTTCCCAATGTTAATGGAACATTACGTCCAGTATAAATAAAAAATTTCGTGTTCCTTGCTTTCGGGTAGTGAATTAAAAATAAACACAAATATGTAAATATGAATTTCAGTTCTTCGTTGCCGAATAAAATGTTATATGTGGAGTGGACAAGTTTGTTAGAATCGTCATGTGATTTCATCAGATTTAATACAGACTAACCGCATCCTAGAAACCAATGAATTTTCATTTTATTCGGAACGTAAGAAATTTTAAAATATTTTTATACATATATTACCAAAGCTGTCGCCGTTTTTAAAAATGCCAAAGTATCTTTAAATTTGCTGTTCTAAATATAATTAAATTTCGTCGTTTAAGGATACATATATTTCTAAAAAGTTTATTTTAAGGCACATTTTAGTACCTAATTAAATTTCAATAATTGACGGTGTACAGCACCAGTGTAAAAAATGTTTTTCTTATTTTTCTGTATACCTACATACATTATAGTTTACTTTTATTAATCAATTATTAATTTTTAATTTTTGCTTTAAAAGCAAAATTTAAATTTTGACTTATGCCCAATTGTGAGACAAAATAACCTTAGACAAAAGGATCAAAAACTCTAAACTTATTACTTGTTCATATTTAAAATTAAAAAAAATTGTGTTCTCTTAAATGTAAAACCAGCTTCAAATAAATCGATCAATTTTGTCTTCAGAAAAAGGAAAATCACATTTACAAGAGCATTTAAAAATTTACAGACGTGTTTTTTCTCATACCTTTAGCTGGCATTTAAATTGAAATAATTTCTCGATTTCAAAGGAAAATAAGGTAAAAGCAATTTCAAATTGAAATTCATATTCCTTCAAACCCAAAGAACGAATACGTGGAACCCTCTTAGACTTTTTCAGAATAAAATATTTACTCAATACAACCAATATATTCTATTTTTATCAAGGAAACCCAAGTGTTTTCACTTAGAATTCCGAAAAATTATGGCTTTAACTGTTGGCGTAGATACTATTAAATTTCAATTTTTATATTTAAAAATGTGTAAGAAAAATCCTCTTAACGTTTTATAGGTAAAACTGATTTTTAAGGTACAGATTTATAATCTCTAAAATAGTTAAGCTAAAAAATTTTAATTCTATATGCCCCCTTAAGTAAAATTATCCTGAATGCCTTTCTCAAAAACCAAATTTCAAAACAACTTTCTAAAACGTTGCCGCCACTCACTGTCATAGTTCGCAACAAAATTTTAAACTCGTTTGAAACTTCATTACCACGACAGAGGAAAAACTTGTGGTCAACTGAATAATTTAGGTAATATGAACAAAAATTTATTTTGTGACATTCGTATATTTAATTTCCGAAAAATTTCACAATTTTCCGCCACAACTTTTATTCCTTTTAAATGTTATTGTACTACCGCACATTATCCAATTCCGGCAGGAGACGAAATTTGTCGGCCACACAAAATTCATTTGTGTATGCAAATGATTGTGCAGTGGTGTGACTAACAAAAAAAACATTAAATAAAATAAATTTTCAGAACTGTTTTAATGGAAATTGTCCTAATTTTAGCAACTACTACAAACTTAGAGCGACACACAATTTTTGCGTTTTTCTGTGTGGGATTTGTATCTGACAATCACGTGCCAGTTAAATTTGTTTGTGGGCAACAATTTTTAATTGAAATTTATGTTCTTGTACCTCGTTCGTTTTAACTTATTTACATTTTTTAGAGTGCCAGTGAGATATTTTTAATCAATTACAATTTTAGATAAATGGCATAAAAACAAGCGTTTATGTTATTTTCATTAGGTGAAAAATGTTCGATAGATCATTTCAGATAACGAAGACAATTGTTATTCATTTTTCATATTAAATTTTAGTACTAATAAACAAATTTTAAGCTTTTTCAATATTATAAGGATTAGACAAATTTAAGATATATTTATAAGAATTAATTTTCGTAAATTTTGTATTTAAGGAAAATAACAAAATTATCCTGATGGATTACTTAATAAATAAATGTAAAATTTAATTTCAGAAATAATTCATACCTGAATTTCAAAAATAGTTCATATAAAACCTAGTAATTTTAAATCCAGTAATTGAGAAGGCCAATTAAAAATTAATTTTTTGCATATTCGGTTCTGATCGATTTTGGTAAAATTTTATTAATATGCTTCTATTTCTGTAAGCCTCGTAATAAAGTAAAAAACATAAAAATATATTATTCATAGTATGCGCTTAATTCAACAAACGAATACTAAAATGACGCATCGAATAAAATCATCAGCATCACAAAAATGTTGGACCTCGCAATGAAGGAAATATGATAAGTAAAAATACCTTATCAGAAAATATTCCTCCTGACACAAATGATTTATTATATTTATTTGAAAAAGTCCTCTCTTTACGATAACGATGGCATCATTAGCATATCGTTAATATAAATCAAAATTACGATACCTGACGACCAATCATGCGACTTATTCGGGCAGATACGTGCTTTTGTAATTGGATAATTTTGAAAAAGTCCCAATTGCATATACACGTGTACGATAATTGAGAAGAACATGACCTGAAGGATTTCGTATTCGTTCTCAAAATACGATGAAGGCTAAATTTTTGCATAATTCCGTTCTTATCGATTTCTTTTTGACGAAAATTTCTTTATAATTTGATGCTGTGAAATTTAATCCTACAGCTTCGCAATCGGTATTCAAATAAAAACGGAATCAATTCCAAGAAACCAATTACCATCTTAAAATACTTACTTGCTTAATTTCCTGAACATTTTAGCAAATGCTGCGAAAGAAATTTGAGTCCTTAATTATTCAGATTACGATGGAAACAAAAGAGGTATGCTTAAGACAATTTTTAAAATGAAAGGAAATTACTGAACATATTTTATTTTTATTTAGATATAAAATTGGAATCGGTTTTCTTCGTTCAAAGGTAATACAACCTCTATTCACCTTTAAAATTTATATGCAATCAAACCCACATTTGTGGTTTAAAATATGTACTTTTTAGTTACTTAATTATAAATACATACATATGAGTACAATTAACTTTAGAATTTTGCATAAAAATTAAAGACGAGTCGTGAAAAATGTACCTTTAACATACTTCATATTTCATTTTAAAAACATTGTTCTTATTTTAAATAAATAAGCAAAATATGTTTTAAGCAAAAATGAATATAAGCTCAGCTTATTTACCCTGGACTTTTGCATATCCAAATATATAACTCCCCTAAAAGACAATTCTCCGAAAACATTTTCCTACCAAAATAATTCCTCGAAAAACAATCCCAAGGAATTACAAATTTCTCAAAATTTGTATATTGTTAAATCATGACAAACAAAATGCTGGAAAATGATTATCGACATGCGTTTTAAACACATTGTCGATTTCAAGAGTGCTCAAATAAATTATGGAAATAAATATTTCAAATTTGATCGAATTCAATCGCTCTTGCATTGTAATTTGAATATTTCACTCGTAATACGACAGTGTTGAAATAAATACTCAGATTCTGAGAACAATTCAGTATTTGTTGAATTTATCTTGTACAACTGCCAAAGGCCAAAAGCTGGGATAATCTCTGCTATCAACCTGCAAAAATGAAATTGGTGCTGGAGTGCGAGGCAATTTAATCTCAATTTCCTTTAGGGCTCTTCTTGCTTGTCGAATTGTCAACGTAGTGCACCACAGGAAGGCAATATCCTTGATTCTGTCAACACAAAATAATCTTATTTCAGCACAGAGTTTGCTTACAAATAAAATCTGTCAGTTGTGGGATGAGAAATTAAAAATTATAAATTCAAAATATTATAATTTACTATACATCCTAAAACTTCAGGAATGCGATTTTTAATTTAATTTCAGGTTTTAAAAATAAAATTGGTGTACAGCTTTTCATTTTCAAAATATACTTACATATATTAAACAAACATTTCCATTTCAATCTAGCTTTATATATTTTACTTTTTCATAAAAATAAGGTTGAAAATCCTCGAATGTGATAACATTTAACTTTTCAAAATTAATTTAAATAACAGATTTTATACTGAAGTGAATAGGGTGATAAATTAAACTTTTTCTAACATCGATAATATCATTTTAAACTGATTTGTTCATTTCCTATACTGCACAAGAATTTACAAAAAAATCAGTTCGCTGCAAGTAAGTAAAGAATCAGTTTCAAATTTCGAAATATGGGAGCCAAATTTTCAACTTCTGCATTAAAGTAGTTTTAGTAGAATTTTAAATATCTACGTAAGTAGACTAACAAATAAAAGTTAAACTAATTTTTTTTACTAAATTATAAACCCTATAATTTATAGCAACTAGTGGTGTAAAAGGGCAAAATTGTGTGAAAAAGAACAAGTCGCTAGTGTGTATTTATTTCCAAACAAGCAGTTACCAAATAAACGTTTTACTCAAAACATTTAATTACAACCCTCAACAACCGCCTACAATTAAATACCTAAAAAAAAAGGGTTTTTCATCTGAGCCTTTCCTTAAATAAAAAACCGAAAAGGGGCCACCCCTCCATTATAATTGAACCCCCAAAAACTAGGGAGAGTGAAATCATAGCCCCAGAAAAGCGTTGTGCATTTTGATTTCTTTAAAAGTTGTGTTCACGAAATTGAAAACCGTAATTATTAGAGGAAAAGCCTCAGTGTTCTCAGGTTTCCATAATTCCGCCCTTTCCGACCACCAACCGACCGTTTCGTTGGCCGTTTGGGAAAAGCCAGGGTTTTTAGACAGGAGGATTTGGGAGCTCGTTAAATGGGAAAATTAAGAGGGAAAAAAGGCTCACCCCTTAAAAGTAGCCGTTCAACTAAAAACTACTTTATACCATCCCCCCTGCTCTGTACTGTACTGTATGTGGAGGGGTATGAGGCACCCCATTAACCCTATGCAAACAAGAGACCACACTTATTTGGGTGTTGCCCTTTTTGTTGGCTAAAATCACCCGAAGAACAACAATGAGAAATTTACAAACGAGTTTTAAACAAGCCAATCTCTCTGAGGGAGCTAACCGCTGAGCCTCAAACCAAACTTTTAGGCGGGTGAAAAGGTTTCTCGTCTGAAAGGGCTAAAAAATAAATAAATAAAAGTATACGACCTGTGGGTAAATGTGGCTAATTTTATACGTCGAGCCGGCTTATCAAAAAACCCTCGACCACTTGGCTCCTATGACAAAAGCGACCTTCCTCACCGAACAATGGGAAACCTGCAGTTCGGCGCGAGAAGAGCTATCTGCATTTAATTTCTGCATGCACCCCGTCCGAGGGGTTTCGTGGGGTGGATTGGTGTAGGTTGGCGTCTGGTCGTGGGTTCGTTGAACCCTCGCAGATGAGAGCCACCCCGCTTTATGCTTGGGGGCTGAATTCTAGGTCAACTACTTAATCTCGTGCACCATTAAATCCAAGCGAATCTACTGACACGAGCATAAATCACGTCCGCATTGTCATAATATTGAGCTTACTTCAGCATAGTTCGGAACAAGGAGCCACTCAGACACCACTGGCGGAATGATTCAAGAGATAAAAAAAGGACTAAAGATAGTTACCGCTTTTGCTGATTTTCCTCACTTTAAATAAGGTCTTTTCTTCTTCTGTCGGAAGGGTGTCGAAGTGGATTGTCTTAGAAGTGTATGAAACGCTAATTGGGAGCGATCAAAACAGAAAGACACCGCGAATCACAACTATATTTTATAATATTATATACAAAATCCAGACTTAAGTATATGTCGAGGTTTTCTTAAAGAACCCTATTTACGGGCTAAGCATTTCGCACATGATTTAAAGAGACACTCCTTTTATTATTTATTTTTGCTATTATTATTATAATACCTGAGATCACTGTACCATCGTGTACCACAATTCGCACTTATAGCACAGCTTACAATTTTACAGGAACCCCTTTTTCTTCACTGTAAAACTGAAAAGGGATTCCCGCAAAAAGAGCTTTAAATTGATTTTCACATTTCACAGGCCCAAAACAACACCCCAGAATACAAAAAAAAAATATTATAAAAAAAATACACACAAAAAAATATATTAAGTTATACAAAAATAATTTTTAATATAAAACGTTATCAGTGGATGTCACATAATTTTCCACTCGCGAAACTCGAAAACACTGAAATATTTAAATGATTCTCCGGCAGCATCACTGATATCCAATGATAGATACGTTCACCGTCATAAAATATATGCGTTCAGAAAGAGCCTCCAGTTAGGGCTGAGAGTACGGTCCTGGAACCGTGGCACACTATAGAATAATCCGTAAAGGAGCTGAATCCCTTAATGGCGTGTCCAAATATACCCGATACGAGGCTCCACACTTTCAGATTTATAGTGCAATAAAAGTTTTCTTATTTTTTTCCCTTTTTTCCTTTTTAGCGTTCCGGGAGACTCCGGTTTCCTTCTATTATATCTCTTATTTTTTGACCCTCCTATTGAATATTGATAGAGCTTTCCCGACACGTAACCCGCATTAAGTTCATCTGGCAACAGTTTGGTTGTAACTGGCCAAAAAATCTCCCTGACTAGGAGGACTCCGCGGAAAACGACCGGTCCTTATTCTAGCGCCTGACATCGTCGCACATGTTCACCAAGAACGACGACCACGAACCACCTCAACGAAGCTCCCCCTAAAATGGGGTTTTAAGCTTTTCCGAAGGAGCCCTATTTTCTCCCCGCTATCCTCCCCTTCAACCCCTAAACATACAAAACGTACAACCCTAGAATTATGGAACATCGCCAATCCAACAAATTTCATCGACAATACTGCGCCGGTCTAAAAGCTCAAAACTTGACTTCCACTTTTCTTTTGGCCAGGTCATGCACTTCCCTGAGTATTGGTAGCCTCTATCAAATTTTCCATTCGGTATGGAAATTGGTTGAAAAAAAACGAAGATTATTAGTTCGGATAGTCTCAACTAACAATTATCATAAATTTAATAGTATTATTCTCGAGTGTATATAAAGACAAGAATCTGATAATAAAACTCTCCCGACTGCTATGAGTATAAAATGGCCTTTAAAATACCCAGAAGGACATAGGACCGCTTAAGAAACGACTACGACAATGAAGACGATGACGACGACGACAACGACACTTTCCGGGAATGACAATGACTTTGACCTTAGATCGGTTTCTTCCGCATTATAGTTCCGGATTTGTAACCAATCGTTTTTCACAAAATTGTCGATGAATATAAAGTGGGTCGGGGATAAATCTGCGATTAAAATATCCCCACCGAATGTTTTAATAGTCCCAATGGATTCGACGAGATAAGAATGAATATTTTTGCAACCAGAACAATTGAGCATTCTGGATGAATTCATCCCATCGGGAATTATTGGAAATATTCAACCAGCTTTTGTTTTTTTCATATTTTTGATAGTTTTTGCATATTGCAAGTTTGTGATATCATAAAGGTATTTGTTTTGCATATATCAAAATAATAAACCCTGGGGCTAGTTTACATTGTAGTTCAATTTTTGAATTGGCATTCTGCTACTAACTCGCTAATTCTGCTTTCAATTCAAAAACCTAACATATGATAGAAGTCTATGTTTAAAAATTAATAAAAATTCAAATCTGGAGCTTTGACTCCAAAGCTTTAAAATTTCCATATCTCATTCTATTTTACTATATGATAATTTAAATAATTTATTTAGATATATTGTATTCAGGCTTTAGCCGCAATTTTGAAATTTTCCTTTACGTTGAATTTTATCCTCGTTTGAAAAATGATATGAGAAGATTTTATTCCGATTAAGATATAAGTCCAACGTAAACTCATGGATATTGCAAATATATAAAAGCAAAATCCATAAAGCGGACTATTCTGATTCCACGATATAACTGATTTGAACACTAGCTGAAATTAGAAAATTTCCCAGATCAAAAACAGCAGCTTCAAGCATTCCTAAATAATCGTTGATAACAACAGCAGTAGTATCAACAGTTTTAATCAACAACAATTTCAAATTTTACAAATAACTAAAAGTGTTGATATTTTGAAAACAACGACAACTACAATGTTTTTATATTCAAGAGTTTTATTTCAAATTTCCTTTTTCGTATTGAAAGTCAAATAGTTAAATTTCATAACATAACATTATTCTGCGTTTGACGAGTATGATCATCAAGTAATTACATTTTACTATAAAAAATTAAATTTTAGAAAAGCTTGCTTTGTTAGAATAAAATAAAATCATTTCATTTCATTTCATTTTCATTTATTTAAGTTTGAATTCATTTGTATATAAAACATAGGAGTTCTCATTTTAGTGCTAGAAGTACATTCTTCATTCATCTATGATTTTTTTTTATAATTAGTCTAGCAGAGGTATAATTTTGTAGTAATCTAAGATAAAATCATGAATTTTTATATTTTGATTAATTTTGAATTCTTAGTTTGTACAAGGCTAATAGTAAAATTAAATTTTCTTTTAACGTTAACTTCTTCTGAAAGTATCGAATCAATTTTTAAAGAACCTCACTTGTCGTCTTAAAAGTGTACTTTAAATCACATATCCTTGACGTTATTCCTCTTTTCTTTTCAAAGTCGAGTTAATTTAGTTGAGGGTATATCCCGACCCAAAATAAAACGACAGTAGCAGAAGTACCCACTATACCAAAAATAAATGGCGGCCTCTTAAATATTTCGGTTGAGGGGCTCAGCGAATGGCTTTCGGACATATGGCGTGTATTTGTTTATGGTCTCGCATAACTCTTGCGTGAGGAATTCATGAGAAATGAACGAGTCCCCAGGGACCATATATCAAACAGATATTGCAAAGCAGTAATCCTTTAGTTTTGCATCATTTCTTCTCCCTCCTCGTTTGTTTGCATATCTCTTATTTTTATTATAGCTCCTGTAAATATCCTCTCACGTCGTTTTCGCTGGATATAAAACAGATAACAAGTAGGTAGTCATAAGCGTCTGGATTAGATCGAATGGGGGAGTATAAATGTTAATTTAATGTTTTTCAATTATGTCATTTTGATTATGTTCAGGTGCAGATTTCATCGGATAATCGCCCGAATATTAAAAGACCCGAAAGGAACTGAGCCACGCCTTTTGTATATTTTGAGGTGAATTCATTCTTAATTTTACTACAACATTTGCATGTAAAAATTGTTCCCACATCGTACATTCCTTGCCATCCAGACGGGAATTGTTTTCTTTTTTTTTTACCTTCTCCATGGTTTCTTAGCGTTCCTTGCAAAATGGATTTATCTTTGTCAAGAAAAAATTTCTTAAAAGTTTACCCGCTAGAAGATTTTCGGTTTCTCTGTAGCTTAGATAGCTTTTTATTGCGTGATACTTGGAAAATCTGATATAAGAAAGCGGGTCACAGCAGGTAACATGGTGCCGTCTTTCGCATAAAAAATAATAAACGACCGGAACAATTTTATTCCCAGTTTGTTACATTTCCTCGGAACAATCACCTTAAGTTATATTATGAGCTTTTCCCATAATTTCTTTCGTCATGATTTTCTTGAACTCTGAAAGAGTCCCACTGTTTATTTGTGGTGAAAATGAAATATTTTCACTATAATACGTTCAAGTTGAACTGAACTAATATTGGAAAAAAATCCAATAAATTGAAATAAAATTTATTGTTTTTTCATAGAAATCGACGGGTTTATTGGGAGAAGATCCTTCGCACGTGCACAGTTTCGTTGAATACCTTCAAAATCCTTCTCTCAGTCGTTCACGGGAATGTAGGATACTTTTGAAAGATACTAAATAAAGGACAATTGGATATAAATTCCATAGTAAAAAAAATATCAATAGCTGATAAAAACTCGACAGGTACCTAAAAACAAGCGTAAATCAAAACGTATCCTTAAAAAATGGGTCGTTCTACTAAATCTTTTATTTTATTCAGACTCGCCCTCAAAAAACGACAATATATCAGGGAATATAATTCTTCAAACATTTCAGGTCAAAAATCAAACTTTTAAAGGTGACTGAAGAACAAATTCAATGAGCGTAAGTTAATCTCATAGAACTGGGAAAAACATGTTAAATAATCGAAATCGTAGATATAATCTTTGCATTTTTCAAATATTTGAGCTTTAAACTTATGAGGTTCCAGAAAACATTGTAACCATAAAAATATTTTATTTACAAAAGGGAATTAAAACCTATAGTTTTTCTCCCGTTATTTTTCGTAAGTCGGTTTTGATCTTATTTCTAGCCAAAAATTGCAATAAGTACTACGTATAGCAAAACTCAACTCTCCTTTCCAGTTTAAAGACTTTATAATGTAATTTTTAACAATATTACCTAAAAAAAAATTGTTAACCAATTCTCAAAGTATAAAAATATTTAAAAATGTAAATATGCGGAATTCCGAAAACCAGAAACATTTTTCAGGGGCGCTTTTTAAGAGGCGCTTCAAAGAAGTATCGAAGCGCTACTTTTTTCCGCTGCAAGGTGCAATGGAATATTTACAATTTCATACAAGGCGGTTTTAAACCATCAGCTTTCTACAAAATAAAAATAACGTGTGTAGTTTAAGAGGGAGACATTTTCATCTTTTAAGTAAAGCTCGGTGTCAAAACAAAGAAGAAATCGAACTTAAATTTTCATCTTACCTGAAATTGTAGGTACACAAAATCTGCATATACTCGTACTAGAGGACATATTTTACACTTTTATAAACTGATAATAGCACAAATTCTTAACTAAACTAACAAAAATTTAAACTGAAAATGGCTTCTCACTGATTTTACTAATTTTGCGCACAAAGAAACACAACCCACAAATTCGCACTTCTTGTTGGTTCTAAACTGAGTTGGAAGGGGCAAGTTGAAGATAGCTACAATTAGAATGAAATTAGCACTAAATGGTTTGTGTATCGGAAAATCCGCCAACATTTAAATTTAGTTTTAATCGATAAATAATTTTAGCACAAGTTATTTTGTAATCATGTCATCAGCTCAAAATATTCATAAAATTAATCTTTTTGTAGACTTCACTTAAAAAACACGAATTTAAATCGATTCAATGAATATTACATATAATATATATTTAATTGTAAAATTATTGTACTAAAAATTTAAGATATTTTTATTTGATAATGCAATCGCACCAAAGTTCGCTCTCTTTTTAGTTGGTCGGTGAACTATTTAAAAAAGCTAGAATTGAACAGTAGAAGTGATTTAAATAGGAAAAGTAAATCAAAAAAATATTAAAATGTAACCGAATATTTGACTTCAGCAATTATTGAAATCGTACTCAACTTAATTTTAAAATTTTAAAATCGAAATATTAACGTTTTCATAGATCAGAAAATATTATCTACCAATAATTTCGATTATTAATTTTCAAGAAAGATGCAAATATATAAAAAAAAAAGGTAAGAATAGTATTTACATAAAATAGAGAAATATACATATAAATATGCATAAATAATATCCCTTACTTTCTTTTTTAATTGCAAAACGACCAACACCGGGAAATTAAAGAGGACTCCGCAACACTTTTCGCCAAAGCACTTGTTCCAGGGGTAAATACATAGTTACGAAACGATAAAAGTGGGGCTCCTGGCAAAAGTTCACTTTTTACCTGCTCGCCTCGGGAGCTGATGTTTCTATTCATTTTTCCTCCGGGATAATTAATTGTTTTGTGATGACAGGCTGACGGATTCCAGGGCGTAATGCAGAATAATGAATACTGATTATAGCTATCCAGGCGAGTCGAAGGTGTCGGTAATTAACAGAAGTTTCTAATCTCCGTACCTTGAAGAGGGCAGTGCACCTTTGGGGGATCCTAAGAATTTTCCACCACCCTGTGGCCCCCGGTCCAGAAAGGGCACATAATCACCAGAGTGATGGTGACTGCAAATGCGTCCATCTAATAAATCGTTTTATGGCACTTTTGGACCACTTTTCTGCAAACACAGCATCCAGAGATGTATCTAATTTCATAGATGTAGTTTTAAATTTCATGACGCCCAAAAGGAGGCCACAATTTCACCCTGAGGTCCTTTTCTTCGCGACTTAAAGATCCGGTGCACCCCCAGCTGAGGTCCTGTCTTTAAGTCGAATTTTGGGCAACTCAGCACCACGACCTCGTATTTGCTTAGAAACATTTTACAGCACCGTCACCGCGCAAATGGAAAGTTACATGGTAATTAATGAAATTTTAATTTATAATTAGGGTGCACTCTTGCTGGGTGCTGTGATATATGGCCACATCACTTTTAATTAACTTTTCAAATTAGACTTGGACCTGAATTTCGGTCGGCCACCGGCGACGACGACGAGGGCATGTGTGCGTGCCAATGTACGTCCGCAAAAAGTCCTGCGAGAAAATTCATTTTTAATCTGTCCCCTCGCATGGAAGCAATTTATGCTCGAGGACAATTCGGAGCATTTGCTTACATCTAAAAATGGATCACGCGTGCAACTAAATCGAAATTTATAGCATGCATTTGCAGAACAAAAGAAGGATTCGTTAGTAGCTCATGAGCAAAACTCTTTAGAATTTTTTGACCTAGACACTTTTTTATAGACCAGTCTGGCTCTCAATGAACTTCAATATTTCATGCTTTTTAGGGATTATCACGATGCCTTACTGTTCGAATTTGCATACTATGATGCGAGCAGAATTCTAACTCGTTTGAAGGATGAGACATAAAATAAATGAAAAAGCATAATTTGGAACATACATATCAGAATTCAAACAGCCCTTTGTTTCTTAGGATAGTATGATTTAAAAAAGGTTTATATAGCTCATCAGATATTGCACGCAACATTCTAGAAATTATTTGTATTATTTCATATTCAGTAATACGAAAAGCAAATAATGACGAGTATATTCGTCAAACCTTTACTGCATTTCATTAAACTATTCAAAAAGTTTCAATTTGAATTAGTAAAAGATAATTAATTTTTTTCGCAACACTAATATACTCGAGGTAAATAATAAATAGTAAAAGTCAACAGACACATTTATAAATAAGGTTTAAACACAATGCAAGTTAATATTGATAGAATTAAAGAAATACACTTTTAAAAACTTAAAAATGATATAAAAATTACAGAAAAACTTAATTTGCTCTTTAAAGGGAAACTTATCGATTGTTTAGCTCTCCTCTAGACAGGAACGAGGAGAATTTTAGATTCATAAACCTCAATTGGAGCATGACTTTGTCTCTCGACAATTAATGTGCCTGAAAAGGTCCAGTGTAAAAATCTGAGACGGGGCTAAATCGTAAATTTCCATATCCACCAGCAGTGTATATTTTTTTTTTGTGTTGATACACTTTCAATAAATCAATACGGATACCATCGAATAAATGTCACTGGCTTGATATTTTTATTTTCTGCGATGTATTGCAGTTGCAGTCCTATTTTTCGAAACTGTCGAGAGTTGGGAAAACTTCTAAGTTGACTCAGTCTAGATTGAAGATAGTTTTCCTACTCCACTTCGAACGCATCTTTCAGTATGCAAAGCAATGCAATTCCGATGAAAAATTTATGCTGCGGTGGTGGTTACTGGAAAAAAACAAATTGTAGGAAGTTGGGGAAAGCGATGAGAATATTCAAATAGTCTGTAGGTTTACTTCATGTTCAACTCCTACGTGAAAAGGAGCTCATTTGTAAACAGAGAAACTTCAGAGCCCTTCCGTACTCTTTTATTCCCTCTTTCAGCACGAAGGGATTTCTACGAACTTTCACCGTGCACATGTTCACTACCATGATTAATTAGTGAAACAACTTACGGGGGAGTTCGCGGTTTTTGTTGGTTCTGGTTCATCAATGTGTTTTTAGAACAGGTTTTCTGATTTCGTTTCGCGCAACCGAGTTTTTAAGCCTGATTTTGAAAATTGTTGTGGGAATTTTCATTTTTAATACGTACATACTACAAAATATCATCGGTAATAGTGAAATACTAAAACTTGGGACAACATACGCAAAATTGTTTTTTGAAGTTGAACATTGAATGTAATTAATTTAAAACAATTTGTATTCGCGCTTCTACCTAGTTTTAAATAAAAATACAATATTATATGTAGCCTGAAATTTAATATGCATCTGGAAGTGGTGGTATCAAATAAACAAGGTGTGTTTTAAGTGCCAACCTATTAATTCATTTGGACAGTCTCACAAAAGTTATGTAGTTAAAATGATCAAGATTTTAGAGGGATATACTATTTGATTAAAAACCAATAGTATCAAATTTCAAATTTCGTATTTTTAATTTTGATTCGAATTTCATGTTACAACCAAATTCTCAATTTGATATTATATATTACTTTGAAATAAAATAAGATAAAATTCATACTGTAGAAATTTACATCGCTAAAAGATAATTTATACATTTCTAAGTAGAGTAATTTTTTAAATTCATAGAGTAATTTATTAAATCTAAAACCGGTTCCATTATCTTTACTATCGCACTGATTCAATGTTAATCGAAAGGGCTGACGAGAAAAATGTCGCACATCAATGAGCCAAACATAGAGATGGTTTTTCCGTAGACATTCTAAAATCCCCAAATTTGATAAGGATTTGTTATCTCTAGAACCAGTTGCTTTCCCTTTGATCCATTACGTCAAAGCGAGGGAACATTTAGCGCTTCGGCGATTCTCGATTCTAGCGAGGTGAAAATGTTATTTTAAGTCGGGCACTCTATTTCTTGTACCAGGTATGGATAGAGTTCCTTTTGTCTAAGAAGGGTTTGTTTGTTCAAAACTGGAGATTGTTTTACGTCGAACTGATTCACCTCCTCCAGCTCTACTCTAGTACGATGAAACCAACAACTTGGGAGAATATAGGGCCAAAATTTACCCTTTTGCAAGAGAATTTTACAAAGGCTTTGTTTATAATGCCCTGAAGTTATTTTCGAGGATTTCTATACAACATAGAATTACTCTGTATCAAATGGAATTTTCAGATCACGCATATTGAACGTGCGATCGGGTTACAATGGAGTGAACAAAATGGGCATCGAAAACTTTTCAATCAAATCGAAATAAATCAGTAAATCACTGCAAGAAAAAAAAATATCCCCAGGAGATACTCTACTGATTTTACTTTTTTTTATTTATTTATTATTTTTCTATATATAAATATATCATATTCATCGAAAATCGTCTGGTTTATACCATAAAAATTCCATAAGTTAAATTCCCTTAGGGTATACCAACGTCCAACATGCAAAGCTTTAACCAGTCATTATATTATTCAAATCAGATGAAAATTAATTTGAATAAAATGCGAAAGCAAACAAAATATATTTTCCTTTAAATTAAATTAATTATTGCTACAAATTGGTTGTTTAAGTAAAAAACTGTTGAAAGGTTTTGTAATATGAATATTACACCACCTAAACGAATTTTAATAAAACCTTTTACACAGTAAATTGTTTACCACAAAAATTAAATTCATATTTTATATATTTAAGTAAAGTTCGGCTATAGATTTACAAACATGTGTTATTATGTATTATTATAATAGTAAAAGAGAAATTAAAAACAATGATAATAAAAGAGGAGCTTGAGATAATATTTGGAAAGAATAGTTCTCGAGATATTTTAAATTACAGCATGGATTAAGAAAATGGAAATATATTTTTGAGAATATATTAATATTATTCAATATCTAGTCTCTGCTAAGGTTTAAATTCCTAAAACATCACACCTAACTTTTTAACGATCTAATTCAATATTTTCGTTTTCCAATTTACCAATTTTATATGAGAAAAATACTCAGTATTACTATCTCAAACCTTCCTTGTTTGAAAATAATGGTAATCCCCAGGTACAGAACAATGTTATTCCAGATAAATTCGATCTCTGATATTTAGAGAAGAAAATAAATAAAAGTTCTTCGACGTGAAAGAGTTCAGTAACTTTGAAAGGACTTTACAATCGAAGAAGAAAAATCGCCCGACATTAACTATAATTTCTCTATATATAAATGACAATAACAAACATACCTTATGTACGTTTGGACTTACAGTGCCACTGTCTGAACTACACAATTAGAAACTAGATAAAAAATTTAAGGATATCCCAAGATGTCGCTGAATTAAACTTCTTTTTAACTTGGAGCTATTCGGGCATTATAACACCTGTGAAATTCGCATGTGTGGAAACTTGAGAAGTTCTCTCATTTAATTTTTAGCCTCGGGCTACGACGTATAACTTTCGTGGGAATTCGAGCTAATTGCCATTCGAACAAAGAGGAGTTTTATTTTTTCCTTACTTCTAAAAACATCTCAAAATCACGTGAGTGTTAGCAGTTTCGTACCTTCAATTTCAGGAGTTCAGAAAAACTTGGAATTTAACTCGTACTTGAAACTTTCGAATGTTCTATTTTCGTGATTCGCGAATTTTTGACTTTTGGTCGCTCCTAATGCCTTCGTTCCCCGGAAAAATGGAGAAACTTTAAAGGACACTTTCGGGGCAATATTTAACTCTTCAAAAGTTGTTTCACCGCACAAGCACCTGTTTCGAGTGGGTATACGCATTTCAAAAACTCGAAACTCAACAAGTTTACCTCACCTTTATCTGTTTGGTATTTTCACCTTCATTATAAATAAATAAATAAATTAATAAGTAAATATCATTAAAAAATCATGTAATCACTCCCGCATTATTCAATACTATGGAAATATATCTCACGGTTTGCTTTTAATTAATTCCAGGTGTTGGAAAATTCTTTTTACAATTTTTATAATTAAAAATCCATCACTGGATGCGTTTTCATCCGTCACTTACTGAGTGCGACTTCGACGAGGAAAAATTTGCCCGTTCATTATGAGAATAAAAAATGAAAAATCGTAAATTGATTGCGAATTAATAACAACTGGATTGTTCATTTCATTTACCATGGTCCAAGATAGAAAGCCAGTCAAAATTCAGTTAATTTCTCAACAAGGTTTTCTCTGAAGGCGTCTAATGAATTGTGGAGCAGAGTGGCTGTTTTTCTATTTTGTTCAACCTTAATGGTGCCTGGACCGACCAGGACTATTCGTGGGCTTGGGAAGAGGAATTAGGTCTGCTCCTCGTATGCATAATTAAAGATTTCATACTTCGTACTAAATGTTTTTGGCTACAAGACCTGTCCAAAAGATAAAATGGCTCGCCTCTGCGTTATTTATAATTCACACGAAAACAGATGAAATACCATGGAGTTTTGTGACATCTACTTTACCTTTTCGAGCTCAGTAAATTTAATTAAATTGAATCTGGGAGCTTTTTAATTTACAAAACATTTTCGTGTTTATATTTAAATTGTAAGAGAATTTCTACAAATGTTGTCTATTTATATTAAATATTTGTTTTTTAAATACACATTGTAAGCAAACGCGTATTTGTAATGTACCAAAGTACATTTGATTTAAATATTTAATTATTATTTGAAATCCATTCAGTTTTCGGCTGATAAATAAATGCAGCTTTAAATTCGAAATAGTACGTAGAAATCGGTTGAGATTTTTTCGATATTAAAAACTAAAAGTTTGTCGAAAAGGTAATTCATAATTCACACAATATTATTGAATCTAAACTACAATATGCCAGAAAATATTAAATAATCCACTTATTTTTAAAGAAGTATAAAGTTTGAGATGTTCTTCTCTTCCAAATTTCGTTGAAGGAATATTTTTCTTTTTTGGTGGTTTTTTAACTTTTTCTTTTGGTTTTAAAAAATTCTATATAAAATAAATTAGAAAAAAATTTCTTAGAACGGACTTCACCACACGCGTATCATTTGTGGTTTTTACGCATTTAACAGATAAAACGTAAAACACAGACCATTTGTGCTATTTGCGAAAATAAATTGGATCTTTTGAGTTTTTCAACTTCATCCATAGCAACGCAAGAGGAGTTTTCAAGACATTTTATTTATTTATTATTTATTTATTTTATTCAACATCGAAAAAAGTTCTTGTTATCCATTGAAATCAAAAGTGACTTTAAAGTCGAACTGTAGCATTTTCGAAAAATATTCAGATGTCGCACAGTTAAAAGCTTTTCGAAGGGATGACTTCCCAAAAAGAATTTCATTTTTGCGTTCATGCAGGGCCACATACATTAAAAAGTTTTACGTTTTCAAGGATAAAAAAGCCACAGAAGAAGATTGCCGCAAAAGTTGGTTGGGATGAGTTTTCGTGAAAACAAATCTTTTTCTATCATTCCTTGAGTGTTTGAAAAGTTCCCCTCCAATAATTGTATTTGCAGGGCACACTCATCACCTGCTCCAGAATCGGGAGTATCTCTGAAATTCATGGAGGCATAATATACAAAAGATATAGAAGATCTAGAAGATATAGAGGACCAGGGAATTGTTGTGGAAGACGCACACGTATGATGGAAGCATTTCCGGAAGTGAATCTTCCACATGTAAAATGGTAAAATAAATACAGTGGTACGAGATGCCGTCAACTTGGTGAAAGTCTTAGAAAATATTTAAAAGAGAAGAAAAAAATATATAAAAATAAATACATGGAGAGGGAAAGCTCCTCTGAAGACGTTCGAGCCATCCTCGCATTATCACTCGCCCGAATAATTTCCTGTTGGTGTGTTCGTAAAGCGAAAAACACTTAGCTCAGGAAAAGTTACGGGAAGAGAGTACGCAGATATTACTCAAGTGGATTCACCCCCGCCGGTTCCTGTCGGCTGTCCGGGACCACCTGAACGCCTTTGACAAAGGGCGCTTCAAGAACTACTCCCTGGAGGTGCACAAACTAAGGTTTTTTACGTTTTCTATAAATATAGACCGATCTAAAAACGTACATACATATGTGACTGAATATGAACGCCCAGACGTATTCAAATACCTCTTAACTGGCTGCTCACCCTGTGCTACAAAGACCTGTATATTTATGTAATAGCACCTCAAAAAAAAAACCCTAAATGTATAAAGTCATTTGGGTGTAATCGGATGTATCATTAGGGGAGATCGGCCCTTAGCGGTTAGCGAAGGGCAGAATATAAAGGGAGCAAAGTTGCAGCATCACTTTTGATTAAAGACGCTTTTTTCGACTCCGTCCCACCCGCAGAACTGAGTAGAATTGAGCTGAGAAACGAGCGAGACGAGGTGTGATGCTCCTTTGGGATGATGATACTAACAGGACGTCTACATAACGACAAGGTTTTATCCCTTAGTAAAAAATTTCTGGCAAACACCAAAATATTGGAAAGCATAATTTTCCCTCTCTCTCTCTCTATAAAACCGGAATTAGAAAATCCCAATCCATCCCACTTCTGATACTATTCACCGTCACAACGTCTTATAATTTAAGCGTTAAGTGTCGTCATGACAAAGCACTTCTAGGGCATCTTTCCGTGAATTTAGCATACTTACTGCTTCTTAAGTGTTAAGAAAAATAAGTTCCTGTTTTCTTAGAATCTACAAGATACTCTCGGAAGAACGTAAAGAAACGCATGCAGAAGCAAGAAGTTCGCTCTGTACACTGAAATTAGGCGGAATATGCGCCCTATAAAAGGAACTTGTAAGCTCCCCATCGGTGCAAAAGCAAAAGCTTTTATGAGATCGCTTTTCGCACAATAATTTCATATCGACGTAATTTCATATCGACGTAAAATTACATATTTTTTTGGAATGTATTTTTCCAATAATGATAAAATAAATATTTTGTATAAACAGCTGCATGCCTATAGAGTAGGAAAAAACACAAACACGGTGGTCGAAAATAGAATAAATATTTTAAAAATTGTCTGAATTGAACATTTGAAGGATGCTGCGAAATTTGCTGAACTTTTGACTCTGCAGATTCGAAAATAAATTTGTATAAAAACAGTAAATATAAAAGAAAGCTATGTATTAGAAATAGCTAATTTTTTTCAGACTTAATAGAATTAATACCTTTTAGAAATTCAGGCGATTCGAATTTTGAAAAGACATATTGTTAGCAATTACCATATATAGTTTTTACAAATATATCTTTATAGTTTAAATTTCAATTTTTAAATGAGTTCAGTAAAAACGTATTAGAACTTAAAATCACTATAGTTTTTTATTTTATTTTCAATTCTGGCAAATAGAAATAATTTTTTATGTTAAAAAAAGGCCGGAAATTCGATTTTTGAAAATTTGAATTGCTCTAAATATTTGTAATACTATTTATTTTCGGTGATCGTTCAAAGATTTACTACTTTCAAAAATTTTCCACTTTTCTTGATCTGTTGGTACATTTTACCTAAAAATTGACTGCTTGGATACAAGCCAATTTCATCTTAAAAGAAGCAGTGGCTGCAGCCTATCCGTGGGCTCTCTTTTGTATCACTTTTTCCCATTTAACGACAAATCAAATTTATGTAATTCTCCTGCGCTGGACCTTTACAAAGAAAATCGGATTCGAAATGACCCGTTGAAAGAGGCTAACCATTTTACTTCGTTCACTTAGGAAATGCCTTCCTTTGAAATCGTGTTGGAATTCTAAATGAATACAAAAAGCGTCTATTTCTAGGGTAATTTTTACCCTTTGTCTTCGACTTAAAACGTCGACTACCCCTTTAGTACCCAGATATTGTTTGAGAGTTGTCCTGAAGAGGGTACATTTTCAATTACATTAATTAATTGTGTTCTCAGGGGTTTCCTGGACCAGGATCCTAAAAATGCATTCAGACGACGTATAGTCGTCCTTCTGCGGAGTCAGGTTTTTAAGTTTTATTATGGATAAAGTTCGTGTAATGGCAACGAATGAACTCTCCAGCACTTTTATGGACTCCCACAAAGTGGATAAGTAAATAAATTCCAGCTTAATACAAGTTTCGTTTCGATGTTAGCGACATCTACGTACGATGGTATCTGAGTATTTTACCATGCTAGTAAAAGAGCTACAAATTTATCCTTACAACCCTTTCTTTTCGTTAAAGTTAATTCATTTTTTATTGAAATTTGCCGCTGATTTTACAATTGATTAGTTATTAATTCAATTCAATTCAGAGTATTTTAATTTTATTTCATCGGTCTGCAATAGGTTACAAAAAAAGTCCTTAAAGTTCTTAAAGTACCTAAATCAAATCGTCGTATGTAAAACCCAAAAGGAAATTCATTGGTACACCCAAAGGGACCCTTAAAATTCGATAATTAAAAAACGAAAGTTCCCTTTACCCAAAGTACTTCTAAAAAACATCTCACTAAAAGTGTTTAAAATTTTCCAAGTGAATTCAATACCTAATTAATCCACGTTAATCATCGTTACCACCAAACTACAAGTGCTACAAAATTAACTAAATATAAAAAATTAAATTAAATTCCAGCCTGAAAACACCTTTTTCATGCATGCATGCTAACTGAATTCATGAATATTTATAGCCCTTCTAATTGAAATGAAATTAATCTGCAGAAAGCTGCAAATTTTTGTGCTCACTCGCAAGGAATAAAAGTTTCTCGTGCAAACTTTGGAGAAGGCGACCAAAGTTTGCCTTTAGAATTACACGCCGTTGGGAAATTTTGGCAGCTAAATAGAGAAAATTTTATATAAAATTTAAAGGTTCTCTCAAGTAAATCAAATGTCCACTGCACACTAGTCGAAATTTTATATTTCAAACTATTTCAATGACTTGTAAATTGTTATTTTACGTAACGTCACTCGAAAGTAATTAATTCGGGTGTCATATTTTCACTTAAACCTGTCAAATATTTTTATATAACAAATTTTTTGAGTTGAACGTATTAGGGTAAAGTTTTGGATACCTTGTCAGAAAAATAACCTAATCTGGGGATATTTTATCCTATTCTGTTCCGCAGTATAGTCATTTGAACCTTTCTTATTTATTTATTTATTTAATTATTTTTTGTTATTTTACTAGCACTGTGATTTTCCAAAAACGCTGACAAAATTGTCTATTTATAAACAGAACCCTAAACATCAATTTCCATATTTCTAACTCCAAAATGACAAACTTCCATACAAACTTTCATCCCCTATTTAACCCCCTTAGGGGATGAATTTTCTTAGTGCTCATCTATGTTATATAAGAAACTTCTGTGTAAAATTTCATATATCTAGACCCACCAGTTTATGGTAGGCTGTTATCTGTCAGTCAGTCAGTGTTACAGTTTTATTAAGTAGATATCTTGAAATTTAACACAACACGTCTTGAACTTTAACAAATTTCTGGTTGTAATCTGCTGTTAGAATACACTTATGAATAATCTGTTCCAAGAAAATAACGAACCATGTTTTCTGGATTAAGTACGTGTTACAGCATATTTGTTTCTGGATTCGTAAACTATGCAAAAAATGTCATCATATGTCATCAACAAAAATGTTGACCAGTAACGCATGAGCCTTGAATGTTAATAAGTTCGCTAAATTGTTTTATGTTCCTGTTGACAGAAATATTTGTTCGTATATCGTATGAATTCAATGTTTTCTGTTTTTTACACTATGTATTTAGATGATGAAAATTCATACACTGTGATACTTCAAGAGATTTTTAGCATTTTCGTTTTTCCATTGTCGATGACTATATAAATTATTAAAAACTATTTACTTTATCTATACTCAAGAAAGGTGAAGCATGTCAATTATATTTAATAGTACTAATAAATTCAAACGCATTAAAGGTTCACTTCGATATCAATAAAATTTGTATGTTATTCCAAGAGCCTGGCGATTTGATGGTCGCGTCCAAACAAATGTGGTATCAACTGTCCTAAAATACAATATCTCTTTAATATGACTTGGACTTGATACGGTATCAATAAAAAATGCTCATATATTTTTCATAATACGAAATAAAGCAAAACAGTGTACAAACCTATCAAGGATTGTCAAACAAAAGATAAATCAAGACGAGGTGGTGTACCATTTCCAACTCCAGCATAACTTTTTAAATATTTTCATCTATACGAACTGAAAGGCTTCCTAGAACAATCACTGATGGATTTAGTCCCTGTCTCCTTTTCGATCAATATTACGATATTACAAAAACCCCCATAACCCGAACCACTTTGGTAAAGGATGTGACCTGGTGCTCCACAATTGATTTGTCTTCATATTCCCATTGAAGAGACGGCGTATCATATCAAAATTGCATGACTCCGACGTTTATGGTTGCATAGCATGCCTTAATAGCACACAGGTGATATTTCCTCTTCAACTAGTCTTTGTCTAACATTTCTTGATTTTGTGACTGATGTTTGTACAACTAATTAGTTTTGCTTCCAAAACTCATGGGTAAGGTCTACATCCGTTGAAATGAAATTGGTACTAAATTCAATGGGAGCGAAACCCACAGTTTTGTTGAATATTAAATGAAGGTATGCACATCCCACTTTGGAAACCATAATTTTGGTGTATTTCACAGTATTTTTCAGTAAACGTTTGTGATAGTAATTATTAAATAATTACGAAATGATGAAACTGAATCTGTTTGACCGGTAATTATATAAATTACAAGTTTTAATAAAATGGGAAGGTTAACTTCATGAAAATTGTAAAAGCATGTTCATCCACTCAAATAATTTTTTTACTGACTGCCGACAGTTTATAAGATAATTGCTGTTTTATGGTATTACCAAAAAATGGCAGTTACGTATGCAATGTTTAATAATTGTGGACAAAAATTCAGTTGGGCAATTAATTGCATATAATACTTAATAGTACACAATAGTCAATTTGGAGCATTTCAGCAATTATTTTTCTTGAATGAAAATATATACATATCACTAATATAAATTTGGACAGATTCAATTCTCGTCTCCGACTGGCTTGAAGCAAAATTTGCAGTTTCTGTCTTTAAATTGTGCATTTGATTTTTTAGTCATGTGAAATAGGATTTTCCTAGAATTTATGGAATATGGATAGACGGAGAAATATTGAAAAAAGCTTGTTTTTGAGAATTATTTTTTAAACTAAAAACTTTTTTCCCTTTAATATTACAATCAAACTATGTAGAAATAAAAGAGTTATCAATATTTCATCATTTTATATTTTCAGGCAAGGTAAAACTTAAGAGAAGAATAAAAAAATCCGTCACATAACGTTTGAAACCTGTCGCCCATGAAATAATTACAAAAGGCAAAAGTTCAAATCCACTTTCTGCATAAAAGAAGTCTATTCAAGTTAGAAAATTGTTTGTATTTCTTTCTAAGCTGCTAGAGATATTTTAAAAGAAGAATTCTTCTTGGAAGAAAACAAGGCAAATATGAGCCATGCACAAGGCCGTGACAGTAAAGACGTTGTACAAACGATAAATTTTCCCTGAAAACTTCTGTAGTGACCCAGAAATAGTAGAGTACTGAAAGGAGGGAGACATATGTAACATATACGTCTCCACATAAACTCCTCTATAAGACAATGAAAGTTGTTTGTTGTTACACTTCCGGCTCTCGAGAAGTTTACATTTATGCAAGGATATGGCTGAGCCATATGAAAAAGCACCCTGCGAGGAAGAGTACACATTACACTTAGTATATCAAGCTGTAAACAGACATAGTAGCTCTTCTCGCGTAAAATTACCCTACGAAAATACACCACACTCGAATATCCTTTTAGTGAAAAACAGAACGAATGAAATCAAGTCAAGAGAGGAACGAGATACAAAAAACCGATGGCTTGATTACCTAAATTGTCTTGAAAAATGTGTCAAGAGTTGCGAACTCACTTTCAATCCACGACTTAGTTGTGGCACAAAAAGAAATGTGTTTCAGTGTAAACAAGAAGAAATCTTTTCGTGAATAGTAAACCTCTCAGAAAACTAGTATTAATTAAGATTTAAAACACTAATAATAAATTTTCTGTGCACTGCTATACAAAAATTACACGTGTGATTATTTCCCATTTACATGACAACCACTAGAGATCAATATTCGAATATTTCTCAGATAATTTAGTTCCGATGAAATAATATTAAGGTTCCACGTGTCCTAGATACATATTCCACGTGTATTTATAAATATGAATTTCCAGATAACTTGGTATTTGTAGGATTTCATTTAAAAAAAATGTGTATTTAGGATTTATCTACGTTGCTTATTTAAATTGAAATCCACAACAATTCCTTAAACCACAAGGAGCACTGCCACATATTTCCGGCAAAAGATAGAAAAAAATTGTAATCTCAAACTCAATAGGGAAATTTAACTACAAATTGGATATGAAAGTGCTCCATGTCTTTGAACAATGTTGTAAGCATGTTGTATGCTGTTAACTAACCACATTTATAGTAGACTAAACCTTTTAATGGCGGACTTACAAAGGTAGTTTTTCACGTTTCACATTCGTAGTTCAGTCATTATATTCAGATTCAGCGGTATTAGAAATTTTATACTGATTAAGCTGCGTACACCTAAAAACATAGGTATACAAATATATAAAATAAAATCATATACCGACATATTTTTAGTCGAGGATTTTTGAATTTAAATTTCATATTTGAAATATGGAAAAGAAAATATCAAAAAAAATCTTTCGATGCCGACATTATTATAAATATGATGGTTTTCTCAGTTATTTGCAGAGTCAATATGCTCGCATCGCTTTTTTACGAAAAACCAACCCACATTGCTCTTTTACGTAAAATCAAGAAAATAAAAAACCAACATTTTGGCCTTAAATAAAATAAAAAATTACAATTAACAGAGCCTTGATTAAAAATATATATACATGTTTTTCAACGCTCTAGGTGGTACGTAGCGTAGCCTTATAAATCAACATTAATGTTTAACATCACTGTAAACATTTGGTTATTAAAAATTACGCAGAAGGAGATGAGTGCTGGAACGCTCCTAGACCTCTCATTTTATTTTAAAAAATGATTGAAAGTTTTATGCGATTTGATTTTAAAATCGCATGGGTTGTTGAATTAAAAGTAGCGTATTATTATGTCTAATATATAAAATTCTCGTGTCACAGTGTTAGTGGTCGCACTCCTCCGAAACGGCTCGACCGATTTTTATCAATTTTCTTTGTATATTTGGTAGATATGCGAATAGGTCGTAAAGTATTTTGCAACCACCCACCCCCACCCTCTATTTTTTAAACGCGATTTTAGTATTTCTGTATCAACAAAAAGCCCTTTTTTGATTTTCCAGAAACTGATCCTAGCAGCAGCGTAATTTCGGTTAACACAGTTTCATTTAAAACTTTGTCTAACAACATTAACCCTTCAAATTTTTACCTAATTTTCGTATACGATTTCGTAATCTATAGACAAAATTATTTTGTATTATATAGAAAATTCGATTGAAGTTGTTCAAATTGTAACAAATATTTAGACTTTAGAAATAAAATTCTATTGAATGAGAAAACGAAATTTCTATTACCATGTTATGAAGTGTATTTTTGCCCGGTGATTTAATTAATTTAATAGCTAACGATTTATCCAAATTCTAACCAAAATTAATTTGAAAGTTCTCAGTCAATCGGGTGAATTAAAATTGATTAATGAAATTACGTAAAGTATGAGGTCCAAACGGAGTTTCTAATTTTAACAGAGCTTATTCAGGAAAAGGTACAATAGAAATTCTACTGCAATTTCTAAAGCAACTTTTAATTGAATTCTGTTGCGAAAAGCTACTTCGTTGGTTCGTTGTTTATACGCAAAATTCAGAGAATAGCAACGCTATTTTCCACTACAAGGGATGATGCTTGCAAAGTCCATTAGCAAAGAAAATTTAGATTTTATGAGATTCTATTAAAATAAGGTACACTGTCTTATAGTGAAATTGTAAATATTTTATGGATGGCGACATTGTTATCAGTCAAGACATTAGGCTATATAAGTATTTATATGTATTTTATAAATAAAGTAAATAAATTAAATGATTCGTATACTTAAAATAAAATAAGAAAAGACAATCAATTTTCATACCTTTGAACAATTTGTTCATTTTATAATAAGTAAATTGGAATATTTATTTAATAAAACTAGATAGAAGAGCAATAAAGCTAATTTTTGAAGGCCTACAATTCCCTAGCTCTTATTTATCTCATAACCTTGATTCAATGCCAAATAGTCGTTAAAATCACTGCCAAATGAATTTGAATATCCTGATAATAAAATAAATCGATGTAAGGGAGGATATTAAAAATGGTGAACTTCTAAGTTGATTGCGCTCTTCTTCGGTTGGAGAAATTACTTCAAACTCCTAATTTAATAGGTTGATAAAGGCAGAGTTTGAACATAAATTGGGAAATTCTCATTACCTCCTCCCGGGGGAGTTACACATTTTACGACTCTTCTGTCCTTGTGTAATAAAATTAATGATGGACATAAAAGGGAAACGGCGTTATTATTACCAGGAAGTGAAATATTCTCCTAATCTACTTTGTGCCCCTCGGCTCAAGCAACAGCCGAACGAGTTCCGCAATAAGTTTTGGCTCTAGGCCAATTTTATTAAAATTAAACTACAATGAAGGGACCTTTCAACGTAATTGTAATTATCCTGTGAAAATAACAGAAAAATTATGTTCCGAAACGTTTCCGTGATAGCTTGAAAGCTGTCATATAAAAATTGGTATCTGATACAAAATATTCAGAATATATATTTTTATATCATAGTATTACGAGTATTATAAATGAAACAAAAAACAGAACTAAAACTTCTGAAATTAATACTTTAGAAAATTACGAAATTGTATATTCAAAAAAAACGTACAAAATATGTAGATGAACATGATTAAAAATTGTCAGCAACGAATAAATGTGCCCTAAATAATTTTACTTCAATTCGTAAAAACATTTATTACCATTTCACAAAAAATATACATCCGGGAGTAGGACTTTCAATTCAATTTAATTTTATTGTCTTCCTGGCAAATGCAAATTTTCATGTAGAAAGAAATACAGACAAAAATCGATGTGAGGAAATATGATAATGTTTAATCTTTTCGACTAAATAAATCTTATACTTTTCGAAATTTAAATATGATTAGATGGATGATGAACTATGTTTTTCTAAATTAATTAATTTACATACAGAAGTGTTATTGATTTAAATAATTGTGTTGAATGATAACATTTAATTTACCTTCGAATGTCCTTGATATTCTGCAATTAAATGAACATACACACAAATTTATATTAATTAAAGATTAAGATTCTGAGGTTATGCTTCCACATTAACACGCTCTGGAACTTAAACATATATTTACATAAATTGGTAAATTATTTAATATCGCCACTAATTACGAAGTTTAAATACCTCAAGATAGATGATTGCCTTGTAAACATTTTGCTCTAATTAAAACGATAATTTTGAAATATTTGTGGTTTAAAGTACATTATTTGATTTCATTAATTAGATGGAGGTAAACTTGTACAACCCTCCTCTAGAGAGAGAATTTATCCACAACTATCTGTGGCCTTTTCTGGAAGCTGTGTATGAAATCGTCCGCTTCCGAAAATTGCAAGGAGGATAAATATTTTCTTCCCCGCACATACCTGAAAATTTGATTAAAACCGAAAATTTCAGGTGCGCTAATAATAAATCCGATCATGGCTACCGTCTAAAATTTCAGATTTTGTGAAAATGCAAGAAAAGGTCAATACCATGATGCAGTTGCCTGCAGCGTTTCATGACTTAAACTTATTCAATATTTTATGAACGTAAATCTTAAATCAAAATATATTTAAGACTTGGGGGCTTCATACCTCCAGTAGGTGTACGTTCAAGGCAATCAGCTTTTCCTGTCTCCAGGTCGGACATAAATCGGTCCAAAGAAAAAATCAATAAGAACTTTAGTGTTGTAGGTACGTATTCAATTCGTAAACATGACCACCCTGTAAGATGTCGTCTGGGGTGGCACCACTCTGTATAAAGCCCACTTACTAACCGGATGCCATTTAAGCTTGCGGCTCTGGATATCGCCCCGACAACCACTCTGGCTCAGAATTGCACTATCCGCCGTTGATCCCGGCACTAAGTCCAACTTGTAGCTATCGATGAGTCCAGACTGGAGCAAGATGAAAAATTGTACCATACATATATTGCTTTTTGGGTTTCTGGGTCCGGACGTTCTATTCCCGACTTCAATCCCATGAGGCTTTGGGGAGCTCACATCTGCGGTTTCCAATCCGGTCAAAATTCATTTATCAGTGTCCCTGTTGCGTATTTCATGTCGACGGGCCGACGTCCTGATTTCGCTATGCAGCTCAGATACAAAACAGAAAGTAAAAATGAAATTTCCTATTTTTGTGTTTTTTAAAGTCGTGTCTGGCCCCAGAGCTCTCCATTTGTGAAAGATGAATTCATCTATCAAAGGCCGTTAACTGATTGAAATTCAAGAGTGATAGAAATTCGATCAGACAGATGCATCCGCGAAAAACGTTCCCAAAAATTGGCTTAATCCTTGATACTAACGCAGCTGAAAGGTTTCGAAGGATATTTCGATGAAATTCCCTTGCTTTGTGGCTATTCGTGCTTTTGGAAAAATTTGGACTGAACAATGGCCCACTTTCAAAAGGATATCCCAATTTAAAAAGATTTGAACCGAATATCGAGAATTTAATCGCATTTGAAATCGCTTAATCGACTTATAACTGCCTTTCGATATTTGTTTTGTAAGGTAATAATTTTAAATAAGTGTTTGTTTTCATTGTACGATATTTAAAACCAATAAATTGAATTATGTATGTTAGTTAAAACATAAAATATTTTATCAAAAAAAAATCAAGCAATAATAATTATAAATAATGAAAGAACAATTTAGATAAAGTATTCCTAAAAATATACAAAAAAATTAGCTATACCACTTCGGGCTAATTATCACTATTATATGTTAAAGTAATTATATTGTTAGAAAAAACTAATTAATCGATAGAATCTTAATTGAAATGAATGTGTTGACTAAAATTTGTTGAATAGAACTGAGTACTATCGAACTTCAGTACATGCATGCATACACTTTAAAATTTCTAACGCTCCCTTCCCACCGATAGACAGGTAAAAATGAAAGACAGTTGTGCAAGGACATTTTCGTTAAATTCTGGTAAATAAATACCCGTTAATGATCAAATAAACCTGCTCGCCCAGGGGGTAAGACTCAAGTAATTAAGGAGTACGAAAACTCTAGAAATGTCTCCTTCGGCCAAATTAAATTCGGAAGAACTCAAGTCGGTAGCGTGAGGTGAATGGTGGTTATACCAGCAGATACTTGCGCCTTTTGAAATGCTCCACGTTCCAGGTTATTATTATTATTTTCCAGTAATGGCACTGTTTACATTCAGCTCCCTCAGCTTCTATTATTGTAAAATGTCCTCGACGAGATGGGGGAGGAGCTCAGAAAGAAGACACGTCGGACAATAATTCTGAGAAGACATCGAGTAGCCTTCGTTCGTCATCCAAAATGATTTTGTATCTAAAATTTCCCAGTTTAACTACACCCCCCATTCGGGGGCTGGAGGCTGTGAAAATTTTTACAAGAAACGATCAACTGAATATAAGGTGAGATAAATTAATGACTTTGAAATTTCCTCGGGGTGCTATCTTTGGCGCAAAAATTAATTAGGATATTTCCCTTGTCAGAGATGACGAATGGACCGGTCCGCTTGCCTATTGATCTTTAGGTTATGCCCTTGGGGTAGTAAAGCAATTTACTGAATTTAACTAATTTTCTCTTATTATGAGAAGGTTATTTAGTTTTGTAATTAATATACTTAGCATGCGGCTCAGCCATGATTCTTTGCAATTATCTCTGGGAAAATGAAATATTCCACCGTCTGGTGTAAACCGCGGGCTATTTTTGCGAGAATCTTTCGGAAGTCTTAAAGCATTTACATAGTTTAATTTTATTGCGATGGAAAATTCACATTAATCGTTTAACCATTCTGGGAATTCTTTAAATCACTGTAGACATAAGTTTTAGGTGTGTAATCTTCCTCTTAAAAATTATAAATTTTTTAAGTTTTCATTTCATCAACTTAAATTTAGTTTAACGTGCCAACTGGAGATTTATTCCTTAATAACAAAAAACATACAATATTTCGACTGGTAGAAAAAATTAGAAATGCACATACAAAATAACAAGTCCTTTAAAGAATAACGAAATTATAATTTTATTGACCGAATTTTAAAGCACTAAGAATAAAGCAATTTTTGTGATAATTACTTAGTGTTAAGCCTGCTTTGCTACCTCAATGGCCTCACCTCAAACCAGCGTGAGGTATTTACGTACAACTTATTTTATTGAAATTTTTACTCCGTAGCGATAATACGTTTTTAAATTAATCAACCGGAAGTAATGTCCTTAATAATGGTTTTCCGATTAACATTTAAGACGGAACCAATTAATTTCATAAATTCACTGTTCATTAATTAAGCCCCTAAGTTGTCTGATATGTTAAATTCAAGGAAGCCAACATGATTCTCATTCGTTTTTCTGTGAATGAGTGAATTTAATTAACTCATAAAAAAACTGAATATAACCAGAGACACACGTCCAATTTTTATTCAAGACAGAATGAAAAATTAAAAATAAATCGTATACATTTTCATATTTCATCGTTCGATGTTCAATTAAACTCGTTGTAGTGGCTTTAGGTGTAAATTGAGGTTTTTGCATTTTAGCATTTTTTTACCAGATTTTCCAGGATTTTTGATCGTTGCATTTTAAGCTGTGCTATAATTACTACTAAATATTCTGAACCACAGCAGGATAAACATTTTACATTGTTTGCGGGCATTGGACGTCATGGGAAGTTTTTAAATGTTCGTTACAAAAGACAGCTGTACCATTCGTTAATAATTGGTCACATCACAAAAACCTTATTAATAGTCAATTAGTAATCATTATTTGCCTAGTATTATCGTTAATTGAAACGTTAAATTAGCAGGCATATCGAACAATTTATTTTAGGAGTAATAACATACAAATGTTTTAACTTTGTTAAGAGCACATGCTGAATATTGAAAAAATAATGTGTTTTCACAGATTGATATTTTACGAATATAAAATTACCAATAATATTTTTAAATCCATCAGATAGATTATCATCTGAAGGCATGTAACGCATCTATGTACCATAAAATAAATCAACAAATCGGTTATTTACACAAGTTCTGATAAAAACAGTAGCAATCTGTCCTTACAGCACCAACTCCTCTTAAGTACGCATTATTACCGGATTTTACTTAATTGTACACATTTACCCACAAAAGTGGCTGAATAATTTGTTCTAAGAATTTAAAGTGCTGAATATGCCACATTCAACTCGATTCAATGTTAAATTTGTTTATCTTTCCCAGAGATTTTCTGTTTAAGTTTGCTCTCTCCAGTTAAGTAAATATCTTTCATTTAAGGCTGCAAATACGAGTCTTAATTATTCTAGTAAAATTGATTTTCCTCCATAAAATAGTAAATATGTAGGAATGGTATTGTTGCGTCGAAACTCTGAGAGGGGTGGCAAAAAGTTCCAACTAAATTTAAAACTGTTTTCAGGAACTGTGCTGAAATGTAAGAAAATTGTGTACAATTGTAAGGATTAGGAAGTGGAAAGGGAAACTAGGTTATGAAATGATAAAACGGTAATTTTTGGGTCGAAGAAAACAATAAATTTCGATTTATTGGACCCGGAGGGAAAAAAGACCAAAACTGTGAAGCAGCAATGGCAAAAAAACCCTCGGAAGCAGTTGAAAAAAAACTATAAATTAAAATTGTATGTGTGTGTGTGCGTGTGTGTGAGTGTGGGTATGAATATGTGGGGTGCGTGTGTGTGAGTGTGTGTATGGGCGTCTCCCCAGGAAGCCGGTGGTCCGATTTCGACGGCCACCGACCTTGGGTCGACTCGATCGCTGGGTCGACTCGGCGACCGCGATAGAGAAGCCTTGACCGCTGATTGCGGTGGCAGCTCAAAATAACACACACTACTCACTTGTATGGCAAACAAGAAATAAATGCACTAAGGAGACTGAATTGAATTGAATTGACTTGAATTTAATTTGACTGTTCGCTTTCACGATTAGATTCAAACTGACTGCTGGTCTCGGAAGCAAGTCTGTCATTCCAACTCGAGAAGCGTGGGGACGGGCGTTGCCAGCTCAACATATTTTTGAGCTGCGTTTACAATCCAACATCCTCCCCCGTTGCGAGTAGAAGCGAGCAATATGTTTTGTGTAGTGTATGAAATGTGTTTTACAATATTTATGCTACATTCGGTAATGGACATAATGATGTGATATTGCGTTTGTATTGGCCATTGGCTGTCCTGATCGTCACGACTCGGGTAATGCCATCTCCTCCTGGATGCGTCTCGACGACCACGCCCAGCTGCCAGCTCGTGCAAGGTTGTTTCTTATCTATGATGATGACGACGGACTTGACCTTGATCTCGCTGTTGTTACCAAACCATTTTTGACGTTTCTGGAGTTCGCTTAAATACTCCAGATGCCAACGCTTCCAAAAGTCCTGACGGGCCTTAGAAATGAATCTCCAGACGGAAAGCCGGTTATCTGGAACAGAGGCATAATTTTGTTCAGGTAGCATGGTGAGAGGTCTACCTGCTATTAAATGGGCAGGAGTTAATGCAATAGGATCGTTTGGGTCCGAAGATAAAGAACATAGCGGACGAGAATTAAGAATCATTTCTATTTCAACTACGAAAGTATTTAATTGTTCAAAAGTGAGCAATTGCTGCCCTATTACTCGTTTGAAATGGTGTTTAAAAGATTTTACTGCGGCTTCCCAAATACCGCCAAAGTGGGGTGATAGAGGAGGATTGAAAGACCAGGTGATATTTTTCGCACCAGCATAATGTTGAACTCCTTCTTGGAATTGCCCAGAATTGAACAGAGAGTACAGCTCGCGTAATTTATTATTTGCCCCGATGAAATTCGTCCCGTTGTCCGAATAAACATGAGACGGAATGCCTCGACGACCAATAAAACGCCGAAACGCCCCGAGAAAACCTTCCGTAGTCATGTCGCTTACAATTTCAATGTGAACTGCTTTCGTCGCCATACAAACAAACACGCAACCGTAAGCCTGTACCTTAGTCCGATTTCTAAACTTTTTTTCTTTAATAAAAATGGGACCGAAATAATCGACGCCTGTATGATCAAATGCCGGTGACTGTGTGACACGAGATCTAGGTAAGTCTGCCATCTTAGCATGTAATGGAGTAGTACTATGGCGAAAACATGGAATGCAGTGGCGTATAACGCTTCTAACTTGGTTCTTCCCGTCAAATAACCAAAAACGATGGCGAATTGTATTGAGAGTGCCCTGAATACCGGCGTGATACATGTTTTTATGAATCTCGCGAATAATTAAAATTGTGACATGATGGCGAGAAGGTAAAAGAATGGGATGTATTTGGTCTCCCGGAATTGTTGAATGTATTAATCGACCGCCGACGCGGAGTAATCCATGTATATCGATAAAAGGATCAAACGCAGCAAGTCTACTGTCTCTTACCGATTGTGCTTTGGACAACCGGTCGATCTCTTCGGAGAACTGATCCTTTTGAATAACTGACAGAACCCTGCGTTCCGTTTCCAATCTTTCTTGTGCACTGACAACCTTACCTGCACCTCGGTACGGATTATCCTTTACCAGAATACGATAACAATACGACATGGAATTGAGAAGTGTAGAATAAGATGAGAAGCGTTTAAAATCATTGCCGTTGATTTTATTAAGGACTGTACTGGAGACAAGAGCGGCATTTCCGCCCACCTCCGGTAGCTCCGAAGGAGTCGCCGGAAAACTCTTTGGCCAAGCGGATTCAGGATTCTTGAGCCAAGAGGGTCCTTCAAACCAGAGTTTATTTTTAAGAAACTCCGTGGGAGTTTGACCACGAGATAACGCGTCAGCGGGATTACATTCCGAGCGAACATGTCGCCATTCGATTGAGGGACCTAAAGCCTTTATTTCAGTAACTCGATTATTTTCGAAAACTGGTAGTTTTTCGAGAGGTTTTTTGAGCCACTGGAGTACAATGGTGGAATCACACCAGAATACGATACGTTGAATTGGGAAAATGAAAGCGGGTTCAGCCTCCTTGAAAAGACGAGCGAGAACTTGGGCCCCACTTAATTCGAGTCGGGGTATGGTAGTCTTCTTTATCGGCGCAACCCGACATTTCGAACAAGAAAGACATACTGATGTGTTTCCGAAAGAATCGGTGGATCGTACGTAAATGCAAGCTCCGTACCCGATCTCACTCGCGTCACTAAACCCATGAATTTCTATACGAACTGGATTATTTAATAAAAGTCGGCGTTTAATAGATATATCGCGTACGAGAGGTAACTGCTCAGCAAACGCAAGCCATTTCGAATACAAATCTTGGGGCACTGACTCATCCCAACCAAGCCCGCACCTCCAACAGTCTTGCATAATTGCCTTCGCAGCGAGAATGATAGGTCCGAGTAATCCTGTTGGATCAAAAATTTTTGCGATTTTTGACAAAATACTACGTTTGGTAATTTTCCCTGAAACATCAACGGGCTCGACTGTATATAAAAACTCATCGCGTTGAGAATTCCAGATTACTCCGAGAGTCCTGAAAATAGGACTGTCTTGAACTGCGCAATCTAAATCAAAGATCTTTTCATGAATGTTATCTAATGCGTGATGATGGTTGGAGGCCCACTGTCGAATATCAAAACCGCCGCGCTTCAAGAGTTCAATCACTTCATCTCGAATTTTCAGAATCTCCTCTAAAGTATCTGCGCCGGTTAAGAGATCGTCAACGTAAAGATCACGTTTTAATAGCTTGGAAGCTAATGGAAAATTCGCACCTTCGTCATCGGCGAGTTTATGAATCGTACGAATGGCCAAAAACGGAGCCGAAGAGACTCCAAACGTGACAGTGCAAAGCTGATATACCCGCTCAGTGTTTCCATGGAACCAGAAAATCCGTTGGAATTGCCGATCTTCTGGATGTATTAGAATCTGCCGATACATCTTAGCGATATCTGCTGAAAGAACATAAACGTGTCCTCGAAATCGCAAAAGATGACCGAATATTTTGTCTTGGATAGTGGACCCGACCATTAAAGTGTCATTGAGGGAAATTCCACGAGTCGTTTTGGCCGAAGCATCGAAAACCACACGTAATTTTGTAGTGCTGCTAGACGCCTTCATAACAGCATGATGAGGTATATAATATCCTCCGGGAGATTCATTATGGACAGGAGTCATGTGACCCAGATCCATATACTCTTGCATAACCTTACTATACTCTCGATTGAGATCAGGATTCGAACTTAATTTGCGTTGTAATGATTGAAAACGTTTTAAAGCAAGACATCGAGAATCACCGAGTTCGCGTTCTTCATGACGAAATGGTAAACGAACAGTGTAACGGCCCGTGGAGTCGCGAGTAGTGTTTTTTACAAAATGTGATTCGCACAAACGTCCCTCGGTAGTCCTAGATGAGTGTGAATTAGCATCCTCAATTATCCAAAATTGTTCGAGTAAACGGCTTAACTCTAAGGAATCACGAGACACCGAAGAACCCTTCTCGATTAAATTACAAGAAACCGTGGAACCTTTATCAACTGTATTAAGACCGCCGACAATAACCCAACCGAGTTGGGTTTTTTGCAAAATTAAATCACGTCCGTTACTTGATAAATTAATTTGACCTATTGAAAGGAAAGACATTGTGGCTCCAGAGCCAATCAAAATATCTACTGGTCGAGGTAAATGAAAATTAGGGTCGGCTAAATTTTTACAAATATTTGAAGGAATTTGAATGGAATCGCGAGGAAACACTGAATCAGGAACAAGACCCGTAATTTTTGGAACGGTTAAACATGTAAGAGATCTTTGATAATCACTATTTAATGCGCGAAAATTAATCTCAATTGTACCCCGCGAAACTGTTTGTAATTCATTAATAGCACATACTGGAATTGAACAAGCGCGAACAGGCAATTTTAAACGTGAAGCGAAGGTTTCTGTTATAAAATGAACAGTGGCACACGTATCTAACAAGGCTCGAGCATTAATATATTTACCGTGAGCGTCACGAATTCGTACAATGGCACTCATCATTAAATCAGGCCGTAATATCCGAGATGAGGTGTTAAGAGTATGTACGCCTAGTCAAATTGAAGTCCCGACCGTGTCTTTCGCGCTGTGCGCGGTTTTAGGGAACGAATGCAAAAGGCTGTTATGTTTTTTGTTACAGTGTTTGCAATGAGAATAACGACAATCACCCGAATGATCCTTAAGACAATTTCTGCACAAACCCTTGGATTTAACTACATTCCAACGTTGATCAACGGTTAATTTAGCAAAATCAGGACACTGGTAGAGCGGGTGTGATTTTTGACAATTGGGGCACGAGCGAATTGTAGATGTTACTAATGCTCGCGCACCGGAATCAGTTTTTCTGGATTTATGAGCATGTCTGTCCGAGTCACCTGTTCTCTTTCTACCGGAATGAGCTGAGTCTTGACGAGCAATTTCTTGCTCCATGGTAAGAAGACGATCGGAATATTTAGTTATAAACGAGACAAATCTTTTGTATGAGGGAAACGAATTAACACTCAACGACTTTTCCCACTCTCCTCTGACGTCGATGGGGAGCGCTCTTTCGAGCCATCGTACAATCAGAACATCGAACTCTTTGTTACGTTTAATCTTGAGGGACCCTAACATATCTAGATGTTGACGAACCTCATCTATCAGTCTCGACAACTCAGACGCAGTAGGTCTTGTTACTGGTCTTATATCGAAAATCGCGTCAAGGTGTCTTGCAATGAGAATTCGATTCTTGTCATAAGCATCACAAAGTACCTTCCATGCCTTGTCATAATTTTCGGGATCAATCTGAATGAGTGAGATTTTAGCCTTGGCAGGACCAGACAAACATCTTTGCAAATACAGTAATTTAGTCGATTTGGTAAGATCTGGATGATCATTTATTGTAGAAAGGAAAGAATTTTTCCACGAAATCCACTCATTAGGATCGCCATTAAACTGAGGCAACGGGATTGCCGGAAGTTTTACTAAACGTTGTCGCTCTAAGAAAGTCGAGCTGGCCAAAGGGCCAAACGTCTGGTTGTTATTCTGCTGCGCCGGAGGGGTCATATCCGCCACTCGACTGGCAACGCTATAATAATTATCTTGAATTTCCTTCATCCGATTCAAGCCCGGATCATCCGGGAAACTCACGCCGAGTTCATCATGAAGTTCTTCATATCGTTCAAACAATTCCCCGACTCGAGTGAAGCGTAATTTTACGTTACTTTCATTTACGGGTTCTGCATCCAATGCAGCTTTCAATTCAGTAATACGCTCCTCTAATGTTTTTCGCCTTTGTGCATAATAAGCTGCAGTCCTTCTGGTCGACATATTTGTTGAATCAAACAAAATAAAAAGCAGAAAAAATACTGAAAGGGAAATCGTCCACAAAACTTATCTGGTTTTTCCACGAAGACCGCTGCAGGCTGCAACCGGGAGGAAAAAATCCAGGAAAGGCGATGTCCCGAATTCGTCGGCCTCGGAAAGCCGGCAGGCGATCTCGAGAACTCCTTGGCTTCCCCGTGCTATGTTTAAAGAGAAATTCAATCCTCACAGGAGGCACCAAAAAATGTTGCGTCGAAACTCTGAGAGGGGTGGCAAAAAGTTCCAACTAAATTTAAAACTGTTTTCAGGAACTGTGCTGAAATGTAAGAAAATTGTGTACAATTGTAAGGATTAGGAAGTGGAAAGGGAAACTAGGTTATGAAATGATAAAACGGTAATTTTTGGGTCGAAGAAAACAATAAATTTCGATTTATTGGACCCGGAGGGAAAAAAGACCAAAACTGTGAAGCAGCAATGGCAAAAAAACCCTCGGAAGCAGTTGAAAAAAAACTATAAATTAAAATTGTATGTGTGTGTGTGCGTGTGTGTGAGTGTGGGTATGAATATGTGGGGTGCGTGTGTGTGAGTGTGTGTATGGGCGTCTCCCCAGGAAGCCGGTGGTCCGATTTCGACGGCCACCGACCTTGGGTCGACTCGATCGCTGGGTCGACTCGGCGACCGCGATAGAGAAGCCTTGACCGCTGATTGCGGTGGCAGCTCAAAATAACACACACTACTCACTTGTATGGCAAACAAGAAATAAATGCACTAAGGAGACTGAATTGAATTGAATTGACTTGAATTTAATTTGACTGTTCGCTTTCACGATTAGATTCAAACTGACTGCTGGTCTCGGAAGCAAGTCTGTCATTCCAACTCGAGAAGCGTGGGGACGGGCGTTGCCAGCTCAACATATTTTTGAGCTGCGTTTACAATCCAACAGGTATAAGTATTTAACGAAAAGAGAACTAGTCAAGTGAAAATTAGGTACGCTTATATGTGTTTGAGTTAAAATTACAACTTTTATTAAATTATTCATCTCTGCAATCAGATGATTACTAAATCAATCAATGTAACAATTATGTGACAGTGGTGTCTTTGGTTTTAGGGATGAATGTTAAAAAAATTTTATCGCCAAATGATCGGGCATGATGAAAAACATATATTAGAATTCAAAAATAGAAAACAAAAATTCCGAAGTAAAAAAAATGAACATTTAAATAATTTTATACAACACCATTTGACTCTTTTAGACCAAATTAATTATTTACTTATATGTTTAATTTAAGTTTATGGTATGATTTTGATATCTATTTGAAGGGTTCAAAAACTCCAATATTTATTTTCAAAATAACATACCAACTAAGAACAATCTTAGGCACTGTAACTTTAAAAATCGTCGTTTTTTAAATCTTTATTTTGGGTTCAGGACAACCTAAATAAGTATAGAATTAATGAAATAAGCAAGGATATAAAGAAAAAATATAGTTTTGCATGTAATTAGTGGAACTTGTGATTCAGATGTTGCACAATTTGGCAAAAGTGTTAGTACAACAATTAAGTCGTTTAATATTCTGTTTACCCAGAGCCAGCAAGGACTAAGTGACGATGTTCCTCGGCAGCTCGTTGGCTAGCATGTCACCCTGTAACTCGACGTAACGGCTAAACCCACTGACGGTCGAACTTCCTGCCAAAGGAAACAAGTTGCGTCCACATTAGAATCAGATCCAACCAGGACATTAGGACGCGTTCGCAGGGATGAGGGTTAAGGATTGTCGTCGCAACCGAGTTTGGACGAGAGACAGTCTCAAAACAGAGTACTCCGCCAAGAACTTTCCTCTAAAGTGAAATTAAACTAAAGTTGCCCCAAATTGCATTAAAAGCCTCCGAGCTTAAGCGAAATTAATTATTCTGCGACTCGTTAAAGCTGCACTCCTCCGACCCTTTCCCCGGCCCTCTGACGTACAATATTTGAACTTTTCACCCCAAACCGAGCGCATACAACCGCACACAAATGGTATTATTTTTTTTTTTTCGAAAAAGAATTTTTCACCATTAAAAGATTAAAATGATTGTGCGGCTTTTGTATTCTTGAAAAAATACTTTGTGGAATCTGTGGAACAAATATGAGAAGTCACGGCGGGGCCCTTCGTGAATAGGTAGCGAAAGGGATGACTTATTTGCTTATAATGAGGGCTGCTTTCGGTCGGGTGGGGTCACGCATTAGGACCGGCCCAAATGGAATTTAACGCACAAGCGTTTTCCTATTGGATAATCTTGGATAAACAGATCCTAAGCAAGTTCCGAAAGGTCAATGTAATTTTTCCATTTTTTTTTCCCCATTCATGCCAAAAGCGCTGTTGAAGGGCCTGATCCCTTTTGTAACTACCAAAAATATTAAGGGAGCGGGCACAGTACCATTTTAAATGCGGTGACTGGTCGTTTTCTCGGTGAAGGAGGTCAAGTAGAACTTTTTATACCTTCCATGACGCCGTAAACATCCTTAAAAGTTTCACCTCCAGACGAAATTTTCAGTTTTATTGAATATTAACGAATAATGCAGGCTATATTTTGATGACTTTGAATTTGAATAGTTGTGGAATGGTGTGTTAATTTTGTAAAATTGTACTCATTGTTAGGACATTAGGGGAATTATAAAAATAAAATGGAAATCAAAATCCTTTAAAACATTTCTTAAATGAAGCTATTACAGAATATTTTTAGAAAGCTCTTTCTTCAGGCTTCTAGATTTAAAATGAGAATTATTACCCCTTTGTTATTTTGTTGTTTATTTTCAATCAAAAAAATTCTTATTTTGGTATATTTTTCATTAGTGCAATTCAAAAAATACAATGAAATCATTCTGCTTAATTTTTTGAAAATAAGATAGGGCAAATAAGCTATTTGTGTTCGCTTTTCGAGTTTTATGGTTGATTTCACCAAATAGATCAACTTATGTTTCAATATAAATCTATTTAACTTGAGTACAAACCTGTCTCAAGATTTCAAATAGATAAAGTATAAGGTCTTAATATTAAATCATTTTTACGTAGTGAGCTGAGACAATGTGGAGACTGTAATCTAACATGTTTTCAAAATCATTGGTGTGCACCAGAAAATCAGTTCGAAGTACTTCCTCAACGAATACAATTGATTTTTGCGTTGTCGAATTGTTCCTGCGTAAATTTATCGCATTAGAGCGAAAACTGTGACTTATCACAAAAATCATCAGCTTCGTTCTTCTGGTTAACAGCCCTTCCCCTAACTCTCTATCCAGGAAGAGTTTATATATAGGAACTGCAGGGAGACGTTGATTTCACTTCCCAGTTAAATTTGTCGGAAAAATAGGACACCAGGAAGGTCTGGATTGAAAATCGATGACGAAAAGAGCCCGCCAGCGGTGCTCCTCCAATCACAGCCGTGTCGCGTTATCTGTTTGTTTTGGTCCCTAAACTAAGCCACCATCCGAGTAAACAATTTCACGAAACGAGTGAAAAGTTAAGCCCTGGGACTGTGTCCTCTATGTCCCTCTATACCGTCACCCATTCATCGGGTGACAGATTTTCTACAGGGTAAGAGGGACACAAAAAGGGTTAAGGGCTGCCCTCTATGGTGGCTAAACGTTTTCTCCACATTCCTTTTATTCTACAAAGAAAACGAAAAATAGTCTTAACGAGGGAAATCATAAACCACAAATGTTGGAAGGGTGGTTAGAGGAACGTTTGCTGGGCAAACAAATTCGATGAATGGAATAGGCCGCCCCCGCATCCCCGAACCGCGGTATTCCCGTTATTCAGTTGCCTACAAACAAGTTACTGACTGACTCGTTTGCAGTTGCGGTTACGTAGAGAAAGGACTCGCAACGTAGGGGTGGGTTCCCGGTAGAGGCCGGGAAAAAGGCAAACATTCCCATAGAGGCTCAACTCTGGGGCATCTATCCCCAACCCTCGTCTGTTGTTTTCCACCACCGTACCTCGGCTGAGGGGGTGTCTGAGGTCGGGCCGAGGGAGTGATTGCTAAATGAAGTGAAAATTGATAAAAAACAAAACTTCATGCTCGAATAGTGAGCACATTTTCACTTGTTTCGCTCAATGCAAAACAAGGAAAATTTTCCCCAATGGATTTTAACTTATCGGGCGATTTTACCGGCCGAGGCTCTCCCTCTCAAAAGGACTTTTATTATTATTATTTTTTGTTTGAAATTTTATTTCACGGTTGATTAAAGGCCTATGTTTATCTGAAGGGGCGGTTTAATTAAACTTAGTCCTTGGGCCTGCTGCATACTTCACCAAAATCCCTGCTGCATTCTTCATGCATTCTTGAATCTTTTGTGGCGTTCGGCTGCGGCCCAGGTGAGTCCGACCCGATTCGTGTCTAGCCAACCAAAATTGAAAATGAATTTTAAATTTGCCTTTTGGGTGGTTCTCTTTGCGAACGAAAGCGCGGCCGGTAGTTGTTATGATCGTAAAAAAACGCCAATTCGCGATTGTTTGCACCCTTCGATGTTCCTGCCAATTTTTGAAATTTGTCGATAAAAAACAATTGCTCTGGCTTATTGGCCCCTGTCGCAACCCCTTTGATTTTGAGCCTATATATTTATTTTTTTTTCAATTATTGTCGAACGATTGAAGTTAAATAAAGGAATTTTATCTCAGGCATTTACTTTATCGAAAAAACCATTACTACCACAGTTCTATAAAAAAAGGCTTTTTTTAGTTTATATCCATTTGTACTTAGATTTTTAATGGATAGAAGAATTTAGATACGTATTTTAAGTCGATTAAATGAAAATATGAGTACAAAATCAACAATGGGAAATATGTTTAAGTTCTTATCATTTTTAAAATAAACCTCCGTCAAATAACAATATATATCATAGTTCTAAATTAAAGCAAAATATTTGAAACTATAATTACTTCAATCAATGTAATTACAAATAAATGTTTTAGTTGCTACAAATTTGAGGCAGACATTTAGCCACTATATCAGTTAATTTCAAAGATATCTTTACTAATATTATGAATCTGAAAGGATGTCTCTCTGTCTGTTTGTTACTCTTTCACGCTGAAGCTACTGAAAAGATTTTGCTCAAATTTGGCATAGAGCGAAAGTAGAAGGCAGATAACAGCATAGTATACCTTTCATCGCGAAAAAGTACATAATTTTCGAAGGAGAAACAAAACAGCCTGCTCGGTCAAAATTATGTACATAAAGAGGACAATGACTTCCATTTTTTCTATTTTCGATTATAGGTTATTGAAATACATATATTTGTATTTTTAATTTTAAAATCGAAACTTTTTGTTAAAACATTTATGAGGACTACAGAACTCATTTTACCCGCTTTTATGCAGTATTTTGAAATATTAAATAAAACCTTTTTGACTGTGATATTTTTATATTTTTAATAAACTTTTATATACTTTAGCCTCCTTTTAAAAATAATTGTCTAGTTTTCATAAAATAAGTATACCTACATATATATGTACATTATTGTTGTGTGATTTGTGCATTCTAGTATTTTAACGCTGCCTATTTTACATTTGATGTGATCTTTTTTTCCACAGTTCCTTTATTTTATGCCATCTATTTTTGCGTGGTCACTAACTAAATAAGTATTCACATATTATATTCAACAGCTGGGTATTGTTTAATATTGCTAGTCAAAATTTTAAATGTTATTCATATTATATATAGTATGCTTATACTATATGCGTCTCATACTAGGAATGTAAAAAAGGGTACTGTTGGATTTAAAAGTGACCGCCAAGCACTTAGGAAGAGTTTTTCTTGCTGCACCGAGATGGGACTGAAATTTAGTTCACCGTCCCCGTGCGTATAGATAGCACTATAGGGTGCGACATTATTAATCGGTACATAAAATATTCCTGTGGGGTAGTGTTCCCGTGCAAGTTCACCTCCCATTCGAATATTAGTTTCTAAACTACAATTTTTTTCTTCAGATTTCTCGTAGCATTTGTAAGAAACGAAAGATCTATTCGCGTAAAGCGATTCACCATAATATTCATATGCTCGTCCATGGGAGCAAGTTGCATCATCACATCCTGGCTGAGATTGTCCTCCGTTAGGATAAAAGGATGCATGACCCATGGGTCTTCGAAATCCCAGCAACTCAGTATTTGTATGAATGGTTTGAACATAGGTAGCATCATCAGCACTAAGTCTTTTATCGAAGTCGCTGTAAGAGAATAAGGGTGCAGCTGGATCTAATCCAATAATTACTGCAACTTTTCCATTTTTCACATTTTGTCCAACTAGTCCAGATACATGAGCTCCCAAACTGTGGCCGATTAGTGTTAGATCTTCAAATTTCATACCACCAGTTACATTTAAAAAGTCAATAAATCGAGCAACGCCTTCGGCTACTATAGGAACATTATCCAATGCACAGTGGGCATAATTTAAACTCGCAGCAAAATATGACCAATCAACCACAATCACGTTACAATCGCAATTATCTAAAATAGCTTTGCGAATTACAGTGTTAACTGGAGATGTATAGTTGCTTAACCAACCATGTATAATAAATCTAGATATAATATAAAAGAGAATTTAGTAAAAACGGTTAAAACTATTTTAACTTTCTTACTTTGTAGGCTTCTTAGGATCAAAGTTAGTTCCTGATACCTCTTTCACAACTTGTGATTTGTTTCGATTCTTTTTAGTATACAAATGGAAAATCGCATTCCATGATTGATTGTCTCCGTATTCTTTTGTGGGTTTCCTAGAATTCACTCTCCCTCCGTGTTTTCCCCGGACTTTATTCGTATTCACTTTCTTGTTCACGCTCATCTTCTTGATCTCTTCCACATTTAATAATTCGAAAGTACCATCATATCGCGGAACTAAAGAATATTTCTCATTGTCAACTAAACCTGAATCTAGAAGTTCTTTTATTTCGTTTTCTTTGTAAATAAGTTTCCTTTCAGCAGAGCTCGCAAATACTTTAATGAAGATTACTAAAATCATAAACTTAATAGTCATGTTGTCTTTAATTATATAGCACTAACACTTTTAAAAAGACTGAATTTAACACGGAGAATTACAAATTGATATGATATGTTATAAGATAACTTCCAAATGATACTCTTTTTAAATGTGTAATCGGTATATATACGAAACGTTTTCATATCATTTTTACGCCATAAATGTTTTTCTTAGCGTCATACATTTTGTCTTTCACGTCAATATATTTAAATATTTATATACCATTCATTTCGATTTTTACGTCATTTTATTTCTGAACCACACATTTTGTTCTTCTTAAGCATATGTTTTTAGATTAACAAAAAGCTAAGACGCAAACAACATTCGAGAAAATTTTGACAAAAAAATTTCACTTTCCGAAATTTTTAAAACAAACTCTAAAAGATAGAAATTGTTTGCATATTAGTAACATCTGACTTCAAATTCAATAAAGTGATAAAAAGTGGAACAAAAATTTGCTTTAAACCAATTAAGAATTTGTATTCTTTTTGCAGTTAAAAATTGTATGGTTGAATAGTTATAGGCGAATTTTTGAATATTATTTATTTATTTAGGCCGATAATTGAAATTGTGTCATAAGACATACAAAATCATAAAACAGGTTAAATCGTATCTTTGACTAAGACAACTATTAAACACTTAACTATAGCATTTTTTCTCGAAGCAAACATACACGTATTTTATTTAATTATTTAGCCCGATTATTTAAATTGTCATAAGATATACAAAAACACACAACAGGTTGAATCCTATTTTTAAATGAAAGAACTAAGTATTAAACACTTTATTGTTGTTATAAAAATAAAAAAAACTCATGTAATACGAAAACTCAAAAATTGAAATTATATTAGATAACTTCCAGATGATCATTTATCGATATAAACATCTATATTTGTAGCAAATTATCACATCATCATTCTTTGTAACCTTGTTTTTTGCCAATGTTGTTCAATTTCAACGTTTCATGTTCAAATTTCACAATAGAAATTGGTCATATAACCTACAACCTACTGTTTGAAATTGTTGACTAACATTTAGTTGAAAATGTGGACACAGGTTTTACATATTGATTTATTCAGAATAGCAACTGGTTAAAGAATTTGTCCCACTGCTCATCCGCTTCATGTGGAAGAAAGATTTTCTGATATAAAAAGCTTTGTAGCTGAATTTTGTAGGCGAAAATTTTGAGAAATACATTGTAATTATGCGCAAATTGTAAATACTAATTCCCTCCCTAAAAATATAATGTCCTCTATATGTTTTTTTTTCCTTTTTAAATTAGTGTACTCAATAATTTTGTTAATGTATTTAATATGCGCTCCTTCACTCCTTCTTCTGAGATACGAAAAATATCTCAGAAATCCACGTAAGAAACAATTATATCAAAAGGAAGGACTCAATGACCGACATAAAACGAGAATAAATTCGATCCAAAGGACATTCCTCTTTGCAACAAGGTTTAATTAATCATGACTTGATCAGGTTCATGCCCGTACATTGGGCTCAAATCTCCGAAAAAAAAAGCAAAAACGAAAATAAATCAGAAAGTTTATACGGGCCTTTTTATACATAAAAGTTGATAGCCTTTTGCTGGCGGTTATCTGCTACGTGCAACAGAAATTTCTCAACTTTCTTACGTGCTTTAAGACGAGGTCTGTTTCCACCGGAGATATATTGAATTTCCTACGTGATGCAAAGCAATTTATTTCCAACGAAATAGATAAATTCTTTGAAGTCCACTGCAGGCCCAGGTACGTTGTGAGTGGCCACCAGGAAGTTTAACTAAAGTTGTGAGTAAACTATTCCAATTTGAATGGCCCTTTCACGTTTTTCGAACATTTCGTAAGAGAGCATCGAAATTGAAATTGATACTATAATATAAAAATGTTGTTGCCCTAATCCGCATGTGCAGGTAGATGGAAAACGAAGCAGATTAAAAGATAAGAAATCAGTTTACGAATATTTACCATACATTGCATAAAGTCTAGATAGTCTTGGTGCATGCACATAAAACAGATCCTTTTTTGGAATATAGTAAGAATCTTCAAAAGTACATAATTTTTACATTCATTAATTAAGATTTTCCAAAAATTCAACCCCATTCTATTTGGATTGTATTCAAAACAATTCTTGATTTGAAATTTATTACTTTTAGAGTTAAAACAAATTGTTCAATAAAATATTTTTTTATGATAAAGTTACTACATTACGGAAACGTGGCATGCAACTTTTGTGTAAGAATTTTGCATGAAAACCAAAGGTTTAGAAGTTAAAAATTTGGAGCTTTGAAAACATTTCTATATAAAGTATGACATGTTTTTCTTTGACTTAATATTTAAAGGATCAATCAATTTTATGGTTAAAGACAAAGCCGAAGAGCTAAAGTTAATTAAAAGTCATGGAAATTTCAACAATGGGATCAAAAACTACACTGATTCCTTGCATCATCACACATAGAAGGAACTTTATCCCGAATCAGAATATCAAATCCATCCGCACGGTCCATCGCAACCCCCTGAGAGGGAATGACAAGGCTTTCGCAGCAAAATGCACTTTCAGCGCAACCATCGCCGATTTTGCTTTGTTGTCCTTCCATCGTTTACTTCAAAAGTGCACAATAGGCGATTTTTGATGAATCGTGGGAGAGCCCCAGTTGCCCTGCCACCACTTCCTGCAACGCCCCATTCGACACACGTTGCTCTTCGTGTGGTTTAGGGAACCACCCGGCCCCAAAAAGCCCCACAGCAACAATTTGGGGCAAAGGCGCAGCGAGCGTGGAGATTCCATTAAGAAATATGCCAAAACAATCATTCGATGCCTGCGACAGGTCCCTCTGGCGACAGGGTGGTACATAAAATGACCCAGCAAGGATTGCATGGTACAGGATTGACATATACAATATAACAAAAAATGAATTAAATTCAATAAGGAGAAATAATCAGACGTTTGCTGATTAAAATTTAATCATTTTCTGAATTTTTTTGAGGATAGTATCTCGTATTCCATCTTTTGTACAGAATCGATAGATTCAAGCGAATCGAAGAGGTGGACATTTTTTATATTTTCATATATATTTTAAAAATACTATTTTTCGATGCTTAAAAACGTATACCAACTGAATCAAATGACAAAATGTATAATTCCCAAAACATTACTCCAATATATTTTACATATAGTATGTATATGTAGGTTTATATACTTATATGTACTATATTATGAGGTTTTACATATACATCCTGTTCTTTTATTAGTTGTTGAATTTTCGCGTCCTTTGGCTTGCACAGGATTTCGTTGTGCTCTCAATATTAAAGCCCCGCGAGGGATCCATTGTTCGCGGATATTATTCTATCAGGAGAAAAAAAAGTAATTTTTTTTTTATTCTGTAGATGAAAATCGAATACGGGCCAAAGTTTGTTGACTTTCGTGGAACTTTTTAAACAGAAATACTATAGAGGATTGCTTTAAAAGGCTAAACACTGCAGGCTACTGTTTACTGGAATTTATAAATAACTTTCGTAAAATGTATTCAGAATTTTAAAAGTAAGTTGTTTGAGTAAATCGCAATTATATAACAAAACAGATTAACTCATTCAAAAGTATTTAATACATGTGGCGAAAAAACATTATTTTTAGTTTCAAAACCTTTGCAAGCAACAACTTTTATAAAATTAATATTAACTTACATATAATTTTCATTTTTTTTCAATTCCTGGCTTGACAGCGCAGTAAATATATAATTTGGGTATATTTGAACAAACAAAATATATTATATAATATTTTGAAAAACCTTCGTGAGAATATTTTTGTTTAATTTATGATATAATCTTTGCTTGCATGAGGCTTAAATTAACATAATAAAAAATTTCTTTTTTCTAGCAAAGTTCTTTTTGCGCATGAAAGTTCTATTATTGAACCGATTTAAATTTAATTTAATTCAAGTAAAATCACTTTGCAACGTCATAGGTCACACCTTAGATTTAGTAGTTCTAAGCTTATCATTGATTTATTAAGTCCATGAATTTTTGACAAAAAGGATCACAAGCCTTTAAAATTTAATTTGTATGCAGGTAGATTCCAATCCTTTTCTTAATACTTACAACTTCCGCATAGATAATGATGTCGAACTTAATAAGTACTTGAATGCTGCTGAATGGGTTTTTGAAAATTATTCATTATGGCATTAATAAATTTGTAACTCTTGTGTATCCGGATCTTTAATGTTATATATGTAAAATTATTTGGACTTTTGAAAACAATATGAAATCCAATATTAATGCCAATCATGTGGGTATGTGATTACGCTTGTTTTTAATAAATTAGCAAATCTATCTCAACCTCAAGTATAGAACTTTTGATAGTCGAACTTTACTCGCGCTTGACCGATTTTTGCTCAGATTTTTCTGTTAATCTTTTATTTCGGTTTTGAATAACTTTCGCTAAGAATTTTGACCCCAAATTAAATAAATAACATACGTTAAGTCAACGACCCTTGCCCTGTCTACTCTACCTCCTCAATAGAGGCACCAAGTGAAAATTTTTGCTTTTAACGATGTTGGAGCCCCGGATAAAAAGTTGTGCAACTTTGCGGTGGATCGTAATTGGTGGAAAGGGTTCCGCCCTACGGATGTGGGGGGCCACGATGGAGGCCTGTGTCAGTGCCGGAAAACTCATTAGCCTCATTCTGTCTTTATGGAAGAAGACAGGAGCCCCTCTCAAGGAAGAGGAGCTCCCTATTTGTTCCATAAGCGGAGCAAGTGTCTTTATTGGGGATAAGTGGCCCTCGTTTAAGTGTATTAACAGCAGTCATAAGTTGCCCGTTTCTGTTCAGATGTCGCTTGCCACACACCCCCCCGAGGTGCGCAATATAATTGATTTATGTTGTCTTCGTATATTGCCCTTTTGTAGGTCTGTTCTGGGTATTTGTCGTAGACCTCTTTCGTCCTGGCCATGGTCCTCCCGCTCCTCCTGACCGGGTCCTATCTTTCTGAAATTGTTAACCGAGCTACATAGAGGAGGCTGCTGTGCTAAGGCAATTAAGATAACAAATCTCTCGATTTTCATCAAATCTTGTCGTCTCCCTCTCCATTATGAGGGGCCAGTGCCGCCATGGGAAAACACGACTATTTACGAGGCCCAACTTCCCCTGGAAAGTTTTTCATTTTTCCCCATAATATCCTCTATTCTAGCCCCAAAGGAAGAAGCGGAGTGTTAGGGTTAAAAGGACATAAATTATATTCCCGACGGAGTATACGGGAACATTCCATGTTTTCACTTTATCCGGAGACTCGGGAGGACTGGGACTAAAGATAGGATACGATGGACCTCGGGTGAAGCGAAATTTCCGAGGATACTTTTATCATCTTTAGGTCTTTTGACGACTTCAAGTGTTATTGAAAATGTTGCTAAGCAGCTCCTCAGGAATGTTTGGGCTCTTTCCTGGTTTTCGTTGTTGCAGGGGTTGAGGTTGAAACGGGTCGGGGGTGATTGTGGCTACGTATTTTTGGATGAATCCTACAACAATTGCGTAATACCTTTTGAAATGGCTTCACCTAGAACTGTTCGTAATTTTCCAATTAGATTTGAATTGGTTTCACAATATACCTTCGAATATCACTTTCATGATTTTGAGATGGAGAATGTATTAATTATTATAAAAGACAGGAATCAATATTTTCTCTGAATTGTAATAATAGCTCTCTCAATTTGACCTTATAAAATCTGTTATATTGAAATATTAGAACGTACAGTGCCAATATGATCAAATAACTTCAATATCAATTAGCAATAATCTTAATTCTCAATATTCATCTTTAATTCAATTTTTATCGGTATTTTTGCACCTCTCAACGTTTACAACATATGTATAAGAGACACAATAAGCAACAAAAATTAAGCATCTAGTCGAACTAATATAACATAAAAAGTTTATAATTTGACGTTATTTATTGATAAGACAATAGTAAAAAATTTTAAAAAATCTGACGTTTTTTTTACTTAATCGTTTTGTTTTACCAAAGTAACTAATTTTTATCGAATGAACCGTTTTGGTGACGATTTAGACTAATAACAAAGTTAAATGTCCTTTGATATTTACAATATTTTATGTTTTAACTTTAATTTGGTTATCGTCCTTGTCGTTATTTGTTTCATTCATCTATAAATCCAAAAGGAAACAGATTCATTTAAAGTATTGAATTAGTCTGCGTCTACACGAAGTATAAAATATATAACTTTTTTTCCTAAATTTAAAATGTTCGGTATAGTTCGATGAGACTAAATAAAGTACCTGAAGATACATACAGAATATTGGATTTTTAAATGTTTTGGAAATCTCATGAGAGTCTACACATTGAAAGGAATATCAGCAGCCAATTTATGCGCATTTCAAATATCGCATTAATGAAGCCTATACATAATTTACAAAGGCTAATTAGTAGAGCTAAATTTTGCGTCTCTTGTCCAAAATACAGCAGACTGAATGCTCCCGACAGAAAGTCATAGTAATTGTAATCCCCAGAGGGCCATTCATAATAAATGATGAGCTCCATGTGCCTATTGTGGGAAACCTTGAACTCGGGAACTTCTAGAAGATAATGCGCGAATTGTGCCCTGATGGCCACTAGCCGGAGGACAACACTGAGCATAAATAAAAATCAGTCCATTGAAATGCGCAATAAAGACGTGGATTTATTGGCTCACATCTTCCTCCATCCTGGCCGAAGTAATGAACGAATAACGTTCTTAAAAGCAGGCATATCATAAATTTCAATCTGGTTGAAATCCTGGACTAAAATCCTTTCTGACATCTTCAAATGTGTCGACCGAAAGTATTCTCATCTTGACAAATGGAATCTTGTCTTAAGCATCTTTGTGTCAGCTACTTCTTGTCGTCAGAGACGGCAGCGCCCATAGGCCGAATGAGCCAAAAATGCCCGGGGGCCCATGAGGCCCAGAAAAGTGCGTGGTGCCGCAGGAGCACCCGCTCCGCACATAGCCGCACCATTAACATAATTGATCCACATAAATCCACGCAATAAACCCCCCGCAGGATAAGGGTAAGCGACCAGCGAAATTGTGTCATTGGGTGGCGGCGGATCATTTCCCATTGAATTGCTGCGAAGTCAGAATTTTAGCATCCCCTTTCATTGAGGGGGGAAACACCGCCGCTGCTGCTAATCCCTGAAACCTGCAAAACTCAAAAGTTCTGTCTGCCCCCAAAAATCGACTCGTTTTAATGCGATGTTAATGCTCCGGCGATAAAAACTTTTCAGCTATACATTCCCTGGGAGACGGTTTAACCTCGAGCGGCTGCTCCTGGAATAGCATAAAATAAACAGCCCACAGGTTCGTCCTGTGGGATTGCTGACGTAATTGGCGGCGCCCGGTGGCATCAGTCCTATCAGCGGAGACGGAAACAAATCCAGAAAATGTGTGCACGACGAAAAACGTGCTCATTGCGTTTTTCTGTGCTATAAGAGCATAAAATCGCAGGTGTTGCTATCTGCCCTCACCCACTGGCCCCTATGAAAAAAAGATGCCATCAGCAAGAATGTTGCCATTATCCAAAGCACGTGTTGGTCTCATTTCAATTAGGAAACGATAAATGAGTCCTTCCTAGGCAAATACAAACCAGGATCCTCCCCCACTTCGAGTCCTGCGGAATCCTTCTCCCCCAGCAGGAGCGCCCGCACTTCGAACGTGGACATTGGCGAGGCCACGTAGACGGGAGCCCGAGCAACTGAAATAGCATTTGATTGCTTTTGAAAATTGAATTTAGGCTCGCCTGGTGATCAAATGCACTGCGGGGAAACATAGTGGTCAAAGAGCTCCATACTCCGGCGATGGAAAATCCCACGGGATTTTTCGAAATTCGAAAGAAATCAATTTAAATTAAAGCTTTGAGAAGGTCTGCTCAGCTCCACCAGAAGTGATTTTTAATTGGCCCTAGTTTTCTCTTCAATTGTGAATTAGTTCAATACCATGAAAATTTTTCAATTTTCGAGTATATTTCAATAGACGCAATGCACGTTCTAAAAACAGATTTTTGATTTATATCGCTGTTCAAGCGTTTTGTAGAATTGAAAATGGGTGAAGTGGCTAGAAACACATATGAAGTGAAAAATTGAACAATTCGCCTATTTTTATATTTTGTTCATCACTGGTGTGGAAACTTTCTACACGCTCTAATTTAAACACAGAGTTAGCTGAACTCACCATAAATCATTTTAATAAACCATTGTTTCAAATTTTATTAAAGGAATTAGTATTCAATTTTGTTGGTAAATTGATCTACTATATGTATACTTGAAAAATTGAATTTATAAACTTTAATATCAGCTACCACAAACTTTTATGAACCCAGTTTTACAACATCAAGCCTAAATAAAAATAATAATTTTGATGTTACAAAAAAAGTTGTAATGTAAAATAGATTCGTTCAAAAAGTTATAGCACTACAGAACTAAATTTAAACTCATAAGATCACAGCAATTTTTTTTTTTTTATTTATAGCATGAAAATATTGAAATAGAGTATTAATAACCCTAGAAAGTAAATTTTGGTTAAAATATAGAAACATAAAAATGGAAATGTTAAATAACTTTTAACAACACAGAATTCGAACCAGAAACCACAGACTTTTTTCATTTGAATCTAAAACAGCATCCAGAAAAACCCCTAACTGCCCATTTTCATAGTGATCTCGTAGGGGAATATAACTTAGTGAGGTGAAAATAGAAAAGAAACATTGTGCGACTGACGGGATGATATATGTTATATAGAAAGTTTTACAAAAAAAACCACACCTTTAATATAACTCATTAATTACCTCGAATGCTTTCATCAAATAATAATTAATGAATGTTGAAAAAGTATCCTTTTCATTCGTCAAAGATAAGATTCTGGCGGGTCATTGGGTAAAAGGGTCGTTGACTCGGACGTGTGTTATTTTGGGTAAAAATTTTCAAAGGCATTTATGCAAAAGCCAATTAAAAGGGTACAAAGTTGACAGAAATAATCCGAGGGGAGGACACAGGACGCCTCAAGATAGCACCTCTGGAAGAGCCGTCCTCCACCTTCGCCGGAGTGAAAGGGACAATAAAAAGATAAAAAATAAACTCAAGCAAATAGAAAAGCGTTTTAAAAGAAAACAACTCGAGAGGCACACGAACGGATGTTTTCACTGGAGCACCACCCAGGCCCCATTATATGCCATATTCCGGGAGATCGGAGGAGCCCCGTGCGCTGAGACAGAAACCTCTGCAGACAAGGAAGTTTTCTTCCCGAGTGCTCCTGGCTACGTTACAGCTTGAAGAGAATCCCATCAATTCTAAGGATGTTTATGCCTCTGTGTGTCATCCACCTTGAGGGCTTTGCAATTTTAAACAGCTCTTTCGAGCAGAATCTCGTCCTTCCCCGTCGCATCTCGACATCTCAGCGACTCCGGCTGAAACGCCTTTTCTGATTTCCTCAGTCCAACTTTCTTCATGTCAACTCATATTAAAATTTTGAAGAAGATGCCACCGTTGGTTTCAGAAAAAGAAGAAAATTATATATAAATCGTAAGATGCCACTTCTCCGCTCAGGAAAGTCTTACAGCTAAAGTGGGCATCGTCGTCTAACTAATTTGAAATTGATGCCATTTTGACTAGGACAACTCATCCAACTGTTTCGCAGACAGGGAAACGGACAGACAGACAGGCAGACAGACAGACAAACACACTATTGCTGATGAAAGATAAGTTCTGCGAGATGGCGTGCCGCATTTCGATTAGTTCTTCTACAGAATGGAGAAATCAGGAGGACCCACAATCACCCAATCAGTGGCCCCGTTCCCCCGATGAATCAGTTGACGAAATGGTCTTTGACACTATCTAATAAAATGTCACATTTTAACTGGTGCATGACATTTTTAATTAAATCCTCTGGACCGATTGTGACCAGCGTCTCAGACGGCGTCTGGACGGATAGTGCGCTTTTTCCCACTGATTCCCTATCGATTTTGCCGGGAGGTTTTTCGGCTTTCAGCGAGATTGCCTTAATTTGCCAAGCGTGCAGAAATCTTGTGAAGTAGAATATTTGCTTACTAAGTCCCTCCACCCTTATAAATGGGTGTCCCATTTAAGGAGTCTTTTAATTCCATAAGATGAAAATTTATTTAAGTCAGTAGATAACTGGCTCAGAATTCCCCCGTCCCCACCTATTTCCATTAAACTGCAAAAATTTTTGATGTGACTTTGCGATTAAAATTATTAAATTTTACCCAACGACCCAACCCCATTCAAGCAATAAAACCGAACCTTTTTCAATTTTCTCACGAAATATTTCAGGATATTAATATAAATCATTCGATATATTTTTCCTTGTTTGTTGGTTTCTTTGATAAATGTTGTATCTTATTTTCTGTTCCTCTTTGTATGCATAAAATTGCCAACATTATTTCTATTTTATGTTTTTGTAGCATTCAAACAAGAAAAATTATTATATAAACATTACATTTACAAAAAATTAACTTTATAAGGTAGGTACTAAGTTTAATTTGGTGACTTTTGAATGTATATCATTTAAAACTGGCTACGAATTGAAAACTAATTTTTCTCAATAACTTATAAAACACTTAATGGTGAAAACCAATAAAATTGCCTTTTAGTCATTTTTGAATTTATTTTGAAAATTTTACAATTGTTATTAGCAATGATGAAGTGGTTCAAATAAAGCCTTTAACTTTTAAAAAAAATTATGAGTTAATTAAGTAAAACATATACAAAATGAAACAAAGGATTTTAATGTTTTATAAATAAATAAATAAATAAATAAATAAAATAGTTAAATTCGATGTAAAAATCATTGAATCGGCCAGAGCAACACTTTGCCATTGACCGCGGGAATGAAATATTTCTTTCTGATTGAAAGCACTTGTTAAATGGTTCCAAAATAAAAACGTACTATTTATAAAACAAAAAAATAAGTAAAATCCTCGCATGGATCATCCCTTTTCCTGTCGACTAAAATAATTTATGTGTAACTTGTGTTGAGTGATAAACCCCCGATTGCACTGGGACTGTGAAAAATGCAGTGGATGCAACAAGTCAGTCGCCGACAGGACGATAGGCATTTTATGAAATTTCCCTCAAATTAAAGCATAATAAAGAGGCCGATTTTAAGAGGACATCTCCTTTGGGATGCCTCGGGGTGCTGAAGGGACAATCGTACCGGCCGAGTCCTCTGAGCATCACGTCGATTTCATGAATCAAATAAACGCTCACATCACCGGCGTTGTCGTACGACCTGAAAACGTGATGGACGTCCGATAATAAACCCGTCGCATCGCAGCGCACTCGAGGTCCTTGCATTGAAAAGCTACTCACACATGAAATCGCTTGCATTTTACGATTTTATTTTTATAGCGTCCGTGAAAAATCAGTTTTATGTTCACAGACCATTAACCATAATGAATAATATCATGCAGAACTGCAATTCATTTCCATGAGGACGGGATCGACTGTAATTCGCGAACAGGAGTGCGGGGGTAGCCCATTGGGAGTGTCTATCCCGCCGCAGTGCACCCAACACTTCTTCTTTTTTTTTGGGGGTATTCCCCACTGTAATAATGAATAAATTCCGCCAAATATTTTCATTCCCGTCCGCTATTCATTTTATTTTACATTTCGCATTAATTCCTGACATGAAAGGGGATTTGCACGGGGAGAGAAAGAGGCTCAGAGTTTCGCCAGGTGCCTAGTCTAAATCTCTATTAATCCCCGTGAAATAACAAGAATATTTAATTGCCTCGTCGTTAAGCAGGAGGCACATGTTTATTAGATTTTCCACCGAAATATGTATGAGCCCAGCGTGAAAGTATGCTGCCCTACAGATTTATGGAAATCATCTGTCTAGCAGTGGAAACTTCTATGCTTTAGCATTTATTCAAAATATTCTGGCTTTCGTTCCGTTTTCCTTTGGCATAGGGCGACAGCCAATTAAAATTTGGATTTGACTAGAATTTTGACTTGCTCGGAACCCACTTCATTCCCGGTGATAAGTCCCGAAAATCTCCCTCTAATGAGCAAATGATGGCTAAGTCCTTCCCCGGGAACACACGTCGTTTTGTTCCAAAATCCAGCTGCTGGAATTTGTACGGATGTGATTTATCTGGCAATCTCTACGGCGGATGACGTGACAAAATCGCTAATTTTTTGTTTTTGCATACTGAAAGGTTGCGAAACATTCAAGAGTCAACCTTTTCATATTAAAGCATAATTTACTTGCATCGACCCTTAAAAAAGATTTGTGCAAATTTTGTGTATTTATGAAGATTTTCAACTTTAAATAATGAAGCATTTCAACTTTCAACTATTTTTAAAATATACTGTTGAAAGTCTATATTCAAAAATCGCTAAATGCAAAAAAACATAAATTGGAACTATTTCGACTTCTTTTTTCTTAATTAATTTTATTATTATTACTATATATACATACATATTAGAAAGATATTTTATTATTTCGTTTAGTTTTTGCTATTATATATAATGTATTATATTTAGAAAAAAATCATTAATTTATTGTCTTAATTTTTCAGTAGTCTAGATCTTTTAATAAATAGCAGAAATATACTTTTCCTATAAGTTAATTTTCTAAATCTCTCACATCATTTTGTATTAAAAAGAAGTCAATCTGACTTTAATTCAAAATGTGTATTAATTTTCATTACAATACAATACAATATTATTTATTTAATACCCCAACTAATCACTAAAAAACTATAATATTTTTCAGTGAAAAAACCCCAGACTCAGTGTATGCCTTAGTTCTCGTTTTCTTGATATCAAATCGATAGTATAAACTTTACTTCCATTTTTCAAGAAAAAAATACAACCTCTACCCACTTTGTGTGTGGCTCAGTAAAATAATGAGACCTTATCGGAAATTTCGAAATCTGAAACTTTATGGCTCAAAATATTTACCTTGGGAGACATCGTTATTTTTTGCTCTTTACATACCAGGAATTTATTTTAGTACCCACCTAGACAATTACGTACTTTTTAAGATTTCTTTGAACAAGTAAAAATATTTTTACTTTACTTACGTACTCCGTGGTTGTTATTTAAAATAAAATTTCTCTTACAGTTTTTAAAAGCATTTTACTTTCTGCATAAAATAATTAAAAGGTAAGACGAGACTTTGAAGTGCTAGAATTTTCCAAAGCTCACTAAGGTCGTAAGGGCATCTTGATATTGTGCGACCTTCAATTGCGATTGCCGATGATTTCTTTAGAACTAAATTCGCATTAATTCTGATGCGATTCGAGGAGTCTCACTTGATTTCAGTCGAAGGACTTTTAGGGCGTCGAAGATAAACCACAGGGTACTTGTGGGAAGTTTTCGGGTTCTTAATGGTCCGCTGCCTTCTTTGTTGCAGACATCGAGCCCTCCAAAATTGGAAAAGTTTCCAAACTGCAAAAGTGCACTTCGATCGATTTCAATTGAGTTCTAGGGGGATGAGGATGAACACTTGCCTCACTTTCACTGGCGGGGGCTTATTTAATTAAAACCTGAACCACTTTTCGAGGTTGCCGCAGCATCCTCCAAATGGGAATCAAATGGTGCAATTAAACGTGTACTGACGATGCGATCCCAATCAGCGGAAGTTTTCTGATAACCCCAAACCCTCCCGAAGGAGCATAATCCCCTCATTGGGAAGGCGGGAAATTGGCGAACGTGGAACCATCATGTTACTCGCAAATGGGACAACTTCTTCAAGATAATTACATGAAATAGTCGCCCTCATATTTCACCATTTCCCAAACTAATTGTTGTAAGCTTTGTAATTATGGCGGTAATTAATTGATAGTCATGTGCAGTTACCAACCCATGAAATTCTATATTAATGCCACTGCGCTGCTGATATGTGCCACATTCCCAAACTTTATCCTTTGTTATCGTTTCCACCAGGCGAGAGGGGGATCGGGACAAGTGTACCATCATAAAATTTAATGCTCCCCATTTATTAGAGTTTGAAGGAAATATGTGCCAGGGAACTCGAATCCAATGCCCTTCCCAATTTCTCATAGACAACACCAAAAAGTCCTCCCCCAGCCCTATCATTTTGTCCCGATCTCAATCTCTAACGCCCCAGAGATTTCAAAAGATGCGAAGGGTTCGGAAAGAGGTTATTAGTTTCAATTGAGCACCTTTTACTTCCTGCAAATTAGCGATTTACTGTCGCGACCTTAGGTCTCGACTTTATCAAATCATTTAGTCTGTAAGTCCTTCACAAAAAACTCATAAGTTAAGCATGAATTTGTATTACAGATATCGAGACAAAAAGGGAATAATGCACTCAACAATTCCTTTGAAGTAGATACATACATAAAGCGGATTTCGATTGTATAGGTTATTAAGAGGCTTTTTTTAGACGAAGATTGTTTCACAAAATGGGATAGGTTTATGCACTTTATAAAGGCTTAATTACCAAAAGATTTCAGCATTATTTTTTACTTTTGCAGTACCCGGTTCGCAATATCTGTTGGTAGTATTTCGTATCAATTTTATTTTTAGATACTGGAAAATACCTGCTTATATAGATATTAATTTGCGTTCCAAACTACAAATGTAGTTAATAAATTAAGAAATAAATAAATAATGAATTCTGCAAGCCACTACGATTTTATTATATTATAGTTATTACTTTCTAAAAAGGTTCTAACAAAGTTTAGTATTACACAAAAAAAAATGGTTTTAAAAATGATCAAGGCTTAAGTTTAGTTTATCAAACCGAAATTAAGCTATCGTGAATTCAACTTAAGCCCACCTCAAATAAATTTTTTACCTACCGCAAAAGCCTTACCACTAATTTTTGAGATACTGCTGAAAATGAAAAAGACGGAATAGCTTTAAAAATTGAAGAGAAAACCACCAATTGGTGTCTCTAAAGGTGTAGAGTTGGGGGTCTGTTGGGTTTTGCGGTATTTAACACAAAGGTAAATAAGAGGGCACACACCGCGGAGATAATTTCTGGGTATGAAACGAAAAAATGTACCGAGCGCGGTATGAAAAGTATTTTTGTGCCTTAATTATGATGAATATATTCAGCCCCTTAAATCCCATCAAAAGTCCCAAAAACGTAAAGCGCCTCTGTCTGTCCGGAAATGCTATGTACACCGTGCAAATAAAAAAAAATTGTTTGATATCCTTCGAAGAAAGAAAAGTAAAAAAGACGGGGGTCATAGAGCATAACATTCTCCCTGTTGAGGGCTGCATTATATCATCAGGAGCCATCACAAGTCCTTGCCCGCATAATTAATCAACTCCCAGGCTCGTTTGATAAAAAAAAAAAAAAATTGTTATATGTATAAAAGAATGTAAAATAAGAGGAAGAAGTAAAAATCGCTCTGTGTGTCTTATCCAGGAACAAGTCCTTTTCAGAGAATCTTCCTCGTTTTCAGATTTCGCCCTATGTAAAAGAAAAGTGAAAACTTGATGCAATCTCTCAGAAAACTTGCGAGAACTACTTTTTGGGTAACGAAACTACGAGAAGGAAAACAGAGGACACAATCGCTGAATTATCATCCTTCTGGGGATGTGCTCTGGATGATGTCCCGTGAATCCCGGGCGCCGCATTAAAGCGAAATGATTAAGGGCGGGCGCTCCATTGACTCTGCCTGTCGGGAGTGCCTCATATTTGAGTGTCATTAATTTCGTCTCCTTAAAACTACTTCGTCCGTAAAGAAACCCGGCTGGAGAAGAAGGGAAACACTACCATCCTAACAACGAACATAGGAACTCTCTATCCGTGCTAATGGAAGTCCCGGGACCCGGATTGGGGCCCTGCTTAACTTCCGGGGCCACCCAAAGAAGTGCTCCTTCCCTCTGGTAGAAGACAATTTCACCGGGCCCCGGAACTGGTGCCCTGCACTAATTTCGGAAATATGAAGACAGCGAAAAATCGAAAAAGCTTTTAACTTTAAGTGACTCCAGAGCTCACGTTAGTTATATAAATTTGGCGGGATACCGGGTGCAATGGGGTCGATGGGGTGGAAGATTTTAATTCCCCCGGGGAGTAGGATGGGTGTAGAGTTCTACGGGAACCCCTCACTGGAATCCAACCGGTAGACTGGCAAAATGATAGGGGCCAGAATGGGGGCCCGGGCCATATCCCGATGACAAACATTTAATAAATGGGATGTGGTGATAAATTATTTACCCGAATCTCTGTTTAATGTCAGCCATTACCAGGCTTTTCGGGAAGAGTCCGCCACAAATACGGAGAAGAACCATTATTTTGACAATGGCAATTTGTGAAGGCGTTTCTTTTGTGCCAGAAACCACCAACTTTCGGAAGTTTCGTAGGGATGACCCGGCACAAGAAAAGGCAAATCCTTATCTTTCATATGTCTTGGTATTTTTGTAATGAAAGTGAGCTTACCGGGATGATTTAACGGGTGCCATCAAGAGTGGCAGAGGTAACCTTCTTTTTTATTTTATTTTATTTTATTTTTTTCCCTTTGGGTGATTCTATGTTTTCTCACTGGGAAGACATCCCCGAAGATCCTCTGGCATGAAACCGGCCTGGATCCCAGCTGCCTTTGCCAGAGTCCTTTGAAGGAGTCGTATAATATGTGAACTTTCCTCTGACAGAGAGTAATTGAGCATCCGAAGTTTAAGGAGGAAGTCAAAGTTCGCTTTTGGCAAGCGATGAATTCAAGGGGTTACCTGTCAGGGAAGGAATTACAAAAGGACAGGACAACCACGAGATGTGTCGTTTGCTCAAAAGGGCCCGAGGTCTTCTCGACCCTCCAAGGATGTGTTAACCTGTCCCAACCCCACACGCATTCAGACATATTCCCTCTATTTCTGAGAGTTAATGGAGGCTTAAAGTTTTCCGAGGTAGGTATACAAACTTAATGAATTGCCCATGAGCCCTGGAATTAAAATGCTTTTGGCCGACACCCTTCTTGAGGAGTGGCTCCGCATACTTTGCCCTTAGTCTGTTTAACTTTGACTAATGCCTAGTTCAACTTGAGCGCGTTGATTTCATCACAAGCGACAGCAAGGGGTTGATCTGGGTTCGAGATGTGACCCCTGCGGTGTCTCATTAGTACCCTCTTGGTTATTTGCAAATCTTTATCTTTCAAAACAGATCTGTATCCAATATCATGCATATGTATGTTTGCGTAAGAGGATATAATTCTACTCCAATAGAGGTATATGTATGTATGCACTTACAAAAAGAAAAATATACTCGTAAAACTCACAAACTTACAATAAACAATTTTAAAGACTTCGATAGGAAGTTCACAAATAAACAAGTGGAAAGAATATAAGATTTGTCCGATATTCTTTGTTAAACTGGCACAAATTGAACTTGAGATGTCCTTAAGGTTTTTAATAAAACATTCATTTTCGAATCGAATTACGTATTGGTTTCAGTTGTCTTTGAAATCCCGAGAATTTCAATTATTGTAGCTGCAAAGTTAATTTCCTGTATCATTTTTTTTATTCTTACCTAATGTAGTTATATAAATGGATTTCCTTCTTTACTATCGTTCTTCGACTTCGAAATAAATAAACAAATACGTAAGACATTAGTCCTAAATACATAGGTACAATAGTGGTTATAATGGCTCAACATAAGAATTCACCATTTGTTTTACATTACTTTATGTATATATGCATCTTCTATGAATGTTAATGAGTCGTAAAGCAGAAAAAATGTATTTGCTATATTTAAAACATTTATAACTTGCGTCGATTTCAAAATAAACAATTAAAATGTGCTTGAAGCAGTCATTTGTAAAAGTCTGTCTTAATCTATAAAACGCTCAGTGCGACGACAATTTTTGGATAGCCGCTGGCCTTGAATTGAAAATAAATACAGGCCATTGCTTCGATAACAAAAATATTTCGCCCCGAAGAACATCGCCCAAAAATGGATCAACCCTCAGAAGGGTTCACAAGTCTAAAAGTAAATAAATTGCGACTGTGACGAAGACAGTAAAATCAGCATAAGACGGGGGCGGAGATCCCCAGAAGGCCATCAAAAGACGTTGCTGCGGAGGTTCTTCTCTCTCGAAATCCAGCAGAATAATTTCTGACGCTTCGCCACTGAGTTTTCTGCAATTTATTTGCTTTTAAAATTTCCATTAAAAATGGTAATGACCGGACGGGCGGTGGGTGGGAAGTAACAAGGAACATCAATAACAATCAGCTACGGTCTTTCTTTTGGAGTAGAACAGCCACCGAGTGGCTTGCTCCCGGCAAGAAAAAACACTTAATGAAGGATCCTTTTTGCTTTTGGTTTATGAAGACACAAAGCACCTTAATCCAATTCCTAATTGGAACGAATGTCCGGCCGTGGACGCGCTGACCACCGGGCGAAGTGTTATCTGAGTGCAAATCTAATTACTGCAAGGTCCGCTGCGCTCGCCTTCGGTCCTCTGCTCGATCTTTGGCTGTCTCACCTTGAATTTTTCAAGATGGTACTTTTTCTTCCTTCCGCATATACACGCCCGGAAGCTAAATGGGGCAATCCCGGATTTTCTCTGGATTTATTTTTTTAGCAGCTACCAAAGACGGTTTTGAAATTGCTCTGCTACTTTTAGAACATTAAGACTGTGCGAGAAAACACATTATTGTCTTAAAAATTAGTTAACTTTCATTTTATCCTAAACTAACCCTCTTTTTAATTCAATATACCTAAAATTTTCTTAGAAAACTCTAACACGGCTAATTAACGTAGATTAAAAAAATCGTTAAAGAATTTCATGCAGTTTAGAAGATACATAAAAATTATTATATTATATTATGATTAGCATACATATGTATGTGTGTTTTAGAAAATTCACAAATTCAACTCAATAAGAATTTTGAATTTCCACCACTATTATTTAAATTATAACGATCATAAATCTTCAAATAATATAAAAAATATATTTTTTAAACCAAATTATATAAGTATATTTATAATAATATATGCACGTACCTGAATTTAGCTGAAATGTGAAAAAAAATAATTAATTTTGAATATGCTTGGTTCGAGTAAGCAAAATTGCATACAGGCCTAATAAAAAGACAATTTTAATACTGCTTTTTACTCGAATCGAATTTCGGTCACAAACTGAAATCTCAGTAATATAACATTCTGTTTTAAGACAGTAAGGCAAAATTGAGTACACCCAAAAAATAAATATTTTATTAGAAATTCTACCATTTGAAATACTCCCCATTCTATGTACTTTCCACAAAAATAATTAGTCTGTAGTCTTGAATTTTTTCAATTGTAGAAGTAATTCCACAGAAATGTTTTAGGAGTTTCATTAATAATTTTTAAATTTCATGTTTTGTATTAGCCGAAACCAAATTTAGTAGCTAACAATAAACAATTTTACTCTGAAACTGCTGATTATGTCAAGAACTCTATTCTTAATTCCGACATAAATCAATTTCATTAAGAATGTAGGAAATTTTAAAGCAAAATGGAACATTCAGAAAATGTTGTAAGAATTCTCAAGTTCTCGGAAAATCTGCCGAAATCAAGAATACGGATGATTTTTCGTATATGCTCAACAATTTCTAAATTTTTCATACCCCGAATATAAAATTTAAAGTAAATTTCCACATCCACTAAAACGAGTTCGTCTCTACAGAATGTTAAATTTTTCGAGAACGAAAAAGAGGTAAATGCTGAATACCAAATCTAGCAAGTGACTGCAGGTGTCAATTCGCATTTAATCAAATTTCAAAGTTTTATACATATAATCATTTTTTGGCATAATGGTGAAAAAATTGCCACTGTTATATGGAAATGAGCACATATCGTGCCCCCAGATAGAGGGAATATTTCGCTCCCTGTCGTCAGTTTAGCAGTCCCGGAACTCCTTCAGGTGAAGTCACCAACCGGAACGCGGGGGGTGGCTACAGGGAGCATTTCCCTTAAAATTTTGAACGCTCTCAAGCTTGAAGGTAGCAAGCGTTGAATTAATTTAATCATTTATCAGTCTCAAGCCCCCCCGTGCTCCAACTTCCCCAGTGGCCACAAAAGTAATTGTTGTTCTGGATGGCGGGAGTTTTATTGGAATTCCAACAGGCGCATTTAAGCACACGAATTACACGGCGGGCAATAATTAATTTATTCTTTCTCCGACACACCCTTCTTATTGTACACCATTTTGCTGCTTATTCTTGTATTTTTTATCCAGCTTTCATTAAAATTCCGGCCGACTCAATAGTGCGCAGACATTACGAGATGTTTTACGATTGCACTCCAGAATTTTCACGGAATTATTTCCAAAATTACAGGGCATTAACATTAACAAACTAATTAAAATGTCGTACTGTTGAAATTCCATTAAATGGGGTACATTTCAGACCTCATATAAGGTGCAACGAATTACTTTCCATTCCACACTTCAACGGTTGAGATTTTATAGATCCAATAATAAAAGGAACTTTTAAAATGTACATCTATTTTATTAACCGACTTTTAATATATTATAGTATAGTATAAACATTTAAAGTAGTCTTTCTTTAAACAGATAAAATTAATATTCTTCACTTATTTCCGCTTTTGTGCATGTGAAGATAATAACTTTTTATCAATTTTCCGAAGCATTTTATCAAATATTTTACAAATTTGAGAGAAAGAATGGTTTACTCTATAAACTCAACAGTCGTCCTTGAAAACGCCTAAAAACCTACAGACTATAAATTCCTAATTTAAAATTTCTCAGAAACTCACGAATGTCTATTTTCATATAATAGTATCAAAATATTAATGATTACTCATTTACAATTTTTGTGGCCGCTCTTTCAATATTGAAGTAAATTTCGCATTGAAATGAAAGAAAGTTTTTGTTATGCAACATAATCCCAAATCAAACGTCTTTTCATGTACCCATATAACAAGACTTTCATGTTAAACAGTCACTCAATTTAAGAAGCTTTCGAAAATATACTTGAAATAAAAGGCTGAAACATATTTTTTACTTAAATTGGAAACTCTTCGAATCTATCAACATTACTATGCCTTATTTACCAGAAAAAAAAGTAGACACAAAACCTATTTTTACTTGCCCTCGATACGAGCTTCTTAAATTAACTCCATTTTACGCCCACTTTTGTTTTCGTCTTAAATTTCCTTTGGTATAATATTTTATAAATAGAAAAATAAAGGTTTTGTTAAGTAACTCCTATCATTCTTAAATAAAATTTTTTTTTCCTTACTTTTAACCCTTTGCACTCGAAGATTATTTTGAACAACGTTAATTAAGGATATTATTGTGCATTTTCAATTATCTATAATATAATTTTAAAAATAGATCAGGTTATGAAATGGAATTTTGAATTTCTTACATATAGGAAAAGCCAAAAGCCAAATTAGGGATTTTGAGTAAAACGATATTTATTTTAATTTATTATTCGTTAACATTTTTATTAAAAGCACGTTGTAAAACAGTAACAGTCAAAAGGGTGTATTATAGTTATTCTAAATTATTCTAAGTTTCCCTAACAGCTAGGTAAATGGCAGTTATTATATTTGGCAGTTATTTCCATGTTCCGATAATGCCGCCTCCGCCTAGTCGTCCAACTGCCCATGAATTCGTAACCCCTTGTAAACATACTTTACAAAAAACCAAAAAAAAAAAATTAAAACTAAAATTATACCTAAGCAGCAACTACAACATGAGATTTTTTTCTTTCCATTTCCTAAGTAGACTGCCTTTTTGTATATAGGGAAGATCCTCGCCCATCTTGTTGAGATCATCAAAAGGACTTGCGGTGTGGCGGATTGTTCGAATAGAACTATTAGAAACAGATCCAAAACAATTAGCCCCAAAGGATTGGCAAGACGGTACAGGACTCACTGCGAGTGGAAAAGGCTGTTGGGTATATCCCAAATGGTTATTAAAAGATTTCTCGCTTTGCAGTTGAGGCAGAAGTCCAATGGAGTTCTCCAAAGGACCTCTTCCATTCAACCTATCAAAGTTAGGGTCATACTGACTCGCATAGTGCTCATCAGGACAATGACTGTTTTCCCTAGAAAATATCTGCTCTCCGTTTTGCATTGATTGAGTACTACCCTGCGACTCGAACCCGGACGATTGGGATGAGGCCCTGGACATAGTATCCTTAGGACCAGCAGTTTCTAAAAAATAATTCTTCTGACCAAATTTATTCTGACTGTTAAAATATCCTCCAGATACCCAAGAAGGTTGCACGACAAATGCCTGTGCGCCTAAACGCGAAGGTGAAACTAAGCTGCGCCGACAAACAGAATTATTAGAAGAAAAGGCAACTGGAGATCCAGGGGGATAGCTAGAGAAACTTTTTAAAGGACTATGAACAAAAGAATTCGCCGGCGCATAAGAATTGTTAATTCCATGAAGAGATACATTCCCACTAAGTGTTTGATTTGTTGGAGCGCAAGTCATAAACGATCCTTGACTTGCCGGAGAAAACGGTTGGCTCCATTCGCTGCGGCAGGACTGCATTGTTGAATTTAAAAAAGAGGAATTCAGGGAGGCATTGGAGTTATGTTGGAGAGTTGGTTCTTCTGAAATATACCGCCTAAAAGAAACTGCCGGAGCTGGAGAATTCAAACTAAAACTAGAACTAAAATCTGGATGATATTTGTTTGGGCTTAAGGCGCTTGGGGCCATACTTCTTCCAGAAAACGACCTCACACTGTTTGCGCTACTATTTAAAGAATGACTTTTTGAACTGGTATTGAGTAGCGTAGAATTTAGTGATGTACTTTCCGCATCCTTGGTGTCATCGCTCAAATAATCTTCTGAGTAGATCCGATGGAAGCTGCTTGATGTTGAATCGAGAAGAATTTTATCAGACGCCTTAAAAGATGGAAACGCAAGGACAACCGTTGCTATTGATGTTAAAATCTAAAAACGCCATTATAAAATTTTTAATATTAGGAGTTATCCCAAAAATCAAACTAGGGATTTCTAAACGTTTGGGACTATTCAATCTACAGGGTGGCCCAAAAGTTTCTCCCCACCTACTGAAGACAATGCCTCATCCTTTTCTTATATATCACACTCATCCCTACTTCCTCAGAAAAAATTTCCAAGCTGAGGTGAAGTATGAAACCTAGTGCTATCATACAAGTCATTTTGTATTCAACCGCAGAAGAAAGTAGAGAATTGTGACCAATTAAAGAAGTACCTTCAGAATCCATTAAAAAAAAAATTGAAGTTTTCCCTGTGTCCAGGTAAAGGTTTAAAACCTCTTTAACGATAATTGGTTTTTATGACTCAGTTTGTGACCTCTGTAGGAAACTACTGCTATATTTGTATTGCTCCAGTCGACAAGGATCCTTTTTTATTGGCTTAACAAAGGTAGGCTACAATTTTTATTGCAATTTTTGAGAAAGGGTCTACCTGGAACATCATTATTTGTTTCAAAAGCTGTTAAAAGACCGACTGCTTTTGGGTGATGTCTTCAAGGAGAATACAAACGAGGATTCAAATCCAGACCCTTGACAAGATGGGGAAAACCGTGTCTGAAATAGTCAGGATACTTGGCGTCGATAAAAAGACAGTACGTTTATGGAAGGAAAGGGGTGAAGGTGATGTACAGGACTCGAGGCGCACCGGTAGACCGACAGTGCTTTCTCCAAGGACAAAGACTAAAATAAGAAAAATGGTGGAAAATAAGCCAGGCATTGGAACCAGGACAGCGGCCAAAAGGATTAACCAATCTGAAAATTACCAACAACGGCAGAAAAATGTCTCGCGATCGACGGTCCAACGATTTGTGAAATCAACGAATTGGGGAAGGCACGCTTACGTGAAGCCAGTAAAACCGCTTCTAACAGAAAAAAACATCAGGGATAGGCTTAGTTTTTGCACAAGGATTCGAAATGAAGGATTTTGTGAGAACAGTGCCATTGGAAGAGCTAAACGAGCTAACATACTCTTCACGGACGAGTCTCGTATGGTTTTGCATCCGACACCCAACAGACAAAACATGAGGACTCGAACAAGCGATCCAAGTTTAATTTCGCCTGTTCAAAAGCCGAAATTTGATCTCAAAATAATGGTCGCAGGAGGAATAAGCTCTCGTGGAAAATCAGGATTTCATGTCGTCACCCGAAATTCCACTGTTAATGGTGCCTACTACCGGGAAAACATTTTACCAGTATATGCAGAGTGCTTGCAAAACCGCAGGCAGTTTCCAGACGCGACACGATTTGTGTTAATGCAGGATGGAGCCAGAGCGCATACGGCGAAAGCAACTTTGACGGTAGCAAAAGCAATGTTTTCAACTGTATGGGAAGATTGGCCTGGAAACTCTCCAGATCTGAACCCCATCGAACACGTTTGGGCACGTCTTCAAGATAGTGTATTTAGACAACCAATACCGAAGAATCAACATCAGTTAATTGAAAGGGTATAGCAGGAATGGACCAACTACACATCCGATGACCTCAACAATTTGTGTGATAGCTTTGGTCGCCGCGTTTTGGAGTGTTTAGAAAACAATGGTAGACATACGCACTATTAGCTCTTAGTAACATAATGGTTATCCTGTTGACGTAGTTAATAAATTTAAATACTTCAAAAATTCCTCTTGGTTTATTTTTTCTGATGAAAAGTTTGGGGGGAGAAACTTTTGGGCCACCCTGTAAATCAATTGGAGAAGATTTTATACAGGTTTATTTCCTCACGATATTAGGTGCGTTCTTTTCACATCGGATCCGGTTCCAAGTTTTGCAGGAAACTTTGAATTGAATACAAATTTTATAAAGCGTCACACGCATATAAAGATCTTCTATTTCGCGAAAATAAAATCAAAGTTGCCTGGAATTATACCCACTTAGCGTCAAAACCTTATTCCAAGAATTTATCTGGTTCAAGATTTGAAGTTTGGATGGGTAAATATCACGGCAATTAGATGAATTTTTCACAAATTTAAAAATCTTGATATATTGAGGGCTTTTAAAATTCAATTCAATGCAAAATTTCCTGGAAAACCCAGAACGAGATACTATGGGGAAAAGAACATAGCGAATATGTGGAAGTGAATCATTAGTTTCAGAAATTGTTAAAGATATATTAAAATGCAGATTAGTTTCCGAATTTGCTTTGTCACTATTCATTTGTTATATATTTTTTAAGCCTGGGAAACAAAGGTTTAAAAATAAATTAAAATATATGTATATTCAACAGAACAATAAACGTAAGTACAATTTCTCCAGAACAGGACGACAACTCTTGTTAGTTAAAGGTACCATCTTTATTTTAGGAAGTGTAAAATAATTTTAGAAGCGTTTTCCTTAAAAATAAGGTGCTTCAAATGCGACATGCGTTATATGATCGACACATTTAATTATCATTTTGTTTGCGCAGGAGATAAGCTCCTCAATAAACCGTGCAAAAATCTGTTTTTTACGTTTTTGGTGGAAATGTTGGGAAAAGGATGTTAATGTGATAAAGGAAAATAAGGAAATAACTTACCTTAACGATCTCCATTCCATAAATCTGCGCTGAAGAGTTGCTGTTAGTGACTCCGGCAAAAATACTCCACACGGTTAAGAGAAGGGCGCTCTTCCCGAGTTTGAATCCATCCAAAAAATTGTTGATGAAGGCAAGAAATATGCTCCCGTAGGACATACTCCACGAGTTCACTGCGAATAAGGTGGGAATAGGTTTCCCTAAGGGTAGCCCGATAGTGTAACAGAAGAGGGCCACCAAGGTCTTCACGAAGAGGTAAGTCTTTTCAATTAACTTAATTCCACTAATCTGCTGAACATATCCAGAAATTACCCTTCCCAGAGCGACCAGGTGGGATAGAACTACAAAACCAGCCTGGCTCAGGGGACCCTTGTCCAGCTGGTCCCTATTAACGTTCAAGTCTCTGAGAGTAATGACAAAGTTCACGAGCCCCAAAGTCAACAGGCACAAGGTGCTAAATTGTTTTAAATGCCTCCATTTTGAGTGTTTTACTATTCTGACCTCTGGGACTTTTAAAAGATTGATTTTTTCGAAGACAAATGCCGCCAATTTCGATCCCAGGATCATTTTCTTTTTCTCCCGCAGAACTTTGGACACGTGCCGCTCGCAGCTAACGCATAATCTATACTTTTCTTCTAGGCAGGCTCTGGAAGAAAAAAAAGGGCGTTAAATGGTTGGATTCTTTTTTTTGCAGGATTTAAAGGAGCCCTACTTGTACTTCGCGAACTCCCTTTCGAAGCTCCTCTCGCTCCTGGGCTCGAATTGGGCCAATTTCTCCACCTTGATCCTCTGGTGCTCGTTGCAAGTCTCGCAGAGGCCGTTGCCCCAGTGGATGTTGTCCTGCGGCCCCCTGGCGGCCGCGAACCGCAGCCCCGAGCAGCCGCCCAGCTGGCCGGGGATGTCCCGGTTGTAGCCCCCATCCTGCGTGAATCCGTTGTACTGCTCGCATCCGACGCAGTCCCAGCGGTTGCGTAAATCGTACGGGACCCTCGCGTTCCGGTTACAAAACCAGCAATTCACCGAAACTTTAAATTTAGACCTGTGGGGGGGGAGAAAGCGTTCCGTTGGTGGAATTTCGCGCGCCCGGCTGTGACTCTTTTTTTTTGCGCTTACCTGATTTTCGCGTACAGCTTGAAGAAGAGCAGCAGAGCAACGAAGGCAATCGCCAAAAGTGGGATGATCGGGACCACAGCGGTCAGCAGAATATCCATTTCTTGTCCACACAAAACCGTCAAATTTCACCGATTCAAATCAATTTTTTAAGCACACCAAGCACCGTTCACTCGTCTCGACCGTCCTCTGGCCTTGCCCGCCTTTCCGAAAACGTCGCACCACTAGAATTCCACCGTTTTACACTTTCCACTCCACGCACACACCGAAGAACTTGATGGCGGGCCAACCAAACAACTGCCGGTGATTCGTATCCGTATTCATGCACGCGCACTCACACTTAACAAAGTCCTTCTTCTTGGTTTCGGAAATTTGCGAGAAAACAAACTTTGAGTGCGCTCGTTAATTTCCTATTTACATCGAATTTAAAAATCACTTTTCTAATTTTAAGATCAACCCGTATACCAAGAATTTATTAATTGCGATTATTAAATAATTACAAGAATCTAATAAAAACGAAAAAGTTATTACTATCGGTTTCCAAAAATAAAACAAAACAAGATCTGAAGCTACCTGCATTTCTAGGAAATACTCTGTCCTTCGAGTTAAGGCAGGTAAAAAAAACAAAATCGTATTACTCCGCTTTAATTGGAAATATAAATATAACATGAGTGCTAAATAATAAAAATTAAATTAATAATTAATTCGTATTAACACGACAATCCACCAATTGAAATTGTGCTAAATTCTGACGTTTCTTTGACACCTTCAACAGCACGTGTTGGCAAATAACATCGCGCTTGTGAATTTGGTCGGGATTTTCTCCCTTTTCTGCCGTTTTATTCTGAATTTAATTGAAGTTTATAGTTAAAATTCTTCAAAATGCAGCACGACGATGTGAGTTTGTAGAAATTTAAGGTGTTATCCAAGATTTAACTAAAGTTTTTCTCAATTTACAGGTCGTTTGGGCCATCATCAACAAAACTTTTTGTTCCCATAAAGTAAAGTAAGTTTTGCGAATGAAAAATTTGTTGTTTTTTAAACGTTGTGGATTAAAAAGAGTAAAGGAATTTAAAGCATTACTAGTATAAGTAGAAAATTGTTTCGTTAGATCCTAGCTGTTTGAAGTTGTAAAAAGAAAATTCACCAACATTGTACAAATACTTTCAAGAACCTTCGAAATATTTTTTACTTAAAATCCAACTTGATAACTAAATGTATTTGAAATGTTTTAAACAACTTTTAATATTTATTTATTATCAAAAATTTCAGAACAGACACAAGAACCTTCTGCCGTCATGAGTACAATTTAACAGGGATGTGCAGTCGACGCAACTGTCCTCTAGCAAATAGTCAATATGCGACGGTGCGAGAAGAAAATGGAATTATTTACCTTTTTATTAAAACGGCAGAAAGGTCCCACTTCCCAAATAAATTGTGGGAAAGGGTGAAACTCTCGAGGAACTTCGAAAAAGCCCTTCAGCAGATCAACGAAAATTTGGTCTTCTGGCCAAAATACATGATCGCGAAATGCAAGCAGAGATTTTTGAAAATCACGCAGTATCTTATACGAATGAGAAAATTGAAGCTGAGGAGGCAGAAATTGCTAGTACCACTTTCTACTAAAATTGAAAGGAGAGAGGCTCGACGGGAGCAGAAGGCACTGATAGCCGCTAAAATAGACAATGCCATTGAAAAGCAGCTTCTTGAGCGGTTGAAGCAGGGCACTTATCAGGACATTTACAACTTCCCACAAACCGCCTTCAACAAGGCTCTGGAGGCTGAGGAAGTCGAAGAAGATGAAGAGGAAGTTGAAGCTGAGGGCGAGGATGAGGAGGAAGTAGAAAAGGAAATGGAATATGAGCCTGAAGTTCAAAGGGAACTTGAAATGGCTGAGGAGTTTATAGAAGCTGATTCAGAAAACGAAGAGGAAGAGGTGTACGATATCGAAAGCGACTCTGGACTTAGGGAAGATGCAGAAGTTGATAGTGACTTCGAGTCATCGGAAGGATCTGATATTGAGGTACGATTAAATATTTATTTTTTTTTTAAATTTTGAAGATACCATCCAATTATTATTTTTCTTCATTTCAAAATAGGACACTGCTACCTTTGTGAAGTCATTAAAAAGCAAAAAGGATTCTGCTAAGGACGACAAGAGTAAACCAAGCACTTCGAAGAGGAAATCTAAGAAACCGAGGGTTGAGATTGAATATGAAATGGAAACGGAGCACGAAACAACGCGGCAACGTGTGTGAAATTGTAAAATATTTCATAATTCGCAATTCCTGTTTTACATTTCATATTAATATACAAATAGAAGAAGAAATTTTTAATCTTGGAACATTTTTGAATTTATCCTATTTTGATTAAATAGAAATTGAAAAAGTTGATGAAGTTAGGTAAGTAATCTTCAGAAATTTTATGTTAAAAAATATGCATAAATCTTATTATGAAAGTAAAATTTATAAACTATGTTTTGAAGGGTAAATTTCATAACGATTACTATAAAATAAATAAATTTACAATAAAAACTGGTAATAATAATACTAAAGGACTTTGCGCATATAACTGGTTGTTTTTGAGATATTGTTAATGATTCCCATATGCATAGAGTTTTGAAAAAGTACGTCTACTTGAAATAATTTAATTCATTAACCGGAAGTAAATATAAGAAAAAACGTTGAATTAAATGAGTCATCAAAAATTATCAATTGTGTGCTTTTGTGAGCAAGCACTTTTGCTATTTTGCCACCTGTTTATTAGCAGACATCGCGTTTCTCGAGCACACCTCACATCTTCCGTGAAATTCTTGTTTTTTCTGCACTTATCATAATTAGTTTTAAGTGCAACTGAACTGATACATTGCATTGCATTTGTCCAAGCTCTGTTTTCCGTTCAAAAATACTTTAGTTAATGAAGAAATATTTTTGTTGATTACAGTAGTCTGTATCTAAAATTTGCGATGTTTTCTTTAGTGGTGGAAAAATGGATGAATTTAAAATATTAATGCTATTTTTAAACACATACCTAAAAATTGCTATTCATTTTTTTTAAAATCTAATTCATTTTATTGTAAATTTAATATAGAGGTATACAAAACAATTAATTTACTGCTAGAATTTACATTCATTCAACTATAATATTTTTGTATGGTTTAACCGAAGAAGAAAAATTTAGTCATGTTTATTTTTGGTAGAAAACAAATTAGAAAAAACCGAACGAGAGTTAATTCATAAAACGAAATACTATTCTTATATATTAGTCAATACTTATGTGTATTATGCTATCATCTACTTAATTCCCTGATATATAACTAAAAAAAAAATTTCGCTATGGTATAACTCCTTATTGTTTTAAATGTTAGTGTTGTTATTTTAAAAATATTAAATTTTTTGATTAAAATTTTGTTTAAAACACTTGTTTAATTTTAACTCATAAAATTTGCTAGTACAACTATAGTCTGATTTAAGTAATTGAACTTCCGTAAACAGCTAAATCTTACAAAAACATATGCCGCTAAGAAACTCTTTATCATCAAAGAATAAAAAACGGGTAAGGCCTTCCAGATTTGTCTATCCAAAGATGAAATTTTTTTCCTCTGAGGTCTCACGTTTAATTGTTACAAAAAAAAAGAGCAGTACCTTGCAAAAATCTCAGTATCCATTACGCCACTTAAGATATGAAGTAATGTCTTCAATTTGGTAACTGACCCCAGCACAGCTGGTGGATTCTGAAAGCCAATAACTAAACTTAAAAAATGAAAAAAAGCAACAATTCGCTAAAGCTGAAGCTCGATCAAGCCAGAGACCAGCGGCTGAGTCGCATTCATCCCGCCGCCGGGGTGGTTACTTAAGCATTTTTTTTAATTTTTTCCTAATCTCACGATATTCTTTTGCATTGTCGTCCGCGAGATTCGCGAATGGACCGAAACCGGAGTTACCTGAGGGGAAAAATAATCATAGACCTTTTGTTTATTGAAGTACCACATGGTCGCGAAGAATTTGCTAATTAATTGCAAATAATGTTATGCTTGAGCGAATTTTGCGGCATGCTAACTTAATTGTTTGGTTACTAGTCTGCTTTCGTTTTTCATTTCGGAAGTTCTTAAAAATAAATTAGCTTAATACAAACTGAGGGTGTGTAGCATAGTGTTGTATTATAATTTTTTATCAAGTGGACAAAATCGGAAGTTGATATTATTTCTGTTTGTTATTCTTTCGGTAAATTGTTCGTTTAATTAATACCCATAAATTTGCGATAAACGAAAGATTTTGCGATTATATCGAGATCGAAAGTGCTAAGATAAGGAAAGTACGATTGGTGTATGACGTGGATTTTGGATAAATAAAAATAAAAAGATAGTTGACCGCAGCACAGTGCACTTGGAACTGGAGCCAGAATCATCATGCATCATGAAAAGCAAAATTCTAGCGAAAGCTCACAAAAGCAAAAGTGGCGATGCAGTGGAAGCTGGAAGAGTCTTTGGCCTCCAAATCGGGGTACCTACAATATTTCGGTATGGACAATTCTTATTGTAATAGTACAACTTTGTTGTTAAATTTTAAAAAAATCAAAATATCGTCATTCACCTATACCTGACATTGATTGCATCTGATGCAAGAGGCCCTGCACTTTCTAGAAGTGCCCTTGCATTAAAAAGTATTTTGGTAATGACGACTGAATTCTCTTTAGAAGCTCGCATGACTCTCATTAACATTTTCACTGGTCAAGCAAGTTGCCAAGGTCGCGTACGGATGATTATTGCAAACTGTGACGAACGATTTTCATCTCATCACACTTCTCGTACTACAGCCATATTACCAATAATCATAGAACTTAGAATTAAATAAAAAAATTATGATAAATTATTTCCCTTTCCTCGACGTAAACAAATACTAATTATTCAGCAATACTTAACCCCTTCCACCTGATTTAAGTGGATTTTCTTGAAAATTAGCATTTACAATATTGTTTTGGTTAATGACTTGCCGGATCGTCGAGAGCGGAATTAAAGTTCTTTATTGAGAAAATACAATTTTTCAGGTATTTTAAAAAGGTGCGGCAGGGTTTCCTCTAAAAGATAGAAATGTATGAAAAATAACTGAGGTGTCTCAAATAGTTTTATTCGATTTCGTTTTATTTTATGAGCACAAAGTTCAAAATCGGTAGAATAACAAAGAACTTAAATTTTGTTGCTGTACTATAGTCATTGAGGACTTTGTCCATCTCGCATTAAATGGAAAATTTAAGAATATTAACGATAGCGATGTAAAAAGAAGTTTATAAGTAAACAAATAAAAATAGAGAGAAAATTGATCGATTTTTTCTTGATTTAAATGGCTAAAGTTTCGTTTATTGAAGGAATTTTTTCGTTTAATATTGCAAAACTTTTAAGATTTACCCTTTAAAAGTCTCTGTGGGACAATCATCCTCGATTTTATTTAAGTTTAATAAACTCTCACAATTCTAAAAATTCCTAGTTTAATCGTCGTTAAACACCAATAAAAAAGTTTATTAAAATTAACATAAATATGTAGGTTCATCCAATTGCCGGACTATAAAAGTAAAATTGATTACGATTGAAAAAAAAAAACTTTCATTAATAGTACCAAAAATTGTCCACGGTTACAACTCCAAACATCTTTCGAGACCTTAAAAGAAAAATTTTAATGTTACCAACTAAAAGTACTTAATGCTAAATCATCTTGCTTTTTATATTTACAACGCCTAAATTTAATTCATTTTATGAAACACTTGCGGGCAACACCATTCCAATATTTTTGTCGATGTGTGATTTCAGTGCACGATAAAAACCAGCAGAAGACAATCAAAAAAACTGGTTATCTGTTTTCATTTCGTAGAAAAACTTGTTAAACAATTTCAAGTTCAAGTAAAAAATTAAAATGCCGTAAATTTTTTAAATTATAAAACAATGTTAATTTTTCTTCTTGCATAAAGGTAAACGGATTTTAAATTTGGTTGATGGAAATTTTCAGCGGAAGAAAAAGTTTGACGCAATTAGAAATTTAAAACGCGTTTAAATGTAAATCAAGTTTTTTACCGGGAGCTTCTAGAATTCTAAGAAACTTGATTGATTGGCATGAACATCTGCATAACCTTCTATTATTAACCAGATTATTTGTGTTCCTTATTGCAATAGAACTATTCAAATTTTTAGCAAAAATAAACGGAAAAGGAATTTCTTAAAATTATATGCGAACCGGATTTTTTGAGAGACTGCTAGAACAGCAAAAGATACTTGTAATTCTAAAAGTGGAGTTTTTAACTTACCACCATTAATCACAATCACCACTATGATTGATTTACAAAAAAAAAGAAAATCTGTTTGTTGCGACCTTCCAAATGAACACAGTAAACACAACGGTAAATATAAAGTTTAAATCAAAAGTATAAAAATACTAATTGTTATTTGAACTCCTACATGAAAGAATAACTATTTTTTTATGCGGTGTTTTACAGAGAAGTAATTATTTAATTTATGCTGGAATTTAAACAATAGTGATCTAAAAGAATTAGTATGAAATAGCGAGTTTACAAAGAATAACATGATTCTTGAATATTAAAAATGTTTAGGGCAAAGTAACTTATTTAAATTTAAAATGATCAGGACTATGAAAATTTTCCATAAAATCGAAAGCTCACCAAAAATGAAAGCGGAGAGGCTACTCTTACCACTCGCGAAATAAATTAAAATTCGAAATCTTAAAACATAGATGTTATTGATAAAACAATAAAATTTGCACTAGTTAGACTAACACTTATTCGTGTTTAAAATTCATTAATTTTACGACTGAAATAATAATTGCACAAAATATTTATTTAATCCACCACTCGATAGTTTTTTACTGCCGGTGTAGAATTAAATAAATAGTCAAATTCTTTTATATTTCTAGCTATATTTTAGTTTCATAATTAAGTTAACAACAGCTAAAAAAATGTGTTGCTAACATATGAATATTAAAAAAAACCGCTTAAAGATTATAACTCTTATTTTTTATTATTTATATGTATTTAAATTATCATAAGAGTTGTGTTAATTAAACCATAAAATAAGATCCAAATCGAGGATTCTCAAATTCTAATATTCCTTAAACAAAAACTGTACTTGAAAGTTCATCAAAAATTGTCTGCGGTGGGTTTTACTGGGTATGGCCCCAGGAAGGTCCCAGAGGTTAATGTTTGGATCATAAGGTTTCTTAACACACTTTTTATTCCTTAAAATATTTTTACAAGAGTGCCACTGCGGAATTCACGCCTTCAAAAACTCAAAATAAAGGTTCATTTTATAAACTACTAAAACAAAAAAATAACGTACTTCTTCATTCACGTTAAAAAGAGTGCCCAGGGGGTAGCTGAGGATTATCCGACAGTGGGGCCGCTCAGTCTGTGCTGCCCGCCGCCTGCCGCAGCAGGACGTAGATCTTTTCCTTGATCCATTCCTTGTTGTACGGCGCGTAGGTGTTTGTAGATTTTTGGTAGACGAGGCAGCTGATGTCCGCTAGCTGATCGACGAAATCGAAAAGTTGGCTGATATCGTAGGTGATCGTCGGGGTGTTGGGGTTCCGCCGCTTGAGGTGTTCTTCGTAAATTTTACAAACTCCCTCCATGCACTCATTTACGCTTTCGTAGTCGCTGTACGTGCGCGTCTCCGGTCTGCTTCCTGGCTGAACCAGGAGAATTGTATGAGACATTTTCCTAATTTTGAGTAGTCGGCGAAGGCTTTGTTTACGTCCCTGGAACGAATAAGTTTAGTGAGGTTAGGGTCAACTTTTCGATTTCCTGGTCGGCGGTATTGAGAGAAGGCGGATAAATGCAATTTTACACTTAAAATCCTTGGTAGATGCAGGTAATTACAGGATCCCAATCAAAAATGTACTCTTTACAAATAACTCACTACACAATACAAAAAAAAAACCTGCAACTGTTAACACCGCTCTAAAGGCATAAATTGGGGTCGGCTCGGCTAATGGCTTCTGGCGTAAGATGTTGGTACTTCTTCGCTCTTCATTTCCAGCTTTGCAAAGCGGGGCTAAGTTCAGCTTGTACAGAGCTTGTGAAATTTCACCTTAAATTATGCAAAATTGCTTAACGTTGTACACTTGCACGTTTTATTACCGGTTTAATTATTTAGCAATTGTTATGACGACGTTCTTATATATAATTTGATTTAAATTTTCTTTGCAATAATTTCTTCTCGATATCTATTCCATCACAGATGTCGCTGCAAACACTAAATTTCCCATAAGCTCGGCTTGGCAGCTACTAGGACATTTGTTTATGTTTATTTTACCGTTCGGAATGCGGCGTCGTTTTCATTTTTCGCGCCAAGTAACTGTACCTTGATGCTCGGCGTCTATATATTTTTCAAATCGAGTGCGGGCGCGATTTCCATTTATTTCCGTCCACAACCGGCGCGTTTAATTCTTTCCCGAGAACTTGCCGTGTTGCTTCCAGCACATTCCACGTGCGCCTCATCCCGGGTTCCTCAGGCTGTGTCCCTACCACGATCACCGGTGGCCCATGCCGCTTCCTTGGGATCTGTGTAACACCCACAAAAGTAGGAAAATTGAAAATTAATTAATTCCCGCCACAATTTGCTAATTAGCACAAATTAAATTGGAGTTTTGCAGCGCTAATTGGTGCCGCCTTCGGATCTCTTTTTCAGATGCCCCTCGACAACGGGACGCTGCGGTGTATCCTGCACTCCCCTTTCAGCGACCTCCGGAGCACCGACCGAGTAGCCTCATCCGACACCGTCTTCTACGGGGACGTCGACGACTCCGCCACCGTCACCCCGCTGCAGTACAGGCGCGTCTCCAGCTCTGAGTAAGTCTCCTTTTCCAGTTCTTTTTTTTATTTCTCTGCCTTCAGATAACGACAGTCACACGCCAGGCCCCCGTGTGTGGGGCCCGAGCTTTCACACGCCTTCTGGAGATAAGGCGACCCTAGGGGCCCCGGCGTCTTTATGAATGAATCGCCGTCGCCGTAATTCGCACTTCATTGAGATTTCTTTTATCACTTTTAATTGCTCTGCTCCGCAGAACAGGGCAAGAAAAAAAAAAGGCGGCCTCCTCATGTAAGACGGGCGGCGGCCGCACTCGAGATTTCGTTGGCGGAGCACGCGAGCCCCGCTTCCTCGAAGTGAAGTGGGCTCGCGTAATCTGCTCCGACGGGTCGTTAAGTAATTTTTGCCTGACTCTTTATTTTTAGCGCAATTTTATCAAGTGCGCTGACCTGGGGCACTTTTTCTGTTTTGCTAACTCTCTGCGCTTCTTTCGTTTCAATCTCTACGTCACGTTTGCCGGTGGCGACCGAGTTTATGGGCCTCCAGGTCAAGGACTTGCTTTTTATTATATTAGCTTTAACGTAATTTGCAAAATATGCATACACTGAAGGATTTCTAGCAAAATCATGGTGTAAAGTTCATCTGAATTGCGAATTTAGACAACAATTCACTTCAAAGAGTGAAGAAAATATTTTGCGATTTTTTCTAGTCTGAAATCAATCTTAATTTAAAATTACGTAAATATTGAAGCAATTCTTTTAAATAAATGGAAAATTCTTAAATAGCAACAAATTAAAATATCAAAAAAAAAAAAAAATTAAAATTATTTCTTTGTACTGAAAATTATTGGATTATCTAATAGAGTAATTCAGCCTTTTTAATTCTGTAAATTATAAATGTTATTTAATCGAGATCCTCCCTCAAATTTTTCAGTTCTGTTGATAAATTATTAAATCTACAATTAATGATGATAACAACAATAACCTATTAGTCCATAAATCACAAACCGTGTAATGCCCTTATTTAGATAAATTTTCTGATGTTGTTGTGTAGTGTTCGAACCGCCCTGAAAGTAGATAAGATAACAAAAGTTTGCCTTTAATTTGAAACAGGCTTCACCCTTTCGAATTTAATGCCTACTGCCAGTGTTTGAGAAGAGCATAAAATTCGTTTAATAGTTTGTACATCGACGTGAACAGGTATTTAATCTGTCGTCACGTAGACTCTGAGAGCCCTTCTTCACCTGGGAACTTATGTTCTGTGGTGCAGTAACCCTCCCCCTGGCCGATATTTGAACCGTCCCCAAATGAAATTCCTTTAAATCCTTATTGCACCCCGTAACGTTTGCGGTTGTTAGGTTTTATCACCGTGTGACCTGGGCTCATCAGAACTTAGTTGAAACATTGAAACCAGAATAGAAACACACTCAAAACAGTAACTTTTGTGTTTATCTTTAATTCGGAATCCAAAGATATCCCCACAAAATGGGGAATCCCCCTGTTGGATCGTAAAATAAATTTAGAGTCGTCCCTATCTGTCGTTACGGTCGTTAATTCAAAACAACGCTGCAGGTTGGGGATGCGAGAAAGAAGGGTGGCTCTTCCACAAAATTTTTTTATAGAGACCTATTCCTCCCTAGGCAGGTCTGAACTCGCAGAAATAAAAAGCGTGCGGAAAACGTAGCTCGACACAATTTCCAGGGCAATTTGCACAGGTGATAATTGGCAGTTTATTGCAGCCGTTTTCGCGCCTAGAAAGTCAGGTGCTATCAATTATCGTCTGTTTCGCTCCCTGGCGAAAACAAATAGCTGTGCAACTGCAAAGTGTGCAACAGGACATTTGCTGGGCTATAAATTTCCCACCGGAGCCTTCGGGGACTATCAATTCTGCTCAAAGAGCCAAATAGCCTTTGGGACCCTCTCACGCAGCTAAGGGAAATCGACCTCTTTTTACGCTTATGAAATACTTTGGAAAGGTTGAGCACATTCAAAACGCCTGAAAAATGTCATATAAATTTAGAGGAGAAAGGAGAAATTGGGTGATAATCAATAATTAGTACTTACAAAGAGATCGCTGCAGATAGAACTAAATTTTAGACCTGAATTTTATTATGCCTTCATTCCATTGGTTATAAAATTGACCATATAACAATATTTTGAAATGTTCAAAAATCAGTTTAGAGGTCATGATCCTGGGGTTTGGAAAAGTTTCGAGAAATTGAAAATAGCGCCCTATAACAAAATCTATAAATGATTTTAATCCACTATTCAAATTTGGAATAGTTTAAAAATTGAAGTTAAGTTCAATTCGATATGAAACCTTGTTTTATAAGAAATGAAAATATAGTAGAAAATTATTAAAAAATTTCCTTTTCAGTAGATATAACTTCTTGTAAATATATGAGTGTAGATTTTGCTATGTAGGTACTCTTAGGTGGTATAACAAAAGTTGTGAAAAATTAGGCCTATTTGTTGTCTTTTCAATTGGAATCCAAGGTTATAAAATCGATTTAGTCAGTAATCGCAATGGCATAAATTAATAGTTTATTAAGTCTGATCCAACAGATTTACGACTGTTAAGCAATAGTTTGAAATGACGAAATAACCTATATTTAAACTATGTCTAATGAAAGTATTTTGGGAAAATCGAATTTTGTTTTCTGCGTACATAGCTCTAGAAAGTCTGCAGGACGGAAATGAACAGCGGAACAATAATACATGGCGCGGAAATCCAATTGTGGTCGCACATCGACTAATCAGCATAAAAACGTGCGGACTTCGACTATTCTTTTGCTGAGGTTAAGGTTGTCGCCACCCCTGACCTACCCTCCTGCACAGTGGCGGCGGATGTTTCCGGGGTCGTCATCGATAAATTTTCGCAACGATGAACTTGCGTCGAACGTCTCAGGCTGAATGCCAAAGTTTATCATTGAACGCAAAGATTAATAAGATTTCCTTGTCTTCCTCCACCTTGAATACGATCCCTATTTATAATTCTGGGGGGCGGAGGGAATGGGGGGAATCAAATCACCTGGACAAGGGGTGAGAGGGAGGGGGTGTTTCAGGTGCACGGGATTGTCCTGTTTGTTTGGATTTATGGAAATAAAAAAAGTGAAGACTGTCAAAGCAGAGCGCATTGGTAACAAACGAATTCTATTGGAAGGCCAACGCTAATCGAATTTGAGAATCCGCAAAAGTGCACCCTGTGAGGTGGCGGCTCTGGACAACATTCTTGGCGGCTCACTAGCTCGGTGCCAAAGTATCTCTTCGGTTGGCTAATGTGTGTCTAGCTTAAGGGAAAATAAATTCGGTCATTCCGTAGATTCCATAGATAGTGTCTCATTTTCTTGACCTATTTTCGTTTCTAAGTCATAGAAAACATTGTGGAAACTGTGGACTAGTTTTAGTGATTTGAAAACTTTTTAGTTTTGAATATTATTGAGGACAATTTGAAGGGGATTCGAAGGAACTGCACCTCAAAATGCCTGAAAACGATAACCAGAGCAACCAGGAGGAAGAGGAGGATGATATAGATGTGATTGAAGAGTGAGTTTTTTTCGCTTTTTGTAATGATGTTAAGTAGGACTATATTCAAATTCCAAATCACTAAGTTTAGTTTAAAATTTTTTAAAGCTTAAGAATTAGAAACAAATAAAATAGGTTTAGAGCAAATATTATAAAGGATTGTAGAAAACTATCTAAGTTAAATGATTCCAAACACTTAAAAAAACAATTTTTAAAATTAAATACTTATTAGTTAAAATGGTGAATTAAAATTAAAGTCTTGTTTCCTGTAAGGAGTCTTTTGAGAAAATGGGCGTCTAAATTTTGCCGAAAAAGTTTCCAATCTCAGATCTTCAATTTATATAAAAATCTAAGTCCTCAGAATGAACTCAGTAAATGACTCAATTCGTGAGATTTACATTAGGATCTATTTTTGTCCTTAAGCCAATGAACAGAGAATATCCTGTGAGCGGCCACAGAAAAGAAAACAAAAACTTCCTTAATTCCGGTTGAAGACACAGACCAATTCCAGACTTAACGCCGCCCTTATAACTGAGAGTACATCTTCATATTTCCATGGATACTCGTTTCAATGCGGCTCCATTCAGTGCGGATGAGGTACTTATTTTCCCGAGTTCATCCTATTGAAAGGAGCACAATGATTTGAGCACAATTCGACCGAGTGTATCTTTTGGCGTTCCCACTCCATGAAGGATAAATGGAGATGGGAAAATCAGGAATAAAAAAAAAATATAGTCCTTGCGAAAAGCAAAGAGCAATATTGCACTTGTTCGATTCCAAGTCCTTTGTAAATAGGACTCCCCCATAAATTTTGAATTTCAACAAACTCCAGACATTGTCGTGATAGTGACTATAAAAATTAATTTAGTCGCTGAGGAGACAGAAGGAACATTGAACAATGGTCCTCTGTGAATAACCTCGTATCCAGAGAAAGTTATAAAGTTGGCCATACGGACGGGGTTCTTATGGTTTGTGGACCAACCTTAGGGAATGGGAGTTCACACGTTGTATGGTTGTTTTTCGGAACCATAAATACTTTGAACAGCGCTAAGTGGATTTGACCGCCATCCCCGCTTATTCACTTTGCTTCCTAATCTCAGGATTATGGGGTTGTCCTCACAAAGGAAACTTCTCGAGGAGGAGACTCAGAATAGCTCTGGATGTCACGGACGAGGACACATGCGACAAATTACCACGCGTCCAAATGTCCTTCTTCGTAATCTTATTTATCATCTTTGCTGGTGGTTCACAGTGTTAAACAGTCCGCACATTTATCTATTGGGGTAATCCCCTGTTGCTACTCTTCTTCCCCTTCATTTTTTCTTATTGTTTTTCTTCAACTCTCTGATCCCAGCTAAGGAAAAGTCAAGCGTTTCCCTCTTTGAGTCTGGTTAGTGTCCGGATCTAGCAAAACATCATCCTTACTACGTCTTGAGAACTTAATGGAAAGGACACAATCGTTTGTTCTTCATCTCAGGAGCAATTTCGCAGTAACGACTTCAACGGTAACGTCTGTAAGTGCAGTAGAATTTTTCTAAAAAAATCATATATCACTCAATTTTGTAGAGGTATTTTTCATGTACCACAAATCCTCCAAATCCTTTCATAAGTAATGAATGGATTGCTACTCGTGCGTTTGTTTCACATAAAGTTTTAAACAGAATTTCTGAAAGAAACTTTCTTCAAAGGACATATTCTTAGTAAAGAAGAAAAAATAATATACATAATATAGAATGTACCTAAAAGTGAACTTGTATATGACTTAAAAAGGTTAAAAAGTAACCCTTTCAAACAGAATTTTTAAAACTTAAAAAAAAAATATATTTATATTGTGTATGAAACTTTTCTTAGAAGGTTTTAGGGCTTCTACGAATAATGTACATTTTGAAATCCAATTTCTTTACTAGGAAGATGAAAGCAAAAGCTTGAGAAATAAATATCTCATAGTAAGAGTTTACACTTCACTCACTTTCTTTTATTTAGTAATTTCAATTTTTCGAAAAAGTAATATAGATGCATTTGATTTCCGATGTTATTAAAATATGGGGATTTATTATATAGAGTGATATTAGCAGATGTTTTCGACTTTCTTTAGCTCACGTGAAAGCGAATTGAAAGAAGTCGTTTGAAAAGAAATAACATATTTTTAAATTAATTAAAAAAATAAAGTAATGCTGCTACTAATTGTTTCAGCAGTAAACGTTTTATTTTCTGGGTTCATTGCAAAAGTAGTTCACCACCAAGTGCCCTTAAACATTTATGGAGGAATTTACTTATTTACGTAATTGCGTTTATCCCTTGGTCCACGGGGATTTTAATGGAAGAATAACATATGAAATTAATTACTAGAATAATAAAGATAATTGCAAATTAACTAGATTATTACAATTATTTAGTGATGTTATGAACAAAGGCTTTTATGAAAATTTGTGTGTTAAAGATTTTTTGGGTTACAAATTTAAAATCTGCATTTGAAATCCGGAAAATTTTCTTTAAATTGAATACATTAATTTTCCTTTTCCTGAAAAAATATATATCCAAAAAGTTCACTATAGAAATCCGAAAGCTTTGAAATTAAATTATCAGTAAGTTTACTTTATTCAAATGAATTTAATTTTTGTGAGGAAATGAATTATTTACGAAATTTTCTTTTATCACGTAGCCACTAATTTGAGAAACATTCCTGCGCTTGACTGGTGTTTAATATTTTATGCTTCCTAGATCTTTTAGCTGGGGAAAAAAATGTCAACTCTAATTACGTGATGTCATTAATGTAATTAAATATTAGATGCAAAAGAAAAAAAAACCAGAAAGGCCGTAGGAAGCAGAAATTTATAGTAGTTGCAGAATATCTGAGTGAGATCTGGCCTTGTGATAAATTACAACTTCCATTTTCATTATACTAATGATAACCATAATAATGTGCCCTGTTCTTTTTAAATAATTTTCCTGGCGTATTTCAATTCAAATTTGTTGTTTTTTATAAACAGCCCCGAAATTATTATCCCTTAAACCAATTTGTCACCAGTAGGAAACGAATGAAAAATAACCCAATTCATCAGAAACCCAAAATCGGTTTACTCCTTTTGAATCCAGTGAACATTCATCAAATGCTTTGATTGATACTTCTACCCCATGAAAAATAAAAATAATTACAACGATGAATTTTCGCCGTGCCAAACAGACATAAATTCTAATTAAAAGCAGCAAATGTTCAGAAATTAATTCGTGTAATTTTCTCTTTTGTTCCAGACCTGCTGAGTAAGTACCTAGTTAAGAGACCAGCCACAGGACGAGTGGGGCGAAGAGCCCGTCATTATTAAGTTCCAACTACAAGGAATAAAGGGTATTTTTCGTCAGAGTACTGAGTAATGATTACTCAAACAGATGCTACTAAATGTTGTTGACACTTTCCACTACTTAATTCTTTTGCTAACGTTCTTTTCTGCAACAAATAAATATTCAAATTGATTAATTACGAACCACACAAATACCAGAATGTGGCATGCCTGATTGGAAAAACTTTTACCCCAAGGCTATATATAATCTTTAGTTCCTCGGACCAGCAGTGGGATGTCCTGAATAATTTTGTCGGAATTATGCTTTAATTAAGAAAGCTTTCAGGTGAGGCTTAGGTGAAATGAATTACAGTTGACACTCCTTCCTGGGGAAGGAGTTGGATTTACCTGAGCCTCTCTGTAGGCTTGCGCGCAGGATGTCATTTGTTCTGAGATAGTTTCAATTCCCCAGCATAATTTATACCACATAGTGCCAGTTGGTTGAGGTAGGGGATTTATGATTTTTAGATGAAATTTAAATGAAAATTTATTGAATGGAGCTTTTAAATGGGCTCAGCAAATTTACTACTTTTGTTCGTTTTCCTTTTGGGTTGTCTTTTTGCATAACATACAACTATGTATGTACATATAACCAAATATAAAATGGAATCGAATTTTATTAACTTTGTATTACTTTGTGGTGAAAAATTAATTGCATCAAATCAACAGTTTATGAAGCATATTTCAACAAATAGCAGTTTTAAAAACCAATAAAAACAATTATTCGAATTCATAAATTTACAAAAGACTTTTATTCGAATTTTATGAATTCGTGCAATCGTCGTTGTTGGAAAATTTTCATGGCCAATGAAATTTCGCATTGTGTACATTTTTGTTTAATACTTAATTACAAAGAATATAATATATGCATATTGTTTTAATTAAGTATGTAAAACAGTCCTCTTTTATTAATTTAAAATTTAAAGGGTATTAACATTTCATTTTCTATTTTTAAAAATATTTTATTATTGAAAGTTCGAAACGAAAATAATACTGTAATACATACAATACAGGTCTTTAGGCTTTGTTTTCTGATTTTGAATTAAATATAGATGCAAAGAATTTAATTTCGAAGCCAATTTATTTGTCTAAATTTATAGTTAAAAGCTCAAAGGAAATAATACAAAATGTAAATACTTAGAAAATACTTTGTTATTTTGAGGTGAGCAAAGAGACATTATAAATAATTGTTATTTTTAAAATTTACTAGAATTCGAGATGAATTTTAAATAATGTATTGTTATTTAAAAGAAAAAAAAATTCTGTGAAGGTGTTTGTTTCACTAATGATATTTCGTTTTTTCCGGACGTTGGTCAAAAATGAATATTTGTGCGTCTATGGCATTTGAAATTTGAAAATGGCTTCTTCCCAAAATTGCTAATTTAAATCCCCTTTGATTTTTATTGTATGTCATAATTAATGCAAGAATAGCACTCAATTTATTTAAAATTTAATACCCATCCAAAGGAAGACATTTTTATTTGTTGTTAATGACAGAAAATCGAATACTCCTCTCATCCAATTGAAGGGCACGACGACATGATCCCTATTTTGTAATGCAGAATCATCCATATGGAATCTGCTTCCTCCGAGAGATAAAGCCCCGTCATAGATCTCACAGGTGGCACAATATAACGCAGTACCAAGATATATGGCGCCCGCATACCATAAAAAGTACCAGGCCCATGTACATGTGTGTTAGCGTAATACTTCTCGTTCATTAATTTCCTTTATTGTGCGGCAGGAACCACCGGCACCGCACACCAGCTCCTTGTCGTAATCATAAGTCTGTACCACTTGTGGCCCCTTACAGGGTGGTCCTGCAGTTCCTTTGAGCTTCTTCTGGCAAAAGGTGGAGGAGACTTTTAAACAAAATAAGGCTTTTCGTGAGTAACTGGAAAAAGTGAGTGGTGTATGTAGGGCTTAATGTCCTGATTTATAGCGGCAACTTTCTTGGATGGAGCATTCAAATGGAGGATATAAATTTGGTGGGAAATTTAAAAGAGACACTTTTTCAGAATGTATGTCATTTGACGGTTTTTGAGTATTTAAATCAATACTACCGCAATAGCATAAATAAATAAAATAATTAAATTAGTTTACCTTCACTGCTTTCTTTAACAAAATATTGGGATTTTTAATTAATGCCAAGCATACTTTTTTAAAGCTATATTTTTTAAGAGCTTAAAATATCTATTTTCAACAAGTTAAAAATGTTCTATACATTTTTTTAAAAATACTAATAAGCGAAAAAATGAAACGTTAATGAAACCATTAAAATAAGGATTAGTTTTCGATTAGTGTTCATTAGTATTTTCGTTGGTTTTCAAAAACACTATTTTCTAAAAATTTTTAGATTTTTAAGTTAAAAATATTATTGAAAGAATGAAAGCTTATTTTATTACGTTATGGCTATAATTTAGGAAGACTTGGTATCTTAATTTTCAAGTCAGCTATAAGTGTTATTGTCGCATCGTAGTTTCACGGTAGAATAAAGATGTTAGGGAAGCTGTATGGTCCAAGATTTTCCGGCTTTCAACTTAATCATTGCCTTGTCATGTTGCAAACAAGAAGTTCATGCAAACTGGACAGACGGACATAAGACAGAGCCCCTGAGATAGTAAATGGCTTCCAGAAAGATGGATGTGGACAAGACGAGTTCACGGCACCAGAGGTCACATTGGATTTTCCAACTTTGGAGTTTCATGCGCGTCTGCTTTCATCGCAGCGGAGTGCCATCATTTGTTGGACATTTTAAGAGGTTAAGGTCCATTTGTCGTCTGCAATTTGTGAGCCACTCTGTCGGGAATGACATGCCCACATAATTCTAATCATCCAATCATCAACTAATTTGTTTCATAATTTAGAGCATCCCTCCTCTGGCGTCGCGAAGAACGCAACAACCCTCCGTTGCGGGGGAGAATTAATCGATCGTGATGCTGAATGATTACGTCTGCCTCCCAAATGGACCACCGAGTCTGGTGGATGCGCGAATTTGACGGGCCCCCCCACTTTCGAATAGTCTCAATCATCGCTGTGCAGTTGACTGCATTTGAAGCATTTTCAAATAATTTTCGCGTGCCACAAACACTACTATTACAAGAGTGGTGATTTTATGCACGTTCCGCTGACTATTCGTCTGAATCTGAATATTAATCAAGTTAGATCCGGCTGTAGATTTGCAGTAATCAAATCCTTTACGGAAAATCGTAGTGACGCTCGTACTGAGTTCTACGTCGTTCTATGAAAAGCCCCTTAGAATCTGTTTCGCCCTCCTCGAGGAAAGCCGTGGAAAATGTCGAGGACTTTTCGCAGCCACCACTTTCCCGCCAGACTAACCTCCTTGAGAGTTTCTTAAGTGGGTGATGACGGCATATTTAGGTGTTTGGTGGAACGACTTTCACCATGAGGGGATGGAGGACGGTAATAGGACTAGTTGGGCTCTAAGCATAATTAGGACTTAAGTTGACTCCCACTGCTGGGGTAAGGAGATTTTTCTGTTCTCTCCCCTTTTTAATTGACGGAGTAAATGCCTTTTGAGTGCGTTTAAATGACCTCGTTTAATTGAGGTAATATAAAAGCATATTTCCAACATACCTCCTTAATAGCGTTTTTATGGAGAAAACTGATCAAGCTAAACTAATTTTTCACGGAACGAGCATTTAAACGCGGAGTTTTTTCACTAAAGGACGAAAAAAATTCATTAGTTCGCTCTTAAAATTCACTAATTTTCTAAAAATTTTAATACACGCGAAAATAGTTGAATTGTTAATAATATTCTATTTTATTTATATATTATATTATCAAATACAGTGTTAAAAAGCGGCTTTCCCAACAATATTGGTAATTTTTCCTATGATTTGATATAAATAATTTTTAATTTTTTATTTTATAAATTTTCCTTTTTATCTAAGAAAATTATATTTTATTGCAAAAATAATTAAGGGTAATTTCAACTTACTCACGAATGAAATCTGAGGGGTGGTGAACGAACGAATAATTGCGTTAAAGAGTTGAAAATTTGCATGCAGAGTACTTTTGCACAGGTTTACAATAATTTATTGAAGCACTTACTGCCATTTCGGTCACTTTAGATTGCAATGTGGTCTGCTCGTAGTGCTTACCACTTTTGTTTTACAAAATAAGGTTGCTTTGATTAGTCGGCCAATTTCACTTAGCGTTCGTCGTTAAGTAGTCGGTTTATTCCCCTAAGTGTTCTCAGATTGGATTTATTTCTTGAAAAGTGAATGTATTTTGGAATATTCGAATGTACGTTGAACTTCTTTTGAAATATGATACAAACATATTTATATTTTAATTTTTGAAACTGTTTTTCCTTTCCATTTAGTATGAAATAAAAAATTACACCGAAAGGTCATAATAATTCCAATTCTAATTATTGTTTCCACCATCTGTAGTATATTTCGATTAGGTAAACCTATTAGAACAAATGGATACTGGAATTCTTGGTATTATCAATGCTAATTACGAAAGCATTTCCTCCTCCCCTGGATATTCCTTGGTGGTCTATTCTCTTGCACACTCCTGCCAGTGGAGCCTTGATATTTAATTGTTTGCCTAATAACTAATTTTCCTGGTTCGCCACAATTTATGTGTTTACGTAATACGTTCCCTCGCTTCATCAAATCTGATCGAGTTCAAAATAATATTATTCCGTCCTTCTTGTTGGTATATTTACTCTTGCATTCTATATGTTTAGTATTGTTTATTTTATCTAAAAGTCTCTGGGGTGAATATTCTGCCTCCATGACATAGCAATGGAATAAAATCCTTTATTAATAGATTTTTATTGATATCAGAAGTGGAACATGGATTTGTTGTTCAGCTTTAGGTTATTGATTTATCGTGGTTGTAATACTACATTCAATGTTTGTCTAATCAAAGTCAAAGTATTCCAATCTTATGTGATTTTCAACTTGTCGAAGTTAACGTAATGGATACGATAAAAAAACATGTTTTATATAAATATCCATATTTATAAAAAAAGAGACTGGCATGTCCTCCCGTGGACAGATTAGTTTCCTTCTCGTTTGTATTGTCTAAAATTTCGATTAATTTACCCCATATGATAGCATATTTTTCAATAATTGATAAATTAAACAAATGCTGATAAATAGCGAAATTTATTACTAATAATTTATAATATTTAAGAACACAGCAAAATACATACGTTTACATAAATATAAAATACCTATTTTAATGATCAACTATTTCGTCCCGAGCCGAAAATGGATTTACTTACTTTAGATATGTTCATGGTGGGAAATTTTGGCCAACTAATAGTATTTTTATCGTCTTCAGCTTTTACACCAACCGCAAAATTATATGCAGTCACAAGATTATGTGCATATTTTTCTACTTCTTTCGGATAGCATAAAGATGCGATTGCTCCAGTTCCTAAGGACGTGTAAAGTAGCCGACGCATATAGCCACCCCGAAGCGCTAGTAGAAAGCCAGTAAACCCTCCTAAAGCAATAGCTCCGGTGCGAGGAAAGTTATTCTCAGGCTCATTTAAATAGTTATATATAACTGAAAAAATAGAGTTCATTATTACATTTAAGAAGTAAATTTTTCATAAGGAATATGTAGATAATTACACTTCCAACGGTCCTTGCTGATGTCAATAAAATCCACAATTTCTTTAAATACTAAAACACGCGCGGCAAATATTCCTTCTTCTATGGCCTTTCTAGCCGCCGATTCTTTTGGATGAGGCTGTTTCAATTTGGATGTAGAGTTCAATAAATTAATTTTTCCAATAAAAGGAAAATACTCACCGTAGCGAAATTATCCATCGAATGCAGCGGTGCATATATTGGTAGATCAGAAGGTTTGCATTTGTATTGTGCGTTTTCTTCAATTTCGTCCAGTTTATTCATTTCAAGCTCCTTATTGATATCCATACTTACAATTTGATATGTATTTATATCTCACTTTTTTTGTTTCTGCAGCTAATAAACCAAGCCTACTGCTTTTTAAAATTACAAATTTGGTGGACTACTATGTTGGCTGAATTTTATGCATATATTAGGTCCTTTTTTTTAATAATGTTCTTAAATTTTGAACAAATTGTTCTATTTACTTTTGACTCTAATTAATTTTTTCATTGATACTGGTAATAATAATCCGACAGAAAAATTCAATCGAATTAATCGATGCAAAATGTGAAGACTAATATTAAAAAAAATAATTATAAGCATGTAAATAATACAATGCATTCGAATTTGAAGGACTTATTTTAGATAGGCTTTTATCATAAAATATATTTCTGAGAAGTTGTACATTTTACATCGATCTCTCCACACATCAGTTCTCTTAATGGAGATTTGTGTCTTACATTTTAAAAATTTATATTTTCCAACATAAAAAATACGACATTTCAATCGCTATCGCGGGAAACTTTTACCATTTTACTTTAATTCAATTCGATAGATGGACACTGTCTGTGCGTCATCATCAGAACTTTCTCCGCCTTTCTAATTTATGCGAAGAGATGGAAAATGTTATTGAACTCTAGGGTCATTCATACGTTACGACGCGGGGCTGTTTTCATGTGTATCCTATCCCCAAAAAACGTAGAACGACGGCGGCGGGAAGGCGACTACATATTCCCGGGGAGCAGAGCAACATATGCCGCCAAGATGGAAAAGCTTTTTATGCTCCACCAGGCTCAGCCGGCGGAAAATGCTAAAAGTAGAAGTTCATTCTCCCCGGATTGATAGCCACCAGGATGGCGGGCAAAGGGCTGCAACCCTATTCCGATAAATTTTGTCTCACGTGCTCTGTTTATATTTTCATCGAGGCCCAGTAGGGTAGGCTCGATATTTGTGGGGAGTTTATCGAGTCAAGAGTCCCGCGAGCGATAAAAAACAGCCTGGTCTGTCTTCAATCCTACGGGAGACTAAGAGGGAATTGTTGGGAAACGTATTCTTATACATACAGGGGTTTTTTTGGGATGGAGCTTTTTAGGGACAATATCCTTAAGCTGTGCTCAGTCTATTGCTCCGGAGGGGTGGTTTTTGCTCCCCATGTTGCCAAGAAGCAACCACCAGCTGCTGCTGCCAACTTAAAAATGTATCTTTAAAGCTCCCCAGTCGCGGCATCACAGACTGGGGCTGTTCGCTGGTTTTGGGTTCAGTTTACGCTTTCCTCTCGTCGAGTTTTGTTGCTTTGGCCCCATGGTTTAGGTGTCCATGATCATCTCGTTTTCCCAAAAATATAAAAGAAATATAAAAAAAGGGGATAGAGCCTAGTGATCTCTGTTTTTAAGAAGTGTTTCTTAGAAAGGAGTCGGTAATAATAATAGTAAAATAGAAAAAATAATAATTTTTCATAGTTCTTCGCGCTTCGGCGACTTCTTGATAATGTTTCTTGCCGGGTATTTTGGTGGAGGTGTGTCGTTTGTGCGAGTTTCTCGAGTATCCGAAGTCGCCGGGCGGGCAGTTTCTCTGTGAGGGAAGTGCTCCTTTAAATGGATTTCCTGGGTGAAATGTAACCGACAGGAGCACTTCTAATGTCAATAGTGCATTTAGTGAATTATCTGTAAATAATAATTTTTTTAAAAAAATAAAGTGTTTTCGCGTCGTTCTATTGCAACTTGGAAGAAACTGAATACTTAACGTAGGTGAAAAACTTGAATTAATTTCAGCCCCCCAAAAAATAACTTGCGCCTCTCTTACTTGTTGCACTTTAGACGAGAAAATTCAAATTTATCTTGAGGCAGTGAAAATTCGTCTTGCGAATTTTAGTTTTTTTTTTAAATTTAATTGATTTATCAAGTTCTAAGAAATACCCTCTTTGAATATTCATTTGCCCGGCATAATTAGGGAAATTTGAGAATGTATTTTTTAATCGATGGAATATATTTTGAGATGAAAAAGAAAATTGTATCTTTGAGTACCGTATTTTTATGTTTGTGATTTTATGCTATATATATAGCAAACGTTTCGAAATACGTAACAAATCTTTAATTGCCAAATTAACTTTACATTTTTGCGTATTACCGTAGAATTTAGTAATTTGTTTATGTCAACTGCAATAACAAAAATACTTATTTCCTCTTTGAGGGAAAATTTTTTTTATTATATCTGGTTTTATTTTATATGCTCGTTCACGTTGAAAGCTAAAAGGAGGATTTTACTGAACGCGCACTTTTATGCGGTTAGATCTGCTTGCAAAGAGTGTTGGTAGTATAAAAGGTTTTTTATAAGTGCACAAAGCAGAAATACTTTTTTTTTTTTACCAAAATTCATAGTTGTATATAATATTTTGGCAAATTTTTAAAAACAATATCGTATCATTCATCATAGGGGTCTTTCACGTTGTTTTAAATAAAAGGTCAAACCTTCATCTACTATAAATATTAAAGTGCCAAGACGTTAAAAATTTTTAAGACAATTCATTTAAATTAATTATTTTAAAACTATAGTTATACAAGCTTTCTTTGGAATTTCTTTTTGATTTCTATTGGCATAAACTAATGAAATCTTTCAATTAAAAAGTAGGGGCTAAAACTACGAAACGCGAATATTGATCATTATTAAAAATTTATTAAGAAATCATTGAGCGCCAACATGATCGTCGAAGGTTATATAAAAATTTGATTTATTGATCTTTGATTAATTTTGATTTCATGATCAATGTCCAATGCTTGCTTTAGAATTGTCGAGTTCTACAGCACTGTAGAACTGCAACCTTCTTTAGGTCGGTTCCTCTGGGAACTAAAATTTATACTTAATATTGCAGAAGAGTCGTAGAAAGCGAAATGGCCATGTAGGGCGTAACGAGATTATTATTAGCCTCTTTGGGGCGCAGTAAAACAAACATTAAACAAACGTTTTGTCTGCCGTAGCCCGGCGCTCCCGGGCATCCCGGGTATCTCGTCCTTCTTCGGTGTTTTTATCTGGGAATGCGCGTTTCAAATTGAAATGTTTCCGTCCGCGAAAGCGGCGAGGTCTCTCTGTTCTGTTTATTGTGCATTCCCCCCTGGGTGTTTGTGAAACGTGCCTCCCTCGGAGCCTTAGAAATAATATTTTTGGTAATCATTGGGGCCAGCTCCTGGAAGTTGTCTACAATAAACGTTTGTATCCAATCATTCCCACTCCCGCAGAACTGAAATTAAATTTGTACGAGCCCAGGACTTTTCCAGGTCTGAAATTATTACCCCTTCGAGGGTTCCTAATGGTAAGACGTGTTTTTAGGTCACAACGGCTCATCAGAGTTCATTTCGTCCAGAATGAAGCAATTACTACGGGTCCTTATATCGGAGTTTTGTTCCAGGAAGCCCTTCTATACTCCACGAATCCTGTTGGAGCTACTCGCTACGAGTTTGAAGGAACTCTAAATGGTAGCAGTGGATATTTGCGAATTTATAGCTCTTGGTAACCAGCTTCCAGCTCCAGGAAGAACTTATTTATTTATTTCAACCGCAGTGTTTATATAGATTTTATGTTGAAAATAAACGAGCTGGTCGAATCCTGATCCAACTCCTGGACGTCCTGAATCAAGATGCTTTTTGCGCGTCAACATCTTTCCTCATTTTAGAAAAAGGCTCAAGGACACGCCATTCGCAAATCATGCGGATGAACCCTCTGTACGTCTATTTTGAGTTACATGAGAAAAATAAACAATATGTATTATTTTATTGCCGCTGCGGTTTATTTTGGAGCTGTCCAAATTCCATGAAAAATGGGAAAGAGCAGTCGACCTGGCAAAAATAGCCGTGTATTTCTTAATTTAGATATGCAAAAGATCTCAAGGTAAGCCGCTCGTTTATTATTCATGTTGCACATACATAAATGAGCCTACACAGCAAGTTTTTGCCAATAGCTTCTGAATTTTCTCAGAATATGTCTGGTTTATTCTCTTTAGGACAGATTTTACATTAAAGGAATAAAATAACATTTTTTGTTTCAGTAGAAATCGCAAAATATATTTTATGAGCACTAAGTACAAAATGAGCTAAGTATCCTTACAACAGAAGAAAAATTATTAATAACAATAAAATATGTAAAGCTTAATTTTTAAATTGGGTGCGCTTTTATTTTTGTTTTGCATAGATAGAATTGAGTATATTTAAAATTAAAAATAGAAATGTATTTTAATTGAGAAATATTTTTGGATTTTTAATTAAGCTGGCTCGCTTTTATATCCATTAGTAGCATCGAACTTTAATATAAAATTCGAAATATGTCTTTAATGCCTTCTAATTTTAAAAATTTATCGATTTGAATTTTAAATATAGAAACTCCAGCCATAAAATGATACTTTTTAAAGGGTTTTTTAGAGCTTTAAAATATGAAACGAAAAATACATTTTATTTAAACCACTCTTAACTGACTGTGAATTTTCTTGTGGCAATTTTTTGTCAACCAAGTGTCAAACAATCAGTCAGCTCTAAAATTTGCCCATCTTTTCTTCAAAAATAACTCAGAATATTTTAGAATTATTCCCACAATTAGAAATTTTAATTAATTATTCAACAGACACTTATTAAAATTAAAAAAACACACTTTATATTTAATGCGAAAATTACTTTCAATTACCTTAGAAAATTGGAAAAGCCCTTGTCAGGCTTGTTAAAGTTTAAAAGGAATATTTCTCGTGCAAATATACCTTATAATTTTGTATTAAATTTTATGAGTCCAGTTCTTAAATTAATTTCAAATAATTATTTTCTTGATGGAAATTAAGTTTTGGGAGTTGTACAGAGTGGGATTTTTCAATTAAAAGTCGAAAAGTTCAATTATGTCATAGAAATCAATAAGTAGCCCATTATAGGCTCGTTATGTAGATTAAAGTAAACCCCAAAAAATTCAAATTTGTTATGAAAGAGGAGGAAATGAAAAATTGTTGAAATCTCTTTTACGTAACACATTTATCTTATTTTTTCATAAATGACCTCCTAAATGGGTGTCTCATCCTCGGTTTTTTTTGTACTCTCGTTGAAAAATAACAGCCAATTTGATGGTCCTTTTTTCCACCTTTCAAAAGTATAGAGGACCTTTTTAGCAGCATCCGCAAACAGACCACCAGCTACATTTTCTCAATTAAATTCATGTTCGTGGCTTGAAAAAGAATTAGCTTTAAATAGGGAGATGTTTTCGGCAGACACGCTAGAAGACAGACGGGCCTATCCTTTCCAACCCCGCGGGAGATATAAAGAAAACTCGTCTGGAATAAATAATCAGCTGCACGAGCGAGATTTCTGGATAGAGCTACCACCGGGAAAGGTGGACTCATAATAATCTTTTCTGCAAAAAAATTTCGTTTTATTCAGGAATTGAGAGCTATCTTGTTGAGCACTTGGATACTTTTTGCTCCTTGACGAAAAAATATCAAATATTAAGCTTCCTAGATGGCCGACGTATCCTACTTTTCCTGGAATCGAGTACTTCAGTTCAAAAATACCATTGATATTTTTGTTTTTCAATCCAAATTTTACCATAAACACTTTTGTCGGTTGGTTAAATCCGTTCGCCTTTTAACCCTCATATGCCTAGTAATATTTCTACAAAATTATTTTTTTTGCCCTTTCCTAATTTAGTCTAATTTGCAAGCTTATCAAAATAATTTTTTGTAATTTATGTCACCTTAAAAACTTCTTTAAGAAGAAAGATTAAGGAAATTGTATTTTTGTTTGTTTAAAATTGGTACGTTTATTTTGTAACATGTTTTGAAAAAGCAAATTTTAAAAATCAATGGAATTTTATACAACTCACATTTTAGCTACGTCAATGGTCATCACATTTTCCACCGTCTGTATTTGTATGACACTAGTGCGCTTGGGAAGTGATAAACAATAAATTCGTGGAATTTTTTCAATCATTCGACCACTTCTCAGTTTCCCTGTGTCCTGATCGGATCAGCAATTATTGTATAACTCTGAAAAAATTCGCAATTGAAATATCTTCCAGGACTTACAACATACCATTCCCGATAATCCGAAAAGTACAACTATGGTATCGCATATCTGTAAGTTTATAGACTCGGACTGCGGTCGAAGTTCCTTCCAGCGAAAAGTTTTGTTTTGAAAGAAGGACCTTTCCGACGTAGTCAGATAATGGTACTTTGGTGTACTACACCAATTCGAAATATACTTTAATACGTTCGAACAATGGACAGTCACTCCCTCTTTTCTCCACTGGAGCTCTGGGGCACTTGGATAAAAATTGTAGGAATTTTTAGAAATCAATAAGTAACCCCACTTCGTAAAATGATATCCTCGATACGAACAATGGGTCTTCCGGGATGCTGCAAAGCGTCTGGACGATAAAGTTTCCTTGATGGGAGAGGGGCAGCAGAAGAAGTTTAACTGAAGATGTTAATGGACGAGGACTTGTTGAAATTTATATATAATCGAAGAGGATTGGAAAGTAAACATGAACTTTTGGACTCTCGAAGAACAGAGTCTGGTTTAGATCAAATTTCGTCTTGTGTCAAGTTCCTAGTGGTGTTATCGTACTGGCGCAATAAATAACGAATTTTAAATAATCATCGAAGCGAATTGTTGGGAGTAAAGTTTCTAATGCGATTTTAAAAAGAAATTTGAGTATATGTATTTATTTTAGGCTGACCTAATGCTTTTATATTGTTTAAAAATATGTAATTAACAGATTGCTGTTTCTTATAAACGATAAAGTTTACTAGACCTGTTTTTAATATTGGAATTAGAAATTTTTAGTAACAATAAGGTGTACAGAAAAATAAAATCACAAACAGATTCGTAACCATAACCGAAATCTTACTTAAAATAATACATTTTTTTTATAGTAATTATTTATTCTATCTATATTTATTCCTTCGTATGACTCCTGTAGGATCTATTGGTAACACAAAACAATTTTTTTATCAAAGTCCAGTGTGACTTTATTTATATTGGGTGAGGACTGACTATTCAAATAAATACGATTTCGATTTTAGGTGTACAATTACAGACCCTTATATAAATAAACCTTTCAAAGGGGCACAAAAATGACTGATTGGAGTCTTATTACCAAAGGAATGAAAGCTTACCTGACTGTTTCTTTCAGATGACAGAAAAAGGGGATGAAAACTGGACTAAAAACATATTTGTTCCCATTTCAACATTCAAAAGATTTTTTAGATTAAATAAAATTTTCTTCCTGAAGTACAAACTTTGAGGAATAAATAAAATTGCTGGGCTTTATATGATACTTTGAATCTGTATTTAAGAGAAATCTTGTTTACCTGGAGCAATGCACAAAACCTTTTACATGAGGGAAAATCGCCTTTAGTTTTGCATGACAATTTACAGAAAGATCTAAAGCGACAGATCTGATAACCAGTGGAAGTCCCTCTTTTGTGTTTCTGAGATAGAATTCTTTAGTAGACAAAGAAAGTGCACTCATGGTCCGATGCAAATGCATCCGATTTTCCACCTTTGAAAATCAGTTTTACTTCACCTCTTAACTCGCGAAAATCCTCCTGTCTGAAGTGAAATTCCAGGAGGCACGTTCCTGCAATTTTCAGATCTCCAGTTTTGTGGGAAAAGTCCTTTTTAACTCTTTATCTCTGCGCCTGGAACTGTCCTTCATGAGTCAGCTTTATCTCGGGCAGAATGGGGAAAATGGCCGAGTGGGTGAAGTCCCTTTTCCTTGTTAATTTACTTTTTCTCCCTTTGTGTTTATTTTCTATTGTGCACCTGTTCCACTTTACTTTTGTCCTGCAGGGCTAACTCGATTCTAGACTCGTATTTGTCGCCTGCTCCTTCCGCACCGCAACGCGATTGTTGACGGAATTCTCCTTGTTTATCGTCCCATTTATGTCCGTCCTGTTGATTGATAAAAGTTTCAGAAAATAAGGTCCTGTGCCTGTGGGTGGTCCTTTTTCTCGCTTACCACTTTTAACACCACATAAAGCTCTACCGGTGCTAAAATTAAGCGCTAGAGATCATAAACTTGGTCCACGAAAATTGTCACGTATCGCCGTATCATGCCCATCGGGAGTTGGGTAGATTTTTAATTTAGCCACATTTGCATATTATGCTCCGAAACCTTAATGTGGGCTAATTTAATTATGCAAAAGCTCCCAAAATTTATGGAATTATTTATTTTCGGTATAATGTACTATTCGGCTGAGCCCGATTTCGCGTATCCCATTTGTTAGGCATATAGACCCTTTTGCATAAATACATTTTATATGAGTTGGGAACTTGTGGTGTCAGGGTTAGTGGCACATGACCCCGCAAACACGAATGCAACATGTAACTCTTTGATACTTTGATAAAAGACCAGCGAAAATGACTTGGTGTTAATTGGGTGCATTCATAATTAATTGCCGTGAATTTTGGTGGACGTATCCAGTTTTAAAATTTTTAATTAACAAATGAAAGGACTTAAGCCAAACCAAAGATTTATGTTTACAAAATTTAAATTAATTTAAATTTAAATCCTCTTCAGAATATTTATGAATATAGTCGATGCTATAGTGGCAAATATTCTTATTAACCTCTGATTAACCAAGAAGCTATTTTTTTATATTCTTAGTGCATCTGTGTATTGTATACTTCAAAAGTTAGCTAAATATAAAAGACAACTAAAATAAATTGGTTTTTTATGTAGTACTATAATTTAAAAATAGTTTCTGAGAAAGTTTGCATTGACATTACAAAAATGAAGTTTTCATTTTATGCAGTCAAAAAACTAATAAATTGGAAAAGTTAAAATTTTTAGAAACGAAACGTTCTTATTAGGATCAGGGTTTTTAAAGCTCCTCTTTATTTGTGAAAAGTGGCCTATCAACCTGAGAAATCGATAATTTTAACAATTAAACGTGAACATTTTTGCGTAAGTAGCAAAATTAGTTTCCAGTTTAAATTAAAAATTCAAATCTATCCCGTTTTAATTATTAAAAAAAAGTTTATGTATGAAAAGGTCAAGAGGATTTTTAATCTGTAAAGGTAACTGTAAGTTTTCCTTTTTGTCATTTCAAGGATACTTGAGTATATGATTTAACTGTGCATTTAAAAAGACTATTTTGAAATTTGAAACCCTCATCGTATCTTTGAACATTTTCAATAAGTAAGCATAGTTTTAAAAAATTCGAAAACTATTCAAAAGGCCATGTTAGAATCATTCTGAATTAAAAAACTATATTTAATTCAACTTTATATTTTAAATTTTGCAGCATAATTTGTGCAAGACATCATAAAATCATTAAAGCTAAATTCTTGCACGTGTCGCAACTTTTCATGTATTTTTTTTATTATAAATGTACAACGATAAATTCTTAAGTCTACTATCTTTGATGTGGGGCAAATCGTGCAGAAAAATTGTAATAACCAGAGCGCCGGGGCATAGTCCAAAAATCTATGGGAAGTATCTTATTGCGTATAATTTTAGAAGCGAAAAGAATTTCGCCTTTTTCGTAAAAGAACGCTTCTGAGTATATATATTGAGAAAAAATAAATTTCTTTACGACAAATAATTTTTTCGAAAACTGGACAGCAAAGAAGCGACTAATCACGCCCTTCGGAATCCAATGTACTGTGAAATTGCGGAAGAGACCGCATCAAAATCTCATCGACAACTATTTTTCTCAGATATTAAATGGGAGGATTGATCCTCCAGCCCTCGAGGAAAATCGATTTTTCCTTGTCCGCAGCAACAGTTCCATTTAATTTCATGGGATTTGCGGAGAAGGTATCCTTCCAGCCGTTCAGAACAAATCAACTGGAAGATATTTAATTTTTCCCTTTTTTCCCAAATCAGAAGATTTAATGGCATTGTCAGTGAGCCACCGCAACAAAATTAGCGACATTTTTGCGATTATCTCTTAGGCCAAAAGGATTTTCTTCTAATCCTTGTAACGAGATCGCACTGATAGTTGGCTTTTTGTAATCGCTTGGAGAAAACAGGAGCAGGGCCGTCTTAAGTTGTGGCCTTTTTACAAAAAAAGGAGATGTTAATGACAACATTAGCTTTATACAAATCAAACAATATAATATTTATAACGATGTAGATATTAATGATGCAATACTTTACTTCCTAATAATATGTATAAACGGTTTGATATTTTAAATTTGGAAATGTGTATAAAATTTGATTACACATTTATTCTCTTCATTTTAGTATTTTATTCTCGCTTGAAATAACTCGAAATTCAATTTAATATCTGTTCATTTATTATGTTAATTTGACTATTATTTGTAATTAAAAAAATTTATATTTAATGCATATTGATAAAAATGGGGCCCCCCTTTGAATGTCGGGGCCTTGGGCCTAGACCCGATTGGCCCGAGGGTGAAAGCGACACTGGAAAAGAGGATAAGAAGTACTATAGTGAGTTCCACTTTTTAATATAATCAATGCCACAGCCGTAAGAAGAACCTTGTCCTCTTATGGGCGGGAAAGTTTGGGATTACTGCGGATTTCTGAGACTTACAATTTTCTTTTACCTTAAGATTATTCTAGTTCTCTATCCCTTCAAAGGAATGGATAGAGCAGGCTTAAAGTGCCTTCGTTATCTGGTTGCTTGCACTTAATAAGACGTTTTTCTATTCATTTCGGTAAATCTCCTCCTATCACAAAGCCAAGTTAACTTTTGGTGTGGTAACTCAAGTCGATAAGAAAGGTATAATTTCCAAAATTTAATTAATTAATCGAAATTCTTACCTTAGTATGTATATGTATCATGGTTCGTGAGGATGTTTTTTTTCGATTAAACAAATTGTAATGTTATAATGAAATACATATTTATTATTTGCCTTTTACTAAAGTAGCCTCATTTACACGCCACAGTACCCCTGCTTTATATCTAAATTTGTAATGTCCGTGCCTGCTTTGGGCAGTTTCATGTCTTTTGCGGGCCTATTTGTTGGCTTTATGGGTTAGCTGTGGGCTTGTTTATGCTTCCGAGTTCATGCATCCCTTGGGTGTGTATGTACCAAAAATAAATTTTTACTCGGGAGCATTTTTGAGCAACAAATCAGAGTGGAATAACATATTTATCGTAATATACTGATTCAAGAAATTTAAGTGGATAAATCAAATGTTTATCGCATTTTTTTTCCAGCTTGAAATCGATTCTCTAATCTGCGGAAAAATTGTCTTTGTACAAAATTGTCTGTACAAAATTGTCTTTTTGATTGTATGCAATTAGAATTGTTCCTCGCTGGCCACATGAAAAATAAATGAAATGACAAACTTTTTTACTGCGAAATTTTGCCCGGCGGTTTTAGTGACTATGTATACTTCTGAAAATTGAAGGTTTCAAAATTCGATGTACGTTGTAAAAACGTCTGTGTATCAGTCTTTTGCACCATGAGAGTCCCTTGTGTATGTTATTTGATTTTATTTATCTAGCTCACATTTTGTGACAATTTTCGGTTAAAAACAACCTTTTGCGGTGAATGCCGCTTTGAAAAACTATCCCATTGCGTTTTGTGAATTGCCAATTTTAATTAAATTGCTCGAAATGCAAAACTCTGGATAAATAAGCCATGCTTGTAAAGAGTATGTTTGTGAAGTTCAAATTTCACTTCAAGTTGCTTTGGGAATTGTTTATTGAGTAAAAAAATGTTGTTGTGTAATATGAGCCTTTGTGGGCTCTTTTACGATTTTTGTATGAGTCAAGGAACTTACATGTAAGGGTATTTAAATGATGAATTAAAATAATTAAATTCCTATCTTGTATTACTATATTTTTAAAATTTTGTTCCTTGTAAGGCAACGTTGGAAAATTAAGTATCACAGAATAATTTACAAAGAACAGTTGATCACACAATTTTTTAAAGAATGGGTTTCAGTATACATAATTTTGTACAAGAGGAAAATTAAAATTATATTTTTGTTTTAAAGTACCTACTACACGAATACATATAAGGAAGCGAAAATTTCACAGTATCTAAATTTTAGTGAAGGAAGAATAATTCATTCCAAGTGTTTTTCCACCTACCCGACATATTTTTCCCAAAATTCTTCTTTGGTATGTTGTGACGCCATCAGAAATATTTATACGCAAATGATTTTCATATTTTTCAAACTTTCTCGACGGAGAAAGTTTTGATGGGATCTCATTTTTCCTCCATAATCCTTCTTAAGTTGGTCACAGGTGTTTATACGGCAAACGTTCAGTACGTTAGAAGTTTATTTTAGCTTTATTTTTTGGGCAAAACTTTGGTTACTTTGGTATAAAAATTAATTAGCGAAAGTCAGTACTTATCCAGAATTTATTTTTAGACTTTTAGATTGCTTAATTGCTTTTATTTAGTCAAAGAAAACTCTACTCCTTTGAGGAAAAGGTTTTCCTAATTTGTTTGAAGAAATATGTGTTATGGCTTCTAAGTCTCTGTAGTCACTCGTTGGGAGTTTTATTAGGTATATGTATGTATGTACGTTTAAATTTAATTAGTTTTCTAGAAATACTATATGCATTTTTGAATCCACGATTACTTTTTCTATTACAACATGCAGTGATGGAATTATAGGTCAATAAGATTTTTAGAGCGAGTTCCTTTCCTAACATAGTGAAGAAGTTTTTAGGATATGCACTAAAGTTTTCTCCAGATTTTAAATTTTAGCTAGGGTGATAATTTTTTTTAATTTAATACAATTTATTTTGTCCAACTTCCGTCAATATGCATATGTACATAGATCACTTAAGGAATAACTTAATTAACTAAAACAAGGAATTATTGTTGAAATTATTCTGTTTTAATAAAGATAAGTATTCTCTGTATACAAAATTCCTTACTTAATAATGTGTTGTTGAAGAATTTTACAATGTCGTCCTATTTTGTACATTATTGTTAAATTGCGTCATTTTTTCGTTGCCTCGAGAGAGTTACTTTTACAGAAAATGCTCTTACTTAATTAAATTCGCCAAGGAAGAGAGGTGCATCGTCTAATAACAATTTTGTTTTTATTTGCCAACCCACAGTTAAACGCAAACAATGTGTCCATAATTGCTGCGCATAATGAAGCGTTCAACATAAAAATAAAATTTTCTTCCACCTCATCCTTTGTAATATATTTTTTGCAGGTACATTGCAGTGTCCGAGAAGTGCAAGGAAACTTGACCTCTGTAAAAGGTAGAAAAGTGAATTTAAAATTAGTAAACAGTCCCTTCGCGGAACCAAATATTTGCAAACTTTGAATGTAAACTTAAAACTTCTGTTGCACATAAATTTCACACTTGATCTGGTCGGGGGTGGAAGGAGGAAGTAGAAAGTAGCAGCAGTAGCAACGAAGGAGTTTTGGTGCGGTGTGTGTGGGTGGTGAGCCCTTTTTGTGAATTTTTCATTCATCGAGCGACCAAAGTTTAGGACCAATGCGATGTGAAGCGACGACTTCACCCCCTGAGGAATGCTCGCAAGGAAGCCCTTGCTAAAGGTAGCTATGTCTGAACTTTGTGCATGCATAAAAACACCTTAATTAGGTAGGCCGGGCCAAAAGTCGAGGGTAAAATGTGCTTTTGATTAAAAATTTAAAGAGGTTCCTGGCAGTTTCGGTGCTTTCCTTGATTAAAATGGTTTTTTTGCTGGGTTTACCAAGATGGTTTTGGATCCAAAGGACCTTCGACGTTGATCCGTTTACGATATTTTCGAGACGACTTAACAAAGTAGTGGAGAGACGTTAGGTCGATGTCCAGAATGAACTCGCGAAAAATCGGGTTTTTATTATAATAGAATTCGAAATGGTTTGTTTGTACATTTTGAAATATATATGTGTGTACGTGAGCTACATAATATATAAAGATTAAAATTCTTTTCACTACCAAAATTTAATGCTTATTTTCTTCTACGTTTCAAAAATTATTAATCTAATTTTTTGTGAGCATTCTCCAGCTAATATTTAAAATACATATTTTCGATCTTGATTTCTTATTTACAAAACCCAAAAATATAAATAATGATTATTTTTTGAGCATAGGACAAAAGTATTGCAATTACTTTGGGTTAATCATTCATTTAACATTATTAGGTAATGAACTTTCACTTATTAACTTTTTTTCTTTATTAATTAAATACTTTAAAAGTTGATATTGCGTGCTTACTCAACCTTTTAACCTTTTAAATAAAAAGTGCACCATACACATTTTATTTAAAAGGTTAAACCTACCCATCCCAAGTTTTTTTGTTCTGTTAAAAAATTTTTGTAAAAATTACAAATTAAGGATAGAACACAAAACCTTTTCCGGAAACACTTCAAAATTCTCATTGCGCGGTTTTATCTGCTTTTACATAAAAACAGCTGAAAATTGCCTGAAGGAAATCTTTTAGGTTGGGGGAGGGGGTTGAAAAAAACAAAAAAGGAGCATTCGCTGAAAAACTGCTTTTGAAGGTTGCAAAAAGGAGTTAACGAGAGCGCTAGGATGATTTTGAAATTCATGCCGATGGCAAGGATTTTAAATGGAAATCCTTATGGTGAAAAGCTCAAGGGGTTTTATGTGTGTTCCAGGGAATTTATAAACGATCGATGGAAGAGTGGTGCTTAACTCAGGACGAACGGGTTGGAAGTAGATTTCCAGGACCTTTTCTTTTAGTGCAAACCATACTTAAATTATGGACGGGTGTCGGCCCATTTCTTGCTTCCTGATGCCCAACGGCTCTGTTTTTCTCAACGCATATTTTTTTAAAGTTATCAATTAACTTTTGTTGCGGACGTTATTATTTTCGATCCCTTTTTTATACTTGTTAAGGGTGGGTTTTTCGGCTCTAAGCTTGAAACTTTTACTATTTTCCAAAAACAAATTTTTAAACAGATATATACATAGCAAATTCGATACTATCGTTTTGCAAACACAAAATTGTTAATGTATTTTAACTGCAATGGGCTAAGCTATCTTTTGATCGACACAATGAAAAAAAAATATCCTTAAGAAACCAAGCTCTTTTGGTCAAAAGTAGGAACATCTTTACGTAAAATTCAATATTAATGATTAAAAGTGAAATGAATATACTCGTACATATGTACATACGTAGTATTTAATTTAAAATTTCCCTGATAATTATTTAGTAGTATAATTGAATAAAATGCGCAGAATAGTTTAACATCTGTTTTGGTAATGAGAATGTAGATTAATTATTGTAAAATAGTATTCAATTTTTCATGCCATGCCCATCCAAACAACTAAGTTTTAAATATGCACACTTCCTGAAAACAAAAAGGTATAAAGGGTTTTAGTAGGAATTCGTAATTACCAATTTCCAGCTCCGGAAATTTCTCTCACATTCACATAAATAAGGCAATACGTATTAATCCACAATTTGTAATATAGATTCTCCAGAATAATCCTTTATGTAATGATAAAATATCAACATAACATCGTATTTTACAAAGTTTTAGTAAAGTAGCTGCTTTTTAACATTAACATGTTTTTTTAATTGTAAGAAAAACTAATCAACTGAAGTATTTTTGTATTTGAATGTATGAAATGCGATAGCATCACAGGAAATTATTTGTACGTGTTTTCCTTGAAAGTAACTCCCTCGTTTCAAAATTAAATCCGTGACACTCTTAAGGCAGTTTTTCAGTACCCTCGGGGGCACCCTGTATTTTCAGCTTGTTTGTTGACCAAAACAAATCCCTCTCGTGAATCATGGGAGATTAAATAACTCAGTGCTGAATTCTGCTGGTTTCTGTGTCCTCTGCTAAAGCATATTCTTGGTAGCAGTCTGTTAGAAGGCTCTCAACCGCCAGAATGGTGTTGGGGAAAAGTTTTCACTTAGAAAAGAGATTTTCTTGAAAATGGATCGATATATCTTTTTATATATGTATATGTATTGTGTAGACATGAAATCTCACCGAATAATCACGTTTTCAGTAGGGAAAGTTCATGAAAATGACATAAAAAAAAACGTGTTAACAGAAAAGCGAAAATTGTGACCTGCTTGTTGGTTATAATATATAAGATATATAACAAATTTTCTAAGGACTATTTGTGAGCATCGTAGATAGTCCAAGAGTATAGGACAATATTTCAATGTTTATGCGATACCCATTGTGAGATATCGTTTTTAATTTTAGAAAAACAAAACCAAAACAACAATTTATAAAGGAAAACCTTACCAAAACCCTATATTTTATGTCCATGAAAAGTAATGTTTTAGTAAATTCATTCAAAAATTGAAAGACGTGATTGAGCAACAAACTGATTCCTTTTTTGTGATTTTAAATAAGTTCAAAGTAAAAAGCAAAATCGGTGTTGGAACATAATTGAATTACCGACATTGTTGAAATTAAGAAAATTAAGACAAAAAGATAACTATCCCTAATAAATCTTATATAAATAATTTTTTGTAATGACTAATTTCAAAAAGAACGTTTTGGCCATAAAACAAAAGGCATATCGAATAAAAGTTTGACACTGCCATTTGTAAAGAAAACTTTCCTTACAGCATTAATTACCACCTACACTTCATTATTCGAAAAAGAGGTGTATTTATTGCAACTTAATACAAACTTCCTCTGTGATATTGACTAAGCTCAATGGAGGATGAATCTGGAGCAGCCAAGAGGTGGATACCAGCCCGGAAGGGTGAATGTTATTAAATATATTAATTTGCAGATTGCTCCTTTGTCGCTCTGACAAGGAAGCACTCTTAATTATTCACTAGGGGGTTGCTCCTTCGAGTCGTGCTCCCGGGTCTTCGGTTCAAAGTTAAGGATGCTAAAAATAAAACTTGTTCATCGGCTCTGATTTCCTGGCATCGATCTGATATTCAGCTAAAAGGGTGACTTTAGGCGAATAGACGTTTTTTTCACGTCTTCTAAGGTACTTGATAAAAAAGTTAATTTCACTGTTGCTAATTAAAATGATGGTAAGGTTGATGTAACAAAAGAAGGACAAGATATTTATTCTTTTAGGACTTTTACCTTAAACATTTGATGGATAGTTGTTGTTTGTCTAAACAATGTAGATAATTATATACCCATTTTGTACTATTAAATTTTCTTTTTTGAACTGATAATATTGTATAACTTTTGGCAAAAAATATTAAATAATATTTAGGTATCTCCTAATGCATATTTTTGATATTCGTTTATGTCACAGAACAAGCATAAATAGTTTCAATAGATAATATATTTTGAAACTGAAATTATCTTGAATATCCTGTGTAATTGTTTTGCCGAATTTAATTGTTTCTATTTTCAAACCTTTCAAATATTTCTTTTCAAAATGTTTTATCTTCTCTTTTTTATGAGATAAATTGATTCCTTTTTTGTTAAAAAAATTGTACTTTTAAACAGGCACTATTTGGTGTAGAATGTGCATTTCTCAAAATTCTCCCAGCAAAGACTAACATGTTTTTGTAAAAGTGGTCTGACAAGACTTTAATTTTTAATATTCATTTAACGAAAAAGTTCACATAACAGCTTCAACTACACATATTAAATATGAACCATAAAGTGATACGGTTTTAATAAAAGAAAATTTGAAAATAATTTTTTTCTCTTTATATTTACTAAGCGTTGAAAAATTCATATATTTACAAGAAAGAATCCTTTATAAGAAGTACGACGCTAAAACCCCATAAAAAGGTGTAGGCTCTTTGTACTTTGCTTGATTACATTTTAATAACACCAGCTATGAAAAATAAATTATACACACATTGAGGTTTCATTAAATTGAGGGTTGAGTTCTAAAAAGTCTCAGCTGTAAGTTTCTATCATAGTAGTAATTCATTCTGTGCACCGCAGATAAATGTTGTGATTTATTTATCCACGGTTTAACTCACACACATTTGCAGGCGTTTTTAAGAACATTAATAATAAAAAACAGAGCAGAATGTTTTGGGGTATATTTCTCCCCACGGAGTTGAGTCCTGTGAAAACGACTTCTTTATGCAAATAAGCCTTTAGCTTTTACTCCCCGTATAGCTACGGTTGAAAAAATATTGTTTTAGAAGTGGGGTGGCTTGCACTCGACAAGATCTAAAAAATTCATAATACTGGGAAATTGCGCCATGTACCCCCGAAACGCAAATATCACACAATTGTGTGACTTTACCCAGTTTTTTTCTACTATGACTTTGTTGTATTAATAAAGAGCGCAATGTGTTTCGTTGTGGCGATGATAATGGCGGCATGGGGAAAAAATTCACTTTCCAAGCTGTTACAATTTCCTCCTCTGGGGGTTTTGCGAGAACGTTTTCTAGAAATATACTTATAAATTTCGACCCTTTTCTCCTTCTTAACTTTTTTATTTTTTCATTTAATTTTACAGAAGACACGCCTGCGGTGCGGTCACGATTATAACTAAATTATGAGATAAGCTTCTAGGGCGGAAAGGGCTTTCGGGAACTCTTATTTGAATTTCTTATAATGGGAAAGATGTGTAAATTATTTTATTTTGCGAGAAAATAGGTTGTGTAGGTACTTTAGGGATAAGACGTAATTGTCATGAGCTTTGGCACAATTGGCATCATCGCCATGTGTCAGTATATTAAGTCCCATTATAATTATAAGTTTATAATGGAAAAGGACATTTTAAACGCTTTTTCCTTTTAACTGTTTTTTTTCGAATAGAAGGGCGTTGAATTGAATAAATACGTAATTGAACTATGTACCATGTTGAAGTTTTTCATTAATTAAAAATGATATCATTTTCAACGAATACCACTGTAAAAACAAATCGGATGAGAAAATGTAAAAATGCCTTTAAAGCCAAATTTAAACAAGTTTACTTTATCGCACTGATGGCACCTGTAAAATTCGAAAATTTCCCACGATGTGCCACAAAATCCCGAAGCATTTTCTCGATTCCTACAGGAATTTATGCTGAGCGAAATCAGTGCAGTTCTCTTGATTACACCTGCGGAACGGGAGTTAATTAAGTCAACATGGGGAATCCGAAGTTCTGGCAGCAGATCACATTCAAATGTGTTCAAAATGTGTTTGATTGCACGTCTATTTCCCGAATGGACCCGGAGGATGCTGTCCCGCCGCGGGCTGGCTCTAGATCTATCTTTAGAAATCCAACTACAATGCGATGGGCGAAAATAGTTACATTCAATTTGAAATTCTATTTCTATGATTTCGCACAGATGTAATAAAATTTAACAGCTTTGTTTTTGCCCGTCGCGGTTTCATGTTTACACCTCAGGGTAATTTTTGCGCTGCCGCCGCCTCCTGGACTCTTGGGGTTTCAATGAAAACGTGGTCTCATGGGGCCTCCAAGAAAATTGGGTGCACTCCAGATTTTCCAAGGCTTACTGAAAATGCCCAGCGGGAGGATTGCTTTTGATTATCACGGTCAAAAAACGTCTGTCTATTCTTAGAATATCTTAATCGTCGTATAATGTGCGAACTGACATAAATATTTAATTTATAAGTTTCCTGGAGTGAGGGGAGCCGCCTAAACGAGCGAATTTTGAAAGCGATTTAACTGCTGATATTCGCGAAAAACATCGTTGACCTCGCCGCTTATAAAACGCTTTCGAATCATTCCTATTGTGAAATGGCTGAGCAATCACTAACATAAAACCCTAGTTTGATGGGCACTTTCATTGGTAATGGCCTGGCTATATAAATTCAAACGTCCCAACATAATGGTTATGTTAAATTAAATACGCCTGCAGCAAGCATAAAAAGAACAAGCCTCTAGACGATTTCTTTTCACTGGCAAAATTATTTCAACCAAATGGCTTTTCATTAAGTGGCCATGAAGTGCTTAGTGAAGAGAAAGGATTTCTTTAATGAATTCTAATGAGTTCCCATTAAGGTTTTAATTACCTCTGTAAACTGTAGAAGTGGCTTCAATTTGATTTCATTATCTTTTCTAGCAAAGAACCCTTCTTTAGGATGAGCCTTCTTTTCTGCTTTCTTAGTTAATTAGTTAATTAGACCTCCTGAACTTGAACTTTTTTCCAGTGGATAAGAATAAAAATTAACTGCCTCAAATTACTGACATGTTTTGTTAAGTTTTCAAATTTGAGGTTGCCTGCAAACTTTTTCGAATATTCGATAGTAAGCAAGGCAATTTAGAATATATCTTTTATAATTTTGTTATCCTTCTAAGGAGTATGCTGCATAACGTCCTTATATTAGAGAAACTTTTCAGTGATGATGCGGGTGCAATCCCAAAAATGGTTTCCAACTTTTCATCCAAAATCGAATAAACTTTAAGAAGTAATTTAGAACTTTTAGCTCTAACAAGAAATGACAGAAGTTTTAATAGAAACAACTTTGCTGTGGTTTTAATTAGAGAAAATTACTAAAACATTTCTATTTTAATAATAATCTTTACCAAAAGTTTGGTACTCCTTACGTTTAATTCTATGGAAAATGATGATAAATGGTCAAATTTTCGATATGATGACATTGACCAAAAATTTTGAATATATTTCACGTAAATTCATATTAATTCTACGTATTCATTGCATAAGCATAATGATACGAATTATGTTTTAATCTAACAACATTTATATGCTCAATTATCCCAAAAAATAATGTTGCTTAAAGATCACAAAAATGTGAAAGGATTTAAAACGAATTGAAGACAGACCAAAAACAAAACGATTTTCTGAACGCAGCACTTTCTTACATATTACACGTATGAGGGGCGTGTGCTTTTCGATAAAAAAGTCTTCCGGCGATCCCGGGGAATAGAATGGGATTTATCCGGATTTTCGGTAATAAAGCTAATTCGAGTCTCGGATATGCTGATTCTGAGCGCTATCGTTTTCATTCATTTTTATGAAAGAAACAGCTCCAGGGAGCCAAAATTGACAAATCTTTGGGGGGAAATTACCTCGAAATTGCGTGTGCGAACAACGAGAAAGCCATTGGATACGTGGCCCCCTTGGCTCTCATTCTCTTAGGAAAAATGAATCAATGCTCCCTTTTATTAGTCTTATAAATATGACTTTAGGGACATAATAACGAGTCGGTAAATTTTCTTTATAATTTCTTGGATGCGTGCAAAATGCCTCGAGTAAGTGAAATTAAATCAAATCGCCCAGAATATGCGTTTCGTTACTACCGCAGTGTGGTAGAGCAACGCTTAGTAAGCCAGTATCAAATCATAAAAATTTATTTTATCGCCTTGATGTAATAAATATAAGTAATATTAAAGTTATTATACGAGTGCGACGGAGTAATCTTTAGTCCTTTCCAAAAGCAAACTTTCCAACGACTCCTGTAAACACCTCAATAAGCTCAAGGATTACAGATTTTAGAGGTTGTACCTGTGCGGAAAGGTGCTCATCCTGCCAGTTTGTAGGAGGTTCCAACGATGATGAGGTTCTTTTCAAACCCATGAGGACAGGGTGTGTCGTAAAAACATTTGGAAATGGCGTAAGCGATGAGTTTACCTAACCCTTAATCTGGTTTTACTTGCTTTGATGATGCGGGAGGTTTGCAGGGGATGATTGAAGTAATCATTTGATGGAATAGAGTTTGAGTATTACTCCAGAAGATTGTTCATAAAATAAATAACAACGACAAATATTAAAGGAGAGTGAATCTTCCATATAATAATAATAGGCAGGCTGTATATTCTTCAATCCTTTTGTACATATAAACAAACTTGTATTAACTCTTGAGAGAAAATGATTCGTTGTCTTGATATGTTTTTATACTACTTTTGAAAATTTACTTTCTGATAGGGTAAAAAAATGGTTTAAAAACTTTGGCTTTTTCCCTTAAGTAGTATAATACAGCAACTAATACTTAAAATAATCAATTTTTGTTGACTTAATAATAAGGACACATTTAAGATTTTATAGCAACAAACATTAGAAAAGTTTCATATTTATTGTTGGTTTGCCTATTTTCAATCCCACAAACTCTGATTGTTGATTGTTCAAATTAATTAAAACACGCTCGAGTTCAATTAAGCAAATATTAATACCATTAATAAAACTAAAGAATCTGTGCGTAAAAATTGAAATTTACTCAAGAGCAAGTTCAATTTATTCGTCCAGTTGCTTTTGTTCTTGATTGAATTGGTTTCATAAAAAGAAAACATGAACAAGAATATTGCTGCAAAAATTCTATTCAAGCCCCACCGCCACAAAGACTGAATATTCAAATTTTACAAATCAATGCCAAACCGTCTCGAGCGGCTTTTCCCCAGACTTCAAAGTTTAATTTTCTATTTCTATCCTTGAAATTCCCGGGTTCCATTTCACTTCAGTGGAGTTTACTCGTGAAATCCCTGGGAACTATTGTGGGCAACCAAAATGCATTTCACTGTGGGAATTAGGGGCGCTGCTCCCAGCCAAAACGGACAAAATTCTGGGGTACCCAGTGCTATCAATAAAAAGTTTTAATTAATTTGCGAATCGGTCCAAATGAACCCCAACGGGAAGGAGGAATCAAATTTCCCTGTCATTCAAACTTTATTACATTAAGGGCCAACTGGTGGCATTGTCGCGGACTGGACTCCCGAGAAATAGGACAGGGAACAGGAGCACCCAATGGGGATGTTATTCAAAGGCAGAAAAACGAATCGCGGATCAATTCGAGCATTCAATTTTTACTCAATTTCCCTTAGTTCCTCTCGAATTCAGTGGAATTTCGAATTTTTGTTGAATTTCCCTTGAATTCTGTTTGCATAATATTTCAAATTTTGCTAAAATCGAATTACATTCGCGGGAAGAGGAATGGTGAAACTTTGACGACCCACTGCGTGATTAGAAGTGGTTGGTGGTTCCAAAATTTACATATACATCTCGAATTCTGCTGGTATTCGACATCGAAACAAAACTTTTTATTCACTGTACCATCGGCACATCTGTGCAATTGTTCAGACTATACAGGATAAATTAATAATGGAGGATCATGTTTCAAATTACAAAGTATAGAAACATTTGATACCTAGGCTTTTTCAGATCTACATAATTAGTTGATAGGCTAACATATTGCTTTTCTTTATAAATAATTCAACTTTTACAAAAATGGTCAAAGTCAACTAAGCATTAAATTTATTGGAATTGACATTGAATACTAAGTGTGGCTTAGGCTTGCTATATTTCACATTGTGTACTAAATTTGATTATTTTTAATTTAAATTTATATTTGACATGAATTTCAAAAAGCTTTTTGAATATTAAGTTCTTAAATTATGATTAAATATTTTTTAACATGTTTATGTCCTCGAATGTTTTGGACGCTAATTTATGTATTTAAATTCATCCTTTTAAAAATCTAGATACATATTGTAACCAAGCGGTTAATAAATAAATCGTTTTCGAATTATTGTTAAATTTTTATATTGAGGTAGAAGGACACAAAAGAAATTATATCTGATATGCAGTGATTTTCTACGTCTTTTACTAAAAACACGCTATAAGACAAAATTCTGGAAAATATTTTCCATTCAACTTCTTTCTGATAAATTGAAAGGTAATTCGAGTTATTTCCTCAAAATAAGCGAAAGTACTGAACGAAATATTCGGGGGTATTCATTCCCCTTGAAAAAATCGCGCCCAAGAGCAAAATCAGATTGCGTGACTCGAATTTGAATTCGCGATTTTTCTCTTGGAAATCACCCTGAAGCACTTAAGCGGTCATTTTGACATGATGTTCCTTTCTTTACGTCTTATGCAAAAGTAACTTAGGTTCACGGGTAAGAGGCTTAAGACGGTCAGCAACTCAAAGTCATTTTCTGCTAAGTGAGGGCCCTTTATTTTGCACCTGATGGTACAAATGGCTTAAGCAGACGATAGGCAGAATGAGAAATTTCGAAACTCCCTTATCTATGCTTCAACATATTTGCGTAGCAACATACATTTTGATGTGCTAGGAAAATTCTGATATTAAAGAAATAAATAGTTTGAGGTTTTCTGGACGGGGAAAAAAAAGGCAATTTTATTTTTAAAAGAAAGAATTCTCAAAGGATTTAGGCTATTTACAAGAGGGACACAGTTAATATTTCCAAATTCACGCTGTGATTGTGGAAACTGTCCCTCTCCAATCGCAAACCATCACCAGAGATTGTCTCCAAGAGTCCTTCGTCCGTAGTTTGAACAGAGGCAACTTTAGTTCTGAGGCACACTAATTGAATCATGGTAATCAATTTAACATTCCGTTCTAAGTGCAGACTTAATGAAATTTCACCTTATTAGTAGTGAGGGTAATTTTGCAAGTAAATCCACATGATTTCCCCACAGACCTCTGAACTACAGTAGATTTTGGTAAAGAATGGAAAGTTCATGAAAACCTTATATCGCTTGCACTAAGTGTCCCTAGACAATAGATTATGGTCGGATCTTTTTTTTATCGTAGTTGCAAGTGTACTACATAAACGAAAACATAAACAGCCCCTTTGAGAGATTTCTGACGGTTTCATGCATGATGAAGTTATGAAGTTACTCGATTTTCAAAGTTGGATGAGAAGTTCACGACTCCAGAGTTTGCATGCATATTAGGTACACAATATGCAATATGTTTTGATTAACTTTCGTAGGTTGATAATAGTCAGTTTATCCGTAACTTTACATAAACGAAAGTATAAACTTTTATTTTTACACACATTAAAAGTTTTCATTATATGATTAGGTATTCGTATCTACTATCATATTAAATTATAAATTTTTTATTTAGCTACTTAATTTTTGATATAGGTACATCAATAATAAAGTTTTGGACATACTATCATTTAATGCAGATACCTTTTATTACTGGCAATTTTATTGAAAGATTAATGTGATTTTGCAAACGGTCTGTATAGTTTAAATACTTTTTTCTTAAAACTGTAGAGTTTCTGGTTTATTTATTTGATATTTTATTTTTAAAATTCGTTATAATGCCACACAAGAATAAAATTTGTAGTGAAGATTAAATTGAAATTAGAATTGTTGAATATACTAAAAATAAATTCACATTGGAACCAGGAGTTTCTGCAAACGATTTATGAGTATATTATACTGAAACTTCCAAAAGGCAAGGTGTTCCGATATATTAAGCCCAAAATCCCGAAGATTAATATACTGAAATATTAATTTGAAATGCTTAATATTGTGCATGTCTGCATGCAATTTTACTTGTCAACGTATAAATTTCTGGAGGATTAAAAAGTAATTATTTTGTGGTTCAAAGATTTTTTAAAAAAAACTTGTTTTGTAGAAACTCATGAAACCTTAGCTTAAAGAGCACTTAACATATCCCTGGTACGTTAGATCTTAACGATTATATTTAACTTCTCTTCCACAAAATTAATTTCATTGAAATCAATAGAGGTACCTATTTTGGTGGCTGGTGTATTTTAATATGGTTTACAAAGCCCCACCGAACGAGCACTGAAAGGGAAAATACATGTTCGCTGTTTTTGTACACCCGATAAGACCTATTATTCTACCAGCAGAAATAATTAAAATTATGTTTGCCAGCAGCAAGATACCCGGGAATCCCTTAAATGGTCTCTGCGTTATCTTTCACATTAAAACATAATTGAAAATCCCCATTGGGAGGGTACCCTTACAAAGTATGCTGTATTCTGGAGCTCTGTGTAGAAAGCAATATTACGAGAAAATCATTTTATCTGATAGAACAGGGGAAAATAGGGGTGGTTTTCTAAAAAGATAGCATATTTTACCAGCAATGACAAATATTCTAATTGCAGTGGTGTTATCTTAGTTTCAGAAAAGAAGAGGATTTTTCTTTCTTTTGTGAAATGTTTTTTTAAGAGACATCTTAAATAGGGGAAGCTGCTCAGTACGTTAGCTCAATATTTATCTAGAAATTATCTTGATTGTCACTATTGTTAGAAACTTTCAGACAGTGGAAATAAAGTAGATGAGTTAATTTGGATAAATTTAAGTTTTTACTCAAGGAGAGGAACACAGATAAATAAAGAAAACTATTTTGCTAGAAAAACACTCCAAGGACACTTAAGGACATACAGCAGCGTCAAATTATTCAACATATCCTGGGACAAAGCGAGGTTTTTGTTACAATTACATGCCTATTGTTAGATAAGAACGAAGGCTTTTTGTACAAATTTTACTTCATACCCTTACATCATTTCCAAGATCTTGACTTCAACAGAAATGGTTGTGGTAGAAAGCCAAAAGTATGCATTTTACGGAGAATTAAGTAAACCATATATTCTTACTAAAGGGAAAGTTGGACGTCATCGGGAAAACTTGTAGGAAGAATCATTTTCCATGCTTCGAAAGAGCTAGTTAGAAACTCTACCAAAGTCTAAGTAGTTGCCACAGGATGAATAAGAAAATCTCGACAGAAAACTGATTGCCATCATATGTATGGTACTCACAATTTTGCTGGTTTGGTTAGTTTAAGTTTGAAAGTTAGTTAGCAAGAAGTTGTATTTAAAAAAAAATATCTAATGATAAAACTAGAGACCAATTAAGAACTTATGGCTGTAGACTAGTTCTTTATCCTACTATTATTGTTGCTTAATTTAAAATCTTGGAAAAGTTTTGTTCGTTCACACAAATTGGCATCAAATTTATAAAACTCCAATAATTATTATTCGCATAAATGATATTTTTGCTTCAAAATTGAATTAAAACTACATTCGGTTTTCGTAAATTGTCGTAGCAAAAGTTGAACATAAAATAAAACTAAAGTGTTGAAGCCACATACAAAATTATTTTATTAAACCTTCTTTTACTGAAATATTTCCCATTGATAGTTGTAGCTAAAACTTTTGTTTATTATGCTGGAAGTTAAATGCATACTATACAATTTTAAAAGCCATTGAGAGCCGTAAAATAGCTGAATTAATTTCCTTTTCGAGCATCAACTCTAAAGCAAGCAAAACATAAAAAGGGAATGATGACAAGCTGGCAATTATTTTGCAGTTGAAGCCTTATTCATTAAAAAGGATGCTTAACTTCAAAAGCCTTTTACTCGTAATATAAATTGTCCCGTCAAAAATATGCTAAACTCAAATGCGGACCAAAACATAAACGAGACGAATAAAAGTGTAATTTACATTTTACCGCGGACCATGAGCCTCTAGCTATTTTTCTCCGGAAATTGCCAATATCCTCGACAATTCCTGTGTAGTTAGTAGTGAAGGAAGTGTGGCAATTAATTTTCCGATGATTTCTATGATTAATTTATTTATAGAATTACAAACAACATTTCTCTGATCCTGACATTTTGACTGCCAAATGCCAGATAACTTTCTAAAATCTCAAATAGCTATATAAACATAATGCTATCATAAATATGATATGTAATTAATTAAGTGAATAAATTTGAACTTTATTCGCTTTTCTTAATTTTCCAGTCGATGTAGTTTCTCTTTGGAGGGAGGCTGTAATCAAATCACCCTAAAGTTTCAATTAATCACTTAATTGCTCAGTTAAATGCTTAAATACCGCGAAAACTCAACCAAGCGGCGTATTGTAATATTTTGGAGTTAGCTTTGGGGCACACGCGTTGATTGTTGCGAATTAATGTTTAGTAATGGAAATAATCTCGTACTAAACATTTTGTGTTTAGAAGGAAATTTTGAACAGTTCGACCTATTGAATTGAGTAAATAGGTATAAACCTAATTAAGCATGATTGATATTATCTTGGGTATTTTTATTTTGTTGAACAATTTACTCAGCTTTGTGTATAAATCCAAACTGAGCTAATATTTCTGGGACTCAACTCCAATGATAGCGTAATTAAGGTTTTCAAAGATTGTAAATATATAACATTAAAAAATCAGAAGTTTACATCTATTTTTAACACAGTGATTTATATAGTCATGAATTCAAAACACGTAGCGAAAATTGACTGTAACTAGTTCTATAATAGAAAGATTTCCTCGTCACTGTATTTATATGGTAAAGTAAAAAAAAATAGTTATAAAGTATTGAATAATCCATTTATCATCGTGTTTACTTTTTCAATCTCAGTATAAAATTGAAGAAGCCAAAAATGCTTCATTGATTTCATTGAATCGCGGTAGAAGGTAAAATTCGGACGAAAGTCGTTCAAAGTTCATATTTCACCTGTAGGGTGTCAATTGTGGGTTCAGTAGGGTTCGAAAATTGTTAAGGTGCTTGTTGAAGTCCTGTGGCTCCATTAGTGACCATATCCCCAACCCCGCACTGTCGGACTCCGGCAAATAAACTCGTAAATACGTGAGTACGAAAATTTCTATTTAAGAACACTCCCCCAAAAACCAGGAGCACCCACTAGCAGAAAGAGGATTGGGGTTCGGTAATGATTGCTTGGTCTGGCCAGTGGGATGAATTTCAGGAATTTCGTCGACGTCATTATTGGAATTCCAAAGAGAACTTTATTTTTGCACATTTGGGCTGTCGTTTTTCGCAGGTCTTTCGTATAAGGCGCAAATTAATTTTTTTCCTCCTTAGTTTTCGAGGAAGCATTATCTGTGAAAATGTCAGACGGACCGTGATAGAATGTCCTGGGCAATTTGAAATTGGTTGAGAAGGACCACTTGTCCTTAAGGGCTCAGAAAGATTATTCATGGTGAAATTCCTTCTGTTGGTCGATATTAAGTGGGGGCACAATGAGATTAACCAAAATTGTAGCCAGGTACAAGGGTCTCTTGTTACATCAACTTCAAGAGCACCCTTGTACAGCTCCATTTTCCTAATTAGCTATGCCGTCACATGACAATAACCGGGAATTTTCAGCCTCCATGACTATGCATGTTTTAAAGAGGGCAAAAACTTTAGGGCAGAAGTGTAATTAGCCTGGCAATTTGGGGAGCACGCTATACATCTTCACCTGTGGCAAGCCGGGGCACGTCCCACTCCTTTTAGCCCAGATTGGGGCTGGTTTAGAATAGCAGCGAACCAGGTGATCCAGGTGAAACAGACGGGAATGGTGGTGCTCTTCCAGGTGAAGCATGTTGCCCCTTTAAATATTTACCACTTCGCGAGCTTTCATCTTCGGTGTGTGTTGCTCCTTCCACAAACAGCCATCAAAACGTCTGAATAATTTGCTTTGTGCCCTACATAATGCTCCTTAGCCCTTTTTGCGTCTTGCTTTCAACAGGCGTTAAATCCACAATTTTATTTTATCATCAGGACATTAAAAGAAGTAATAGAACTACATAAGGACTATTTAGACGCCATTTAGTCCCATATTGCAGCTCGAATTTACTCAAACTTAGCTACGCATCATCTTATTTCCAAATCTACCATATAGTCTATAGACAGGTTTTTATACCACAGAAAGACTATAAATGAAATGTAGACTTTGTAGTGTATTAATTTTACAATTATTATTATATTTATTTAAATATATTTGTTCTTTAGTCATATATTATAAATTTAGCTCCTTTTGTGTGGTTACTGATTTCAGATTAAATTATAAGTATATGTATAGTCAACATAGATTTATTCTGATATTCTCAAAGCTTTTACTAAGCTGTTGGTTGTAAATAAATAGCTATCATAAAGCCTGAATAATTCGCGATGTGCTCAACATAGCGTCATACTAGAACGCTTTTTTGCGCCTTACATTCGCTAGGCCTAAGTGGGAGGAGACGGTCTTTCGACGAAGGCTTATGCAAACAAATCCACATTTCGTCCTTTTCGGCTTTGCTGAAAGGATCTCGTTCGGCTAACAAGGGATATTTTGCGAGGACGTGGCCAGATGGCTCGACATAATCCTGGCAAATCGTTATCTAATAGGACGATACTTCGAAAATTTCTTTTGGGCCCCTCCAGAAAAATTTGTCAGCTAACATAAAAAAAGGCTCATCCTTCTTCGAGGTAATCCGAAAGTCTTGTGAATTTTCTACAAAATCGACTTGAACGTGACTGAGGGACAGTATCATTAAATTTATAAGACGATTCCTTGTATCCTGGTGGACATCAGTCGTAGTACGAAATGTAAAAGCCTTAAAGAAAATTAAGTAGTGCATGACTCGGTGCACTTTATCACTCTACCTTTTTTTAAAGAAATGTTGCCATTTTCTAAATGTCCCTCAATTTCCACGTCAAATAATATACCTAGAAATGTACTGATGTCACTATTTTTTGGAAGTTTTCCTCTATTTAGCTGTCGTATCAATTGGAAAGCGAACATATCCGGGGATTTCGAAGGTATTAACTTTAACGAACTGGAAATAGAAACGAATAGGGAGAAATGCACTCAGCTTAGTTAAATTGGATTTTTAAGGGATTTCACATTAAACCTTACTACGTATATAGCTGGATTTGACAAATTTAATGTTTGAAACCTTTTTATAAACTCTGTAAAATATGTCGGGAAATTCAAAATTGGTTAATTTGCTTACATAAGCTGAAAATTTTTTTCTACTGGACTCTGTTTTATTAAAAATATCTTGGTCTTTGTATAATAATAAAAAAGTAATTGTATAATTTGTAAACCTCCAATTTATTTATGTTTGATTTTTACAGAATTTTGTACTAAGAGCGTTTTCTAAAAATTACAAGACGAAAAATTAATGAGCCTAAATAACGAACTGCTATTCTTTATTATGATCTAACAGTTAACAAATAATAAATTGCACAAAAATTAAAAACATACTACTACTAAATAGAACTTGAATTTACTGTACGATATTAATTAAATTTACGAGCATATACATGAAATATAATGCGGAAAACATTATTGTAGTTAAAGATAAAAAAATGTTACATATTTGTTGGTTGGTATACCCATTTTGTTTAGACACCTACAAATCGCGGCCTTTATGGAACATTATTCAAAACATGAAAGAAATGAATGAAAGAGCTTTATTAAAACTGCGCAGTAGAAGCCATTATCTTTCATTTTCATCAGTCTACTTCGCATCAGACGAATTTTATTAAGTACATTCAAACAGATCCACCTTTAGTAGGTGTATACTTGGAACCACGTACCACAAAAGGTGCCCCACCCAGTCATAAGTCGGGTACCACAGAACCTCATCAATGGGCCTACTTTTGAAGCACAGTAGCGCAGTATGAGCCTAAAATGAGCCACTCTTAGAAGCACCTTCAATTTCTTAGAGTCGTTTTATCATATTTGCCTAATGTACACCTCGTTCATGAGCAAATATGCCCTTTGGGGGAGGAGAGGGCCGTGAATGCAAACACCGTGTGAGTAATTTAGGAATTGCAAAGCGGATGAGCTCACAGGGGAGACAGATTAGGGCCTGATTCCGCGGGAGTATAAAATGTACTATATAAAATGCACAATGTGGAACATTCTCGGCGAGCAGAACCCATAGACGAAATTAAATGTAATTTCTCAGAGCTCCGCGGGCATGGCATCCGGATGGGAACTTGAAAAGTGAGAAAAGATCTTGCTGAGTTAAGCAGTTCTAATCCCGCAACTGTCACGAGAGGAAATTTATTTGAAAAAGTTTCCTCCCTTAACCGGAACTGAAGACTGCTTTTATTCACAAAGGGAATAATAAATAACTCTTATGCAAATGAGAATTCGAATCCACAAGTTCACGAGAAGTCCCATTTTGAATCCACAAGTTCATGAGACGTCCCATTTTTATATTTTAGTTTGTGTGTCAGGTGGGGGATGGTTTGGCGCCAAGCGTTTGTATAGTGTGCATTATTGATAAAAGATGAACTGCCAAATGCAAGGTTTTCCACACCTAGTTAGCTACTCTTCCTAGAAAACTATATTCATGGCAAAATGTTCAGACTGAGACAATGGCATTGTAATTTTTTTTCTGAGCTTCTACCATTTTCCAGCTTTTAGAGCTACACTTGGAAACGTTTTACTCATTCATGGGTTCAAGTGGATACGGATTTACGGGCTCATGGTTTGAATAAGCAACGAACACATGTAGAAGACTGTCCTCTCATGTTCGTATCTTTTAATAGCTTGAAAAAGGTTTTCGGATCAACGTACCACTTCAGCTTCTCTGAGTTGTCTTCCACTTTCTTGAGACTTTTTTTTGTATATTTTTTATCCTCAAGTTGTCTGATCAGCAAGTTCTAGGGGATGGCTAGACTCAAGGGATGCTTATTTCTAGCCAAGGTGGTGGTATCGACCCCGCCCAAAAATGACACCTGCCCCTATTACTTCACACATCAAGTAGTTTGTGGCTAAACTTGCATTATTCAGAAGAAAAATATGAAACTCGAAATTATTCTAGAGTATGACGCACTTTCACTGCCCCCATTTATTCTGGTGCTTGAGGTTCACCTGAAGGAAAATTAATTTGCTTTAGGGGTGTTTCAACCCATTAAAACTTTTGTAATTGATTAAAAGTGGTTTCCCGCCAGTTAATGTTCGAGAGCTTCTCTCAAATTTTAAATTAACTATGCTCGGGGCTCGTAGACAATGGTTCGAAACGAAACTACCCTTCATAAATGAAACCTTACTGGGAAAGGTCACGAAGGAGCAAGTCCTCTACATCGAAATTTCGACCGAAGGCAATATTATGAAGAAGAACCACACATCAAACTCATTTGTGACGAAGAAAAACAACCCCCGGATGATCTCAAGGTGCTCAATGAATCCTTACTTGGTTAATAATGCAAAATTGTATTGCTCAACAATGGGTTAAATCGATTTCAAGTTGTTCTCCGGCTATTTTTCTTATCGAAGATGCTCTGATCCCGGTCTCGGTCCCTGATCCCAGGACGATATTTTTTGTTGTATGAGACAGCAAAGAGTTTCTCCATCAGTCCCCTGTTTTCTTAGGAAAACTTCAGTCAATCTTACTGCCTCAGAAGTTTTGGGCGGCATTTTGAACGCTATTATATTTCTGGGCAGATGCTCTAGAACATTATCTTTGGAGTTTTATTTGCTCTATCTGAAAACATTTGATTTATTTTGACTTCGGGTACAAATTCAATTTTCCACGTCCTGACGTTTGTCGAAACTTTCTTTTGTGCAAATATTTTGGGGGATTTATGTTGTTATTGCCGCCAAAGGACTTTGACCATTACTGGAGAAAATGTTGCCTTGTCGATTATTTAATTTTCTTCTATTAGAAATAAATCCACTGTCATGTTATGGATTCGGCAAAACATCGAAAAACAAATTGTTTACGATGGGGTAAAACCAACTGTTGATGCACGTACAATTTTGTATATTTAATTTATTATTTGGTTGTGTTGTTCGTGACAATTTTATGTTACCAATTTATGCGAATTACATTTTAAAATCTATTTTACTTTTCAATAATTCAAATATTGTGTACTTAATTATACAAAATTAATTTAATCTCACTTGGATAGAACAACCTATTTGCGTAACTACTAAAGGTATTAATCGATTTTTAACTCGCTCCGTTTTCATAAGCGATTAAGTAACAAAGTAAATTAATATCAAAGGAGAAATGAGAACTCTTACGCATCACACTTCAGAAGACATTTATATGCAAAGTTTGTGGTATATTTTCACTAAAATCAACTCACTTTTACTTTACGAGTGACATCGAAAAAGGAGGAGTACTATGCATATCACGACCCTAAAGTTTTACTACCTAGATAGATATTTTAAATGATAAAAATGAGTTCCTATTTTCTTCAATGTCCACAGATGTTTGGCATTGGCACCTTGCTGTTGTACAACAAGCAGTAAAAGGAAATATCACATCTCAGCAACATCAAGCGAGATATGAAGAATTCCTGGTGTACTTTAAAAGCGGAACATGTGACCCATTTGTACGAAAATGAATCCCATTTTGATATAAAATATACAACCAAGGGTGCCTTTTCTGCGAATGTATAAATCAATTCCAATTCTACGGCGCAGGGAAACATCTTGTATATGTATGTAGGTGGCCTAGAAATGCAGTAAAGGGCCCATTCAAAAAACACATTTAATTCCATAACAAAGTACCCCACCGACAGGCACATACTCCATTTACTTTATTCCTGTTCCTTCTTCCCGCAAACTGCAGACGTGCACCGCATTTCCTTGAAGTCCTTCCACAGGAACACAAATAGATATCGTGTTTCGTCTGCCCATCTTGCTTGAATGTGCCGTGACAATCCGGTGAAAAACCGTCTCGTTCGGGTTGTTTGAAACATTTTATCGTCTATATCTAACACCCCTGTTTCCCTTTCTACCCGATTCTCCCCTGCCCTGCCGTTGTCGGTGTAGAAAATTGAGTTAAGGGATCGTCTGAACGCGACTATGCCGGAAAGGAAAGGGCTTGAATTGTTATATAAAACTCTATGGAGGCTGGAGGATGAATGAAACCTAAGTCCTTCCGGGAACAATGCCCTTTTCTGAATGAAATGAAGTGCCTCCTCAACCCTGCAAGTTCTATATGCCTTTGAATGAATCGCTCTAATTTACTTCGTACTGTTGAAGTTTTGAATTTCAGAATATCAAATTTCCAAAGAGAAGCTATTGGCTCGTGTTTATTGATGCAGTTGCCGGATCCTTGCCAATTGTATCTTTCCAGGACTCCCAAAATTTTGCTAAACGTGGATGCATCCATTCAAATGGATGTGATTGCTCGCACTGAACTTGAATTCGTTACAAAATTAATATTTACTCGACCGCTTTTCCACCGATAGCAGAGGATTTGCGAAAATTAATGAATGGAATGGAAAACCACAGGATAAGCGTGGGAGCTCCATTGTGAAACCATTTCCCATTTTCTACTTTCGCAATTTCAATTCAATTCCGAACAAACTTAGGTGCAATGAAAAATTGTGGTTGCTATCAGAATGATTTTTTCAAACCACTTCATTTTTCATTTTTTTAATTAAAGAATTTAACAAATTCGCTTTTCAAGCAAAGAGGTTTTATGTACTTACATAAATCGTCAGGCCGAGACTCTTGTGAAGAAAGGATATATTTATTAAAAACCAGTTATACTGAATAGTAACTGGCACATTTTAATTGAATATAGGTACCTAATAATCCAGACTCCTATAATTTCACATAATTCCCAGCAATCGTTTTGAATTTATTTTATTAAAAACTTCAACAATCCAACTCCAACCAAGAATATGTCTTTAAAGGACGATTTAATAAGATGAAGTTATTTACAAAAGAATTTTTTGTGCGCTTACATTCCTCAGAAAAATGCATTTTCCATTAATTTACCTTAATATCGAATGTATTCTGGAAATGCCAGACTGTATGAGGAAAGAGGGAAATTGAATTTATCTGCAAAGCTCAACAAAAGCGTAACGTCTCGAAATCAAAAAATATACTTTTAAAAAGCCGGAAATCAAATTTTTCCATGGAGGAATTCCATTTACATTGTTATTTTGCCCCCTACGGGCTTTACTTCGGCCTCTATAGAGGATTTTTCCGACATTTCTGATTTTCCGAGCTGTGATATGAACAACTGGCATTGTTTCATGTTGTTAGGGTGCATAGTTAGCCTTAGAACCGTCAAGGTAACCAGTTTTTGTCCTACGGGAATATGTTTTCATATTGAGAATTTTTACAAGAGAAAGTAGGTGCTCTTTATGTGGACTTACTTGAATTCTGAGATCTGGTTCATTCAAATTGCGCATACGACTACAGTTCTTGTACATAACTTAAATATTATCTATCGGATTTTATGGAAAATGTTGATTGAGTTATGTCCCCCTCGGGACGTTAACAACAGTGTAACATTTTTATGTTTTAGCCTTAGTTGATGACCTTCAATGAGGTTAAGTTCTTATGTGTCTCTTTTATATATTGCATAGAAATATTCGAGAGATGCTTTACTATCAACAAAACGAATTTTGAGTAATTTAAAATAATGCTCTTGATTAGTTGCACAGAACATAAAATTCTAAATTCTTACCACAATTAAATGAAAACTTTTTATTAATATGAAATAGTAATATTAAATTAAATAATAGGTATCTATTAAAATTGTTTTTCTTTTTACTTGCTATTAACTTAATATAATGTTAATTTTCTTTGAAAGGATTTTATTTTATTATACATCATTTTTGTTTTAAACTTCTTAATTAAAATACGTAAAAGCACACTTGTTAATGTCCCGATTTTAATTTTGCAACCATAAACTTTTTTGAAAATAGTCGATTTATAAGCAAACATAACCATTAAATAAAATTTCGTCTTCCATAACTCTTTAAAATTGATGGTCGTTCTATTTTAGTGCTTGGTACCTCCTTGAGAATAGATGATCATCTTTTGAGAATTTTGCGCATTTGAGTGTATCATAAAGATGAACTACGCAAAAGTTTCACCGTTTTTATGTTCATGCATGACAACTTCCTTCCCTTAAACAAGAGAGACCCTTTCGACGGTTACAGTAAAAATGTAAATGTTTTTGTTTCATTATTCAAATATAAGAAATCTACTCCATTATCAGTAAAATAAATATCTTTCTTCTTTGTGTAGCATGCGTCGCATCCTTGGAGTGTTTCTAGGGAGATGAGATTTTATGTTATATATCCTTATCCACCTTTCAAGGAACACGTGCGATTCTTGAACTCTACTCGATAGCGTAAGAGTAACGAGGACATCCTCGAAGATTCGCTAGGAAAAGATCAAAAGCTGAAGAATCTTCAATTATTTTGACTGGCAGGCGGATGCTTGGAGGTGTCTTGTCTTGGGGGGTAGGCAGGGAAATGCTTTTAAGAATCTAAGAGGAACATTGAACCTTCTGGGGAGTGATACATGTCCCTATTGTGGCCTTCTATTAGCTCTATATGAATTTTGACATAAGAAATTCATGGATTGCCTTAATGAACGGAAGTGGTGGTCCTTTGGGAGCCGCCTTTCCTTTCACATCAAATAAGCCCTGTATAATCCCTAATGAAGAGACCCTGACGCTCTCACCTGCATTTCTGTGTCCAGTTTGCACCTTCAGGATCAAGGGCGGATTCGCGGCATTATCGTGAGGAATTCCACTCATCGGATTTCGCCTGGAGACCGCAAATTTCTGCATGCCAGGTATACCGCAAAAGTTTTTACATTCTTCTTTCTCTAATTTTGGATAGACGTGGAAGGGCCCAACAACAGAAACCCAAAAATGGAACAAAGCAAATATTTCACAAGGGTTGGTCTGGTCCTATAAACTAACACGACTCCACAGTAAAGTATTTACGATTAATATGATATAATCTTTAATATCTAAATCTTTAGATATTATCATTAACTTAATAAGTCATTTTCATCATAGCACGAGAAGTGCTACATAAATAATATACTTTTTAAATAGTACAACATCTTCATAATAAATAATTAAAATTTGTATAATTAATCTACAATTATAAAACTCGATTATTGAATTTTAAGGAAATTATGACTTTGAAAGTCTTAAGTATACCTACCTTAAGCAGGTAAGGAGTATGATTTAAAAATTCCTATTCAATATAGGTAAAAGTTTTGTAATGCGCACCAACCTTTTAAAAAATAAATATCATCTTTGTCTAGGACTTTTCTTTGTATTGTGGTACTTTCATTAAAATCTGATAAGTAGATTGCAATATTTTTGCCATTTGGCGAGGTTTCTACTGGAGTTTTATTTTATTCACTGAAGAGAAATTGATTTTTGGTGTACCTACTGTTCAATCAAACGTCTAAATTTTATTCGAACGTGGGGACTACCACAAAATCCTGAGGGGTACAACGTCTCTAACAAAAGCCATAAAATATTGTTTTTAAACAACTCAGTAAGAATGAGAATTTTCTCTTCGTTTTCCTAGAATTTTATGCAAGTTCAATAAAATTTCAGGATGCTTCAATAAATCGCCCCTATTCAAACAGCAAACGTTCTGTTTTAGGTAGGACGACTTCAGATCCTTCTAAACTGCTGTCTATGCAGCATATCTCGAAGGATGCGAAAACGGTGGCGATAGATTTATCCCAAAAATAGAATCCTTCGTCTGTGCATCGATTCAAAATATTATAAAACGAAGCGCTGATCTGTGATACTCTGAGCTTAGATTTAGACAAAATGACGGAACTGCAGAACGATAAGCGCTGCTGTTTAGATAAGGGATACGAGATACGTCCTCATTTCAGTTAATTAAGTTTGGAAAAGTCCTGGCGATTAGGATTGGGAGAAAGATCTGCGCAATTAATTTAACTTAATTAGGGGAATTTATCATCGGACGAAAGGAAAATGACGCCGGACAAATATTTAAAATCGCAACCACCCCGCACCGTCGCGTCACCCTTGTCTTAATTATAAAACGCGATTTATTACGTTCACCAAGAACGCGCTGCTCGAACAGCCCTTGGCGGTCTCCACCAGTCCTTTTATTAAATGGACCAGCAGCATCCCTTCGTTATTTCGTCGCAGGCCGCATCTTTTGGGTCCAGCGTCACTAGGACCCGGGTCAGATACTAAGATGGATAGTTAGATAGATTAGATTGATGGGACATGACATTTCCGATTCGTAATTGATAAAATAAAGGGCTCGGGGAGACCGACTGTCTGTCACAAGTTATCCATTCATTCATTCATTCCTCGCGCGGCTCCAGATCCTTATTGGTTGGGATATTTTTAGAGCGGGAAGTCCTGTTTGTGGGGTGGTCCTCGACGGAGCCTGCCGCTGAATCTTTCCTTGAATATTTAATGCTCCACTCTGCTTTAACTTCCGTTTGAGCAATTTATGCGACAGCTCAAAATTTGCGGGGTAAGTCGTAAAATATAACCAAAGTCAACTGGGTCTACTTCTTTACTATTGAATTATAAAAGACAGTGTGGCGCGCGCGGAAGCGTATACTTGGTATAACTTTAAGCGGGGTTGCGAAATCGTCTCCTTTAAGATATTAATAAAGAGGATATTCAGATCCAGACGTAATTGAAGTACTCCTCCCGTAGTCAGTTGTTTTGAAACAATTTGATCAAAGATGTTGGAGGCAGTTACACAACTAAGAAATAATCACATTTAAATTAATTTAAACAAGAATATAATAACAACGTTGTATTGAGTTACATACATATATTTAAAAGTAGGTAGTTGATATTAGATACGCAGAAGAACATAAAAAAAAGGTCTGACTAAAAAAAATTTCAAATGATAAACTAAAGCTGAATAAGTACATTAAGCGTTTATAATTAAGTGCTATAAGTCTAATCGGAATTTTAACCTCATTTTAATATGCTATTTTGAGAACTGAGCACTCTTATATCTATCATACAAATAACTACTATTCGAAGTACATTGCATGTTTCATAGATGTGAATTATGAATTTGATTGTATCAACAGCGAGTCTTCATTTTACCGAATCTAGAATTTGGAAAAGCCAAATTCCAAATTGAATTAACATAATTACGAATAAATATTAAATTATTACAACATAAAAATATTTTAACAGATAGTATTTTATCTTTATGCTGAAAAATTTGTCGTTATTTTGAGTTTTGAGCGAAACGAGATGTTTATTTCTCACAAAGTTCTTACACAGACATATTTTTAACCGTCCTTTTACTTGATATAAAAGTATCAATATTTTGCCTAGAATTTTTATGCTTTCTTCAAATCGTATGTGCTTATCTGAACCTTCCCTCAAAACAAAAAATTTAAAAAGGACGAATTTCTTCTATTCCAATAAAATGTGGCTCTCCGTTCTGTCCTAGACTAAATTTTTCCTTTATGAACGAAAAAGCTCATGGTTCTGCACCATTTGGTTTCAAGAATTTAAATTTTGCACACGGTGCAAGAAAACAGGATCATAATTTTAAAGGTTAAGTAGGAGAAAAAGAATGCAGCCAGGAAAGCGCAACGATTCAGAACACCTGCAAAATAAATTCTTTGTGCAAAAATGTGGTTCGTTCCACAATTCCGTATAATGCTTGAATTTCGTCCTGCATGCAACCCTTTTCTCACCCAAATAGAAAAGTCCACCTTTTTGTTTTTTTTATTCCATGAACGAAACTCGCTAAGTCTTTATTATTAATTAGCAGTGTAAAGGAACTGCTATTTATAGTCCTGTTCCTGTTTCAAAGTTTTTAGCAGGGAAGCCAATTTAATTAAATTCGTAGTACTTGCAAGGTAAAAATATACGTGAAAATTCTTATCTCGCGCAGGAAAGATGAGCACGAGTACAAAACAGCGGAAATTCCCGGATTTCGGGAAGAATACCAGGAGTCAGTCGGAACCTGCAATGCGGACGCAGAGCCATATTAATTTACAGCCATTTCAAGGTACGAGGCAACAGCGGCTGAATTTCTTAAGCAGTAAATTCATATCAATTTCAGTCCAGTGAACAGTCAAAATTCATCCCGAGTTCTATAGAACGGAGATCATATGGCACGAGGCCGGAAAGATATTATTTTTCATTACTTTTTGGAGCCGCCGCCCAGCAGCCGAAAAGTTATGAAATCTTTTAACATACCCTTAAAAAGGTTTTACGACACTTAATAATTTTTTGTGACATGAGAAATTATTACCGCGGGAGTGCGACATTTCAGGGCTAAATTCTTTTTAAAAGGACTATTTGATAAGTCAATTATAAAATTCGGTTTATTTTATAGAATTAGTCTCCTTTTCAGCTAGGTAGTAATTGATACTATAGATTTTTGATCGATTTCCTTACATGTTTGAAAAAAAAGTAATTCGAAGTAATGGGGTGGACAATACATAGGATAAAATTATATAATGGAACACATTGTGACAAAAATTTGGCTTTGAAAGCACCTTTAAATCAATTTAAATTAAAGAAAAACATAGTGTAAATAATATATTAAGCGAAAGTAAGAGTGTATTAAAAAACAAATTTAATTTAGAATTAATTCCATCTAATCCTCTTTATTCATATACTTGGGAACTAAGCCCATATGGTGCTTTCTGTGTGTATTTGTTTTTATTTTTACCTAAGCTTTTCATGTGGGAATCGAACACATAAACTCCGAAGGCGGAATGTCATACGCTCAGCCAATTATGCCACCCGAGGGCACTGTATTATTTCGTTAATTTCGAAAAATATGAAAGGGATAAAAATTATGTATTATACTTGTATTAACTGATGACTAGGGGTTTTACGACACATTTATGGTGAATATCTAGAAGTATCACTAAGAACGTTAGTAATATATACTATTTTTTATTTTACTTTTGTCTATAATAGTAAACTATTCTTACCTAACATATTTCTAGAAGCCTGTTTCTCCCAAAAATTTGGAACAATAATATTTGCTTTTCGTAGACACCATTTTTTTTTAAAATTTATTTTGAAGTTAATTAGTATGCTCTTATAAAAATCAGTGACTTATCAAAAGCTTCTGAGACATTTTAGTCAGCGATATTTTATGATATATCTCATGATCATTAAATTTATTAAATAGGCGTAAATTTGCTCCTTTGAAGTGCCTCCTGTTGGAGCCAAGGTCAGGGCGTTGAAGTGGCGTCCTTGCCAGGATTTGGTCGATATTTAATTAACGGAAGTCAAAAGGTCTGCAAATCATCACAGCTCTTATTTATAATTTACAACTCCTCTGGGCACGAAATGAGGGTTTACACTTCCACCATCCATCGGTCCCTGGTCGGGGTGGCAAGACGTAATGACGCATGTCCTCGCTTACGTGACATCTGGCCAGCGTCAGACTATCCTCCTTCGGCGGAAGAAAGGAGTCCTTCCGGCGTGCGTAAGCTACGTGAAATCCGAACTTTTTGCAACCGAAGTGAGCGACTATACTTTTGGTGGGCTACAAGTGTCATAGGACCAATTCGGCTACAAGCTCATCAGCTCCTCTCAATAATTCATGAGGGTCAAGGGTTGGTGGAATCGCGGTCGAGGTCCTTTCTCAAGTTAATGATAGCCATTACCATGCTAAACAAATGACGACATATGTGCACTGCCTGGCTGAGTTCCGGGGGGTGAAAGTTTAATAAGATTTACCCTGAGCAAAATTCGACCAGAATGATAGAAGCTGAAAGTCCAATATATTTCTTTTTTTTATTTTTTTTTACTTGTGACCTTTCTGAATTTAATAAATCGGCAGATTTTCTTCCGGCGAACTGTGAGTTTCGGTGAATTCAAAGGATTTCCTCCCGGAGGATTTTAAGCCGATTCTTTTTTTCTGTTAACGTTTTTGGTCCTATTTTTGGTCTTAACTTTTCCTTTTTCCCTTAATCTTCTTTTTCAGTCAATGGGTTTTCATGAAAATCATATTTTTTTGGCATATCTTTAAAACAGAAAACTATTTGAAATTTATTATTTTAAATATATTTATGTATCTCAATCTTATGTCAGTTTGAATTTAAAAAACACCGATCAAGTGAGAGAATTTAAATACCCAGAAAACTTACTCAAACTTCAAATTATTTTTCTGAAATTTGTCGAATGTTTTGGGCCAACAATTTATATTTTCTCTATTTAATATCCTTGTGGAAGTTATAACACTAAAAAATTAACCCATTATATCAAAATTTGAAAAACTGACTTTTAAGAATAACTAACGATGCAAATACAAATTCTTATTGAATAACAAAAATAATAAAAGAAGCCTTTGTTAGCTTTTACAAAAGAGGAGCATTAAAAGTGACTTTCTTCATGATCATTAGCAACAATTGATATTATATTTTCTTAAAATGCGACAAACTAAACATCCGCTCGAAGAAGAAATACATTTTAATAGGTTTTAAATTTGCCAGTCACTAATCTAAAAATAGCACAAAGCTTTGGGGATGATATCGTGAAAATGATAAAACGCAATAAATCACTGAACTTTATGAACTCGAAAGGACATTTATATCAATTTCAGCAGTCCCTTCGTCCATAAATCCCGCCAAGCCCCCTGGTGGTGAAGTTATTGAAAGATGTAAATTGGAGGAAATGCCGGAGCCCATGATGGGTGTCTGGA